>OX578215.1:0-465000 GCA_951216915.1 Tetheella fluctuosa
AACCTAACCTAACCTAACCTAACCTAACCTAACCTAACCTAACCTAACCTAACCTAACCTAACCTAACCTAACCTAACCTAACCTAACCTAACCTAACCTAACCTAACCTAACCTAACCTAACCTAACCTAACCTAACCTAACCTAACCTAACCTAACCTAACCTAACCTAACCTAACCTAACCTAACCTAACCTAACCTAACCTAACCTAACCTAACCTAACCTAACCTAACCTAACCTAACCTAACCTAACCTAACCTAACCTAACCTAACCTAACCTAACCTAACCTAACCTAACCTAACCTAACCTAACCTAACCTAACCTAACCTAACCTAACCTAACCTAACCTAACCTAACCTAACCTAACCTAACCTAACCTAACCTAACCTAACCTAACCTAACCTAACCTAACCTAACCTAACCTAACCTAACCTAACCTAACCTAACCTAACCTAACCTAACCTAACCTAACCTAACCTAACCTAACCTAACCTAACCTAACCTAACCTAACCTAACCTAACCTAACCTAACCTAACCTAACCTAACCTAACCTAACCTAACCTAACCTAACCTAACCTAACCTAACCTAACCTAACCTAACCTAACCTAACCTAACCTAACCTAACCTAACCTAACCTAACCTAACCTAACCTAACCTAACCTAACCTAACCTAACCTAACCTAACCTAACCTAACCTAACCTAACCTAACCTAACCTAACCTAACCTAACCTAACCTAACCTAACCTAACCTAACCTAACCTAACCTAACCTAACCTAACCTAACCTAACCTAACCTAACCTAACCTAACCTAACCTAACCTAACCTAACCTAACCTAACCTAACCTAACCTAACCTAACCTAACCTAACCTAACCTAACCTAACCTAACCTAACCTAACCTAACCTAACCTAACCTAACCTAACCTAACCTAACCTAACCTAACCTAACCTAACCTAACCTAACCTAACCTAACCTAACCTAACCTAACCTAACCTAACCTAACCTAACCTAACCTAACCTAACCTAACCTAACCTAACCTAACCTAACCTAACCTAACCTAACCTAACCTAACCTAACCTAACCTAACCTAACCTAACCTAACCTAACCTAACCTAACCTAACCTAACCTAACCTAACCTAACCTAACCTAACCTAACCTAACCTAACCTAACCTAACCTAACCTAACCTAACCTAACCTAACCTAACCTAACCTAACCTAACCTAACCTAACCTAACCTAACCTAACCTAACCTAACCTAACCTAACCTAACCTAACCTAACCTAACCTAACCTAACCTAACCTAACCTAACCTAACCTAACCTAACCTAACCTAACCTAACCTAACCTAACCTAACCTAACCTAACCTAACCTAACCTAACCTAACCTAACCTAACCTAACCTAACCTAACCTAACCTAACCTAACCTAACCTAACCTAACCTAACCTAACCTAACCTAACCTAACCTAACCTAACCTAACCTAACCTAACCTAACCTAACCTAACCTAACCTAACCTAACCTAACCTAACCTAACCTAACCTAACCTAACCTAACCTAACCTAACCTAACCTAACCTAACCTAACCTAACCTAACCTAACCTAACCTAACCTAACCTAACCTAACCTAACCTAACCTAACCTAACCTAACCTAACCTAACCTAACCTAACCTAACCTAACCTAACCTAACCTAACCTAACCTAACCTAACCTAACCTAACCTAACCTAACCTAACCTAACCTAACCTAACCTAACCTAACCTAACCTAACCTAACCTAACCTAACCTAACCTAACCTAACCTAACCTAACCTAACCTAACCTAACCTAACCTAACCTAACCTAACCTAACCTAACCTAACCTAACCTAACCTAACCTAACCTAACCTAACCTAACCTAACCTAACCTAACCTAACCTAACCTAACCTAACCTAACCTAACCTAACCTAACCTAACCTAACCTAACCTAACCTAACCTAACCTAACCTAACCTAACCTAACCTAACCTAACCTAACCTAACCTAACCTAACCTAACCTAACCTAACCTAACCTAACCTAACCTAACCTAACCTAACCTAACCTAACCTAACCTAACCTAACCTAACCTAACCTAACCTAACCTAACCTAACCTAACCTAACCTAACCTAACCTAACCTAACCTAACCTAACCTAACCTAACCTAACCTAACCTAACCTAACCTAACCTAACCTAACCTAACCTAACCTAACCTAACCTAACCTAACCTAACCTAACCTAACCTAACCTAACCTAACCTAACCTAACCTAACCTAACCTAACCTAACCTAACCTAACCTAACCTAACCTAACCTAACCTAACCTAACCTAACCTAACCTAACCTAACCTAACCTAACCTAACCTAACCTAACCTAACCTAACCTAACCTAACCTAACCTAACCTAACCTAACCTAACCTAACCTAACCTAACCTAACCTAACCTAACCTAACCTAACCTAACCTAACCTAACCTAACCTAACCTAACCTAACCTAACCTAACCTAACCTAACCTAACCTAACCTAACCTAACCTAACCTAACCTAACCTAACCTAACCTAACCTAACCTAACCTAACCTAACCTAACCTAACCTAACCTAACCTAACCTAACCTAACCTAACCTAACCTAACCTAACCTAACCTAACCTAACCTAACCTAACCTAACCTAACCTAACCTAACCTAACCTAACCTAACCTAACCTAACCTAACCTAACCTAACCTAACCTAACCTAACCTAACCTAACCTAACCTAACCTAACCTAACCTAACCTAACCTAACCTAACCTAACCTAACCTAACCTAACCTAACCTAACCTAACCTAACCTAACCTAACCTAACCTAACCTAACCTAACCTAACCTAACCTAACCTAACCTAACCTAACCTAACCTAACCTAACCTAACCTAACCTAACCTAACCTAACCTAACCTAACCTAACCTAACCTAACCTAACCTAACCTAACCTAACCTAACCTAACCTAACCTAACCTAACCTAACCTAACCTAACCTAACCTAACCTAACCTAACCTAACCTAACCTAACCTAACCTAACCTAACCTAACCTAACCTAACCTAACCTAACCTAACCTAACCTAACCTAACCTAACCTAACCTAACCTAACCTAACCTAACCTAACCTAACCTAACCTAACCTAACCTAACCTAACCTAACCTAACCTAACCTAACCTAACCTAACCTAACCTAACCTAACCTAACCTAACCTAACCTAACCTAACCTAACCTAACCTAACCTAACCTAACCTAACCTAACCTAACCTAACCTAACCTAACCTAACCTAACCTAACCTAACCTAACCTAACCTAACCTAACCTAACCTAACCTAACCTAACCTAACCTAACCTAACCTAACCTAACCTAACCTAACCTAACCTAACCTAACCTAACCTAACCTAACCTAACCTAACCTAACCTAACCTAACCTAACCTAACCTAACCTAACCTAACCTAACCTAACCTAACCTAACCTAACCTAACCTAACCTAACCTAACCTAACCTAACCTAACCTAACCTAACCTAACCTAACCTAACCTAACCTAACCTAACCTAACCTAACCTAACCTAACCTAACCTAACCTAACCTAACCTAACCTAACCTAACCTAACCTAACCTAACCTAACCTAACCTAACCTAACCTAACCTAACCGAACCTAACCTAACCTAACCTAACCTAACCTAACCTAACCTAACCTAACCTAACCTAACCTAACCTAACCTAACCTAACCTAACCTAACCTAACCTAACCTAACCTAACCTAACCTAACCTAACCTAACCTAACCTAACCTAACCTAACCTAACCTAACCTAACCTAACCTAACCTAACCTAACCTAACCTAACCTAACCTAACCTAACCTAACCTAACCTAACCTAACCTAACCTAACCTAACCTAACCTAACCTAACCTAACCTAACCTAACCTAACCTAACCTAACCTAACCTAACCTAACCTAACCTAACCTAACCTAACCTAACCTAACCTAACCTAACCTAACCTAACCTAACCTAACCTAACCTAACCTAACCTAACCTAACCTAACCTAACCTAACCTAACCTAACCTAACCTAACCTAACCTAACCTAACCTAACCTAACCTAACCTAACCTAACCTAACCTAACCTAACCTAACCTAACCTAACCTAACCTAACCTAACCTAACCTAACCTAACCTAACCTAACCTAACCTAACCTAACCTAACCTAACCTAACCTAACCTAACCTAACCTAACCTAACCTAACCTAACCTAACCTAACCTAACCTAACCTAACCTAACCTAACCTAACCTAACCTAACCTAACCTAACCTAACCTAACCTAACCTAACCTAACCTAACCTAACCTAACCTAACCTAACCTAACCTAACCTAACCTAACCTAACCTAACCTAACCTAACCTAACCTAACCTAACCTAACCTAACCTAACCTAACCTAACCTAACCTAACCTAACCTAACCTAACCTAACCTAACCTAACCTAACCTAACCTAACCTAACCTAACCTAACCTAACCTAACCTAACCTAACCTAACCTAACCTAACCTAACCTAACCTAACCTAACCTAACCTAACCTAACCTAACCTAACCTAACCTAACCTAACCTAACCTAACCTAACCTAACCTAACCTAACCTAACCTAACCTAACCTAACCTAACCTAACCTAACCTAACCTAACCTAACCTAACCTAACCTAACCTAACCTAACCTAACCTAACCTAACCTAACCTAACCTAACCTAACCTAACCTAACCTAACCTAACCTAACCTAACCTAACCTAACCTAACCTAACCTAACCTAACCTAACCTAACCTAACCTAACCTAACCTAACCTAACCTAACCTAACCTAACCTAACCTAACCTAACCTAACCTAACCTAACCTAACCTAACCTAACCTAACCTAACCTAACCTAACCTAACCTAACCTAACCTAACCTAACCTAACCTAACCTAACCTAACCTAACCTAACCTAACCTAACCTAACCTAACCTAACCTAACCTAACCTAACCTAACCTAACCTAACCTAACCTAACCTAACCTAACCTAACCTAACCTAACCTAACCTAACCTAACCTAACCTAACCTAACCTAACCTAACCTAACCTAACCTAACCTAACCTAACCTAACCTAACCTAACCTAACCTAACCTAACCTAACCTAACCTAACCTAACCTAACCTAACCTAACCTAACCTAACCTAACCTAACCTAACCTAACCTAACCTAACCTAACCTAACCTAACCTAACCTAACCTAACCTAACCTAACCTAACCTAACCTAACCTAACCTAACCTAACCTAACCTAACCTAACCTAACCTAACCTAACCTAACCTAACCTAACCTAACCTAACCTAACCTAACCTAACCTAACCTAACCTAACCTAACCTAACCTAACCTAACCTAACCTAACCTAACCTAACCTAACCTAACCTAACCTAACCTAACCTAACCTAACCTAACCTAACCTAACCTAACCTAACCTAACCTAACCTAACCTAACCTAACCTAACCTAACCTAACCTAACCTAACCTAACCTAACCTAACCTAACCTAACCTAACCTAACCTAACCTAACCTAACCTAACCTAACCTAACCTAACCTAACCTAACCTAACCTAACCTAACCTAACCTAACCTAACCTAACCTAACCTAACCTAACCTAACCTAACCTAACCTAACCTAACCTAACCTAACCTAACCTAACCTAACCTAACCTAACCTAACCTAACCTAACCTAACCTAACCTAACCTAACCTAACCTAACCTAACCTAACCTAACCTAACCTAACCTAACCTAACCTAACCTAACCTAACCTAACCTAACCTAACCTAACCTAACCTAACCTAACCTAACCTAACCTAACCTAACCTAACCTAACCTAACCTAACCTAACCTAACCTAACCTAACCTAACCTAACCTAACCTAACCTAACCTAACCTAACCTAACCTAACCTAACCTAACCTAACCTAACCTAACCTAACCTAACCTAACCTAACCTAACCTAACCTAACCTAACCTAACCTAACCTAACCTAACCTAACCTAACCTAACCTAACCTAACCTAACCTAACCTAACCTAACCTAACCTAACCTAACCTAACCTAACCTAACCTAACCTAACCTAACCTAACCTAACCTAACCTAACCTAACCTAACCTAACCTAACCTAACCTAACCTAACCTAACCTAACCTAACCTAACCTAACCTAACCTAACCTAACCTAACCTAACCTAACCTAACCTAACCTAACCTAACCTAACCTAACCTAACCTAACCTAACCTAACCTAACCTAACCTAACCTAACCTAACCTAACCTAACCTAACCTAACCTAACCTAACCTAACCTAACCTAACCTAACCTAACCTAACCTAACCTAACCTAACCTAACCTAACCTAACCTAACCTAACCTAACCTAACCTAACCTAACCTAACCTAACCTAACCTAACCTAACCTAACCTAACCTAACCTAACCTAACCTAACCTAACCTAACCTAACCTAACCTAACCTAACCTAACCTAACCTAACCTAACCTAACCTAACCTAACCTAACCTAACCTAACCTAACCTAACCTAACCTAACCTAACCTAACCTAACCTAACCTAACCTAACCTAACCTAACCTAACCTAACCTAACCTAACCTAACCTAACCTAACCTAACCTAACCTAACCTAACCTAACCTAACCTAACCTAACCTAACCTAACCTAACCTAACCTAACCTAACCTAACCTAACCTAACCTAACCTAACCTAACCTAACCTAACCTAACCTAACCTAACCTAACCTAACCTAACCTAACCTAACCTAACCTAACCTAACCTAACCTAACCTAACCTAACCTAACCTAACCTAACCTAACCTAACCTAACCTAACCTAACCTAACCTAACCTAACCTAACCTAACCTAACCTAACCTAACCTAACCTAACCTAACCTAACCTAACCTAACCTAACCTAACCTAACCTAACCTAACCTAACCTAACCTAACCTAACCTAACCTAACCTAACCTAACCTAACCTAACCTAACCTAACCTAACCTAACCTAACCTAACCTAACCTAACCTAACCTAACCTAACCTAACCTAACCTAACCTAACCTAACCTAACCTAACCTAACCTAACCTAACCTAACCTAACCTAACCTAACCTAACCTAACCTAACCTAACCTAACCTAACCTAACCTAACCTAACCTAACCTAACCTAACCTAACCTAACCTAACCTAACCTAACCTAACCTAACCTAACCTAACCTAACCTAACCTAACCTAACCTAACCTAACCTAACCTAACCTAACCTAACCTAACCTAACCTAACCTAACCTAACCTAACCTAACCTAACCTAACCTAACCTAACCTAACCTAACCTAACCTAACCTAACCTAACCTAACCTAACCTAACCTAACCTAACCTAACCTAACCTAACCTAACCTAACCTAACCTAACCTAACCTAACCTAACCTAACCTAACCTAACCTAACCTAACCTAACCTAACCTAACCTAACCTAACCTAACCTAACCTAACCTAACCTAACCTAACCTAACCTAACCTAACCTAACCTAACCTAACCTAACCTAACCTAACCTAACCTAACCTAACCTAACCTAACCTAACCTAACCTAACCTAACCTAACCTAACCTAACCTAACCTAACCTAACCTAACCTAACCTAACCTAACCTAACCTAACCTAACCTAACCTAACCTAACCTAACCTAACCTAACCTAACCTAACCTAACCTAACCTAACCTAACCTAACCTAACCTAACCTAACCTAACCTAACCTAACCTAACCTAACCTAACCTAACCTAACCTAACCTAACCTAACCTAACCTAACCTAACCTAACCTAACCTAACCTAACCTAACCTAACCTAACCTAACCTAACCTAACCTAACCTAACCTAACCTAACCTAACCTAACCTAACCTAACCTAACCTAACCTAACCTAACCTAACCTAACCTAACCTAACCTAACCTAACCTAACCTAACCTAACCTAACCTAACCTAACCTAACCTAACCTAACCTAACCTAACCTAACCTAACCTAACCTAACCTAACCTAACCTAACCTAACCTAACCTAACCTAACCTAACCTAACCTAACCTAACCTAACCTAACCTAACCTAACCTAACCTAACCTAACCTAACCTAACCTAACCTAACCTAACCTAACCTAACCTAACCTAACCTAACCTAACCTAACCTAACCTAACCTAACCTAACCTAACCTAACCTAACCTAACCTAACCTAACCTAACCTAACCTAACCTAACCTAACCTAACCTAACCTAACCTAACCTAACCTAACCTAACCTAACCTAACCTAACCTAACCTAACCTAACCTAACCTAACCTAACCTAACCTAACCTAACCTAACCTAACCTAACCTAACCTAACCTAACCTAACCTAACCTAACCTAACCTAACCTAACCTAACCTAACCTAACCTAACCTAACCTAACCTAACCTAACCTAACCTAACCTAACCTAACCTAACCTAACCTAACCTAACCTAACCTAACCTAACCTAACCTAACCTAACCTAACCTAACCTAACCTAACCTAACCTAACCTAACCTAACCTAACCTAACCTAACCTAACCTAACCTAACCTAACCTAACCTAACCTAACCTAACCTAACCTAACCTAACCTAACCTAACCTAACCTAACCTAACCTAACCTAACCTAACCTAACCTAACCTAACCTAACCTAACCTAACCTAACCTAACCTAACCTAACCTAACCTAACCTAACCTAACCTAACCTAACCTAACCTAACCTAACCTAACCTAACCTAACCTAACCTAACCTAACCTAACCTAACCTAACCTAACCTAACCTAACCTAACCTAACCTAACCTAACCTAACCTAACCTAACCTAACCTAACCTAACCTAACCTAACCTAACCTAACCTAACCTAACCTAACCTAACCTAACCTAACCTAACCTAACCTAACCTAACCTAACCTAACCTAACCTAACCTAACCTAACCTAACCTAACCTAACCTAACCTAACCTAACCTAACCTAACCTAACCTAACCTAACCTAACCTAACCTAACCTAACCTAACCTAACCTAACCTAACCTAACCTAACCTAACCTAACCTAACCTAACCTAACCTAACCTAACCTAACCTAACCTAACCTAACCTAACCTAACCTAACCTAACCTAACCTAACCTAACCTAACCTAACCTAACCTAACCTAACCTAACCTAACCTAACCTAACCTAACCTAACCTAACCTAACCTAACCTAACCTAACCTAACCTAACCTAACCTAACCTAACCTAACCTAACCTAACCTAACCTAACCTAACCTAACCTAACCTAACCTAACCTAACCTAACCTAACCTAACCTAACCTAACCTAACCTAACCTAACCTAACCTAACCTAACCTAACCTAACCTAACCTAACCTAACCTAACCTAACCTAACCTAACCTAACCTAACCTAACCTAACCTAACCTAACCTAACCTAACCTAACCTAACCTAACCTAACCTAACCTAACCTAACCTAACCTAACCTAACCTAACCTAACCTAACCTAACCTAACCTAACCTAACCTAACCTAACCTAACCTAACCTAACCTAACCTAACCTAACCTAACCTAACCTAACCTAACCTAACCTAACCTAACCTAACCTAACCTAACCTAACCTAACCTAACCTAACCTAACCTAACCTAACCTAACCTAACCTAACCTAACCTAACCTAACCTAACCTAACCTAACCTAACCTAACCTAACCTAACCTAACCTAACCTAACCTAACCTAACCTAACCTAACCTAACCTAACCTAACCTAACCTAACCTAACCTAACCTAACCTAACCTAACCTAACCTAACCTAACCTAACCTAACCTAACCTAACCTAACCTAACCTAACCTAACCTAACCTAACCTAACCTAACCTAACCTAACCTAACCTAACCTAACCTAACCTAACCTAACCTAACCTAACCTAACCTAACCTAACCTAACCTAACCTAACCTAACCTAACCTAACCTAACCTAACCTAACCTAACCTAACCTAACCTAACCTAACCTAACCTAACCTAACCTAACCTAACCTAACCTAACCTAACCTAACCTAACCTAACCTAACCTAACCTAACCTAACCTAACCTAACCTAACCTAACCTAACCTAACCTAACCTAACCTAACCTAACCTAACCTAACCTAACCTAACCTAACCTAACCTAACCTAACCTAACCTAACCTAACCTAACCTAACCTAACCTAACCTAACCTAACCTAACCTAACCTAACCTAACCTAACCTAACCTAACCTAACCTAACCTAACCTAACCTAACCTAACCTAACCTAACCTAACCTAACCTAACCTAACCTAACCTAACCTAACCTAACCTAACCTAACCTAACCTAACCTAACCTAACCTAACCTAACCTAACCTAACCTAACCTAACCTAACCTAACCTAACCTAACCTAACCTAACCTAACCTAACCTAACCTAACCTAACCTAACCTAACCTAACCTAACCTAACCTAACCTAACCTAACCTAACCTAACCTAACCTAACCTAACCTAACCTAACCTAACCTAACCTAACCTAACCTAACCTAACCTAACCTAACCTAACCTAACCTAACCTAACCTAACCTAACCTAACCTAACCTAACCTAACCTAACCTAACCTAACCTAACCTAACCTAACCTAACCTAACCTAACCTAACCTAACCTAACCTAACCTAACCTAACCTAACCTAACCTAACCTAACCTAACCTAACCTAACCTAACCTAACCTAACCTAACCTAACCTAACCTAACCTAACCTAACCTAACCTAACCTAACCTAACCTAACCTAACCTAACCTAACCTAACCTAACCTAACCTAACCTAACCTAACCTAACCTAACCTAACCTAACCTAACCTAACCTAACCTAACCTAACCTAACCTAACCTAACCTAACCTAACCTAACCTAACCTAACCTAACCTAACCTAACCTAACCTAACCTAACCTAACCTAACCTAACCTAACCTAACCTAACCTAACCTAACCTAACCTAACCTAACCTAACCTAACCTAACCTAACCTAACCTAACCTAACCTAACCTAACCTAACCTAACCTAACCTAACCTAACCTAACCTAACCTAACCTAACCTAACCTAACCTAACCTAACCTAACCTAACCTAACCTAACCTAACCTAACCTAACCTAACCTAACCTAACCTAACCTAACCTAACCTAACCTAACCTAACCTAACCTAACCTAACCTAACCTAACCTAACCTAACCTAACCTAACCTAACCTAACCTAACCTAACCTAACCTAACCTAACCTAACCTAACCTAACCTAACCTAACCTAACCTAACCTAACCTAACCTAACCTAACCTAACCTAACCTAACCTAACCTAACCTAACCTAACCTAACCTAACCTAACCTAACCTAACCTAACCTAACCTAACCTAACCTAACCTAACCTAACCTAACCTAACCTAACCTAACCTAACCTAACCTAACCTAACCTAACCTAACCTAACCTAACCTAACCTAACCTAACCTAACCTAACCTAACCTAACCTAACCTAACCTAACCTAACCTAACCTAACCTAACCTAACCTAACCTAACCTAACCTAACCTAACCTAACCTAACCTAACCTAACCTAACCTAACCTAACCTAACCTAACCTAACCTAACCTAACCTAACCTAACCTAACCTAACCTAACCTAACCTAACCTAACCTAACCTAACCTAACCTAACCTAACCTAACCTAACCTAACCTAACCTAACCTAACCTAACCTAACCTAACCTAACCTAACCTAACCTAACCTAACCTAACCTAACCTAACCTAACCTAACCTAACCTAACCTAACCTAACCTAACCTAACCTAACCTAACCTAACCTAACCTAACCTAACCTAACCTAACCTAACCTAACCTAACCTAACCTAACCTAACCTAACCTAACCTAACCTAACCTAACCTAACCTAACCTAACCTAACCTAACCTAACCTAACCTAACCTAACCTAACCTAACCTAACCTAACCTAACCTAACCTAACCTAACCTAACCTAACCTAACCTAACCTAACCTAACCTAACCTAACCTAACCTAACCTAACCTAACCTAACCTAACCTAACCTAACCTAACCTAACCTAACCTAACCTAACCTAACCTAACCTAACCTAACCTAACCTAACCTAACCTAACCTAACCTAACCTAACCTAACCTAACCTAACCTAACCTAACCTAACCTAACCTAACCTAACCTAACCTAACCTAACCTAACCTAACCTAACCTAACCTAACCTAACCTAACCTAACCTAACCTAACCTAACCTAACCTAACCTAACCTAACCTAACCTAACCTAACCTAACCTAACCTAACCTAACCTAACCTAACCTAACCTAACCTAACCTAACCTAACCTAACCTAACCTAACCTAACCTAACCTAACCTAACCTAACCTAACCTAACCTAACCTAACCTAACCTAACCTAACCTAACCTAACCTAACCTAACCTAACCTAACCTAACCTAACCTAACCTAACCTAACCTAACCTAACCTAACCTAACCTAACCTAACCTAACCTAACCTAACCTAACCTAACCTAACCTAACCTAACCTAACCTAACCTAACCTAACCTAACCTAACCTAACCTAACCTAACCTAACCTAACCTAACCTAACCTAACCTAACCTAACCTAACCTAACCTAACCTAACCTAACCTAACCTAACCTAACCTAACCTAACCTAACCTAACCTAACCTAACCTAACCTAACCTAACCTAACCTAACCTAACCTAACCTAACCTAACCTAACCTAACCTAACCTAACCTAACCTAACCTAACCTAACCTAACCTAACCTAACCTAACCTAACCTAACCTAACCTAACCTAACCTAACCTAACCTAACCTAACCTAACCTAACCTAACCTAACCTAACCTAACCTAACCTAACCTAACCTAACCTAACCTAACCTAACCTAACCTAACCTAACCTAACCTAACCTAACCTAACCTAACCTAACCTAACCTAACCTAACCTAACCTAACCTAACCTAACCTAACCTAACCTAACCTAACCTAACCTAACCTAACCTAACCTAACCTAACCTAACCTAACCTAACCTAACCTAACCTAACCTAACCTAACCTAACCTAACCTAACCTAACCTAACCTAACCTAACCTAACCTAACCTAACCTAACCTAACCTAACCTAACCTAACCTAACCTAACCTAACCTAACCTTTTTTTTTTTTTTTTTTTTTTTTTTGACCAGGTGGAAAATGCATTACGCATACCCCCCGCGCGCATGGGAGTGCGGCGGAGGGTTATGTGGGACTACACATCACTGCTTCCTCCTCGACCGAGGAGGAGAGGATGTGCTACCCACTAAAAACCACCTGGGCGTGCTACGCCATGCCGGGTTTTGTAGGGCGCCGTGGTACCTGCGTTAGCATTGCCCACGACGCCCAACCGGCAGCGCCCCGACAACACCGTTGTCGGGGCTACCCGCTACGGGAGATGGCCGCGCACGCTTGGCCATCCCCTGGACCGCAAGAAGTGGCTTATGAGCGGGCGGAGGACTCCCATCCTCCGCCCAAAGCCACCGTGGGTTGGGTCTGGCGGCAACCGCCGCCTTCCCAACCCATGCCGTCTGGCCGGAGGGGGCGCGCGAGGCAAACCTCCTCGCGCACCCACTCCGCGGTCCTACCGCAGGACGTCCGAATGCCCACCTGGCATTCAGACGTCCATGCGGCTTTCCTCCTCAGAGAGGGGCTGGATGGGGCGAGCGGGCCGAAACCCCACCCCCCTGCCCCTCACCACCGGTGGGGAACATCTCCGTCCCCCCATGATGTGGTCCGTCGGGAGTTTGGCGTGGTGACACACTGAACACCACGCTTTCTCCTCCCGACACTCCGCCGACTTGTGCCCCTCCGAGCCGCACCGGTAGCACATAGTGCTCCGGTCCTGGCTCGAGGGGCACAGCGCCCTCGAATGGCCGACACCCATGCACTTAAAGCAGCGCATGGGTGCCGGGCCAACGGGGTTGACCCCGGCGGACGCCCAGCCCACCGGGATCCGACCACATTCAAGGAGGGCTCTCGCCACTCCCACCGGGCATTGCACGAGGGCCACCATTTGGCCCTCGTACGTGGGGCGTATACCCCCCACCCTTACTTGTGCCTCCGCACAGCCCCCCGCTTTGGCGACGGCAGCCGCCAGGGTAAGCTTGGTCGCCGATTCATCCAGGCCAGTGACCTGGATGGCGGCCATCTTATTGGGGCGGCTTACGTGGGCCACGTCGCCCACGATAGCCCGCAGCTTCTCTGCTAGGCTATCCGCCGCCCCTCCGCTCTCTGCCCCGGGGACCTCGATAACTCGGCCCCCGGTCGCCGAGTTGCGGACCCTGACGTGCTGCAGGCCCACTTCGTCCAAATTGATGCCATTAATGGCCTTGGCCATTGTGGCCTGCAGCGTGGTGGCGGTGGTAACATCACTCCTCATAGTGATTACCACCGCCGTCGACTTTAGGGCCGGGGGGGCCTTCGGCTTTGCCGTCTTCTTGGGGGGGGGAGGGGGTGGGGGGGGGGCCGTGGCCTTCCCTTTGCCTCTCCTCTTTCCTCGCACCACCTCGGCGAAGGTGCCGCCCTCTGGCTGCACCTCAGCCGAGGGGCCAGGCGTCGTCTCCAATGCCGGGGCGGGACCGGCTGTCGAGGCAGAGGTTTTTGGCGGGGGCGCCGTCGCCTTTTTGGATGCCAACTTCTTTGGCCTCCCGTCCCCGAGCCTGGCTCCGGACTCCGCATCCGAGGCCACTTCTCTTATGAGGGCTGGTGAGGCCCCCTTCCTCTTATCCGCTGCGAGAGCGGGACGGACAATTGGCGCCGGAGGAAGGCGGCTGCTGATTTCGTCAAGGCGGGCATTCACCATCGTGCCCACCGAAACCAGCAGCTCGCGCTTAAGCTCCTCCAGAGCCGCCACCAAATCCACAGCCGCGGGTGGCGGGGGGTCCTCAACAACTATGGGCGGCAGGGGGGCCTCGACAACCTGGGGGGCCGGAGCCTCCTTCATCGAGGCGGCCTTGCGGAGGGCTTTCACCTCCGCGGCACAATTGGCAAGTGCCTCCTTCATTCTTGCCTTTTCGGCCTTTAAGGTGCGGATTTCCATATGGTGCGCCTGGGCAAACCTAAGTTCCCCCATGGCGCCCAAGATGAACCGGCACGCCTGTTCAATTGGGGCCCTCAGGTCCTCCCTCAAATTGCCAGATCGCACCCCGTCTGCGATCTGGTGCACTGCCAAATTCGTGGCCTCAATGGGGTCCTTCCTATAATATGGCTCCGAGGAGACATCGATCGGCGGGGGGGAGGCCCTAACTCGCGGTGGGGGGCTCTTCCCCCCTCCAGACCCAGTATCCGGACCATCCCTCCGGTAGCCGTCAGGAGTGTCGGTGTCCGAGGAATTGTACACCTCCACCTCATCATTCTTCCTCCTCTGTGCCGCGGCCTTCGCCAAGCCATGGGTACGCCCCTTGGGTTTCCCCCTTCGGGCCGTATGGATTTTAGACCCCAGCTCAGGCCCGGGGTCATCCACGTCGTCCGCATGCCCCCTTTTCTGGGGTAGAGGAAGGGGAGGAGCCCCCTCATAGTCCCTGTATAACTCATACAGGTCCGCGCCCGCATAAAAATCCACCGTCGAGTCGGAGGATCCGTCCTCGATCCACCCCGACGACTTGCCTTCGCGCGACGTGGCCATAATGGCCCCGCCAACCAACAAACCCCACACTTATCCCAAACCCGGCCACCCAAACCGAAGATATTTACCAAAAAATATTGGCAAATAAAATCGGCCAAGGGTGTGCCGGATTTAAGACAATGTATGGGATTTTTCCCAGGCGCCTGATGAAGACGAATAGCAAAAAATTTGCTACTCGTCCCCACAAAATCCCTCTTTCACACACCCCCCGCGGTCGCCGAGGAGCGCGAGAGGGTTCAAATGAAAGGGGGGGATGTCCCCTATCCCCTTGCACCGGAAAATCCCCCAGAAGGGTTACCCCCACAAAATGGGACCAACAACAAAGTACCTCTTTTTTGTGCCAATAAATTGACACAAAAAAGAGGCAAAAACAAAACAAAAAACACGGATTACTACCGGACACAGTGTCCGGCAGCGACAAAACGAACACTCAAGACAAACGGCGGCTGCCGCTTTGCAGCGAACCCGAAAAGGGCGCTCCAAGGCAGCAACAACACGAATAACACACCAAAAAACACAAAATAAGACAACACAATCCAAACAAGAAACAACCAAATCGTAAAACAAGCAAAATGTCCAGTCGGCCAGCCAAGTCAGTAGGTTTAGGTAGATCAAATGATAGGTAAGCGCGCCAAAAGTCAATGAATGAGATAAAAACAATGGGCACTCAACAAATCGCCAAATTATCACCAAAGTTAAATCTCAACCTAACCTAACCTAACCTAACCTAACCTAACCTAACCTAACCTAACCTAACCTAACCTAACCTAACCTAACCTAACCTAACCTAACCTAACCTAACCTAACCTAACCTAACCTAACCTAACCTAACCTAACCTAACCTAACCTAACCTAACCTAACCTAACCTAACCTAACCTAACCTAACCTAACCTAACCTAACCTAACCTAACCTAACCTAACCTAACCTAACCTAACCTAACCTAACCTAACCTAACCTAACCTAACCTAACCTAACCTAACCTAACCTAACCTAACCTAACCTAACCTAACCTAACCTAACCTAACCTAACCTAACCTAACCTAACCTAACCTAACCTAACCTAACCTAACCTAACCTAACCTAACCTAACCTAACCTAACCTAACCTAACCTAACCTAACCTAACCTAACCTAACCTAACCTAACCTAACCTAACCTAACCTAACCTAACCTAACCTAACCTAACCTAACCTAACCTAACCTAACCTAACCTAACCTAACCTAACCTAACCTAACCTAACCTAACCTAACCTAACCTAACCTAACCTAACCTAACCTAACCTAACCTAACCTAACCTAACCTAACCTAACCTAACCTAACCTAACCTAACCTAACCTAACCTAACCTAACCTAACCTAACCTAACCTAACCTAACCTAACCTAACCTAACCTAACCTAACCTAACCTAACCTAACCTAACCTAACCTAACCTAACCTAACCTAACCTAACCTAACCTAACCTAACCTAACCTAACCTAACCTAACCTAACCTAACCTAACCTAACCTAACCTAACCTAACCTAACCTAACCTAACCTAACCTAACCTAACCTAACCTAACCTAACCTAACCTAACCTAACCTAACCTAACCTAACCTAACCTTTTTTTTTTTTTTTTTTTTTTGACCAGGTGGAAAATGCATTACGCATACCCCCCGCGCGCATGGGAGTGCGGCGGAGGGTTATGTGGGACTACACATCCTTCTTCACTCCTCGACCGAGGAGGAGAGGATGTGCTACCCACTAAAAACCACCTGGGCGTGCACGCCAAGCCGGGTTTTGTAGGGCACCGTGGTACCTGCGTTAGCATTGCCCACGATGCCCAACCGGCAGCGCCCCGGCAACACCGTTGACCGGGGCTACCCGCTAGGGGAGGTGGCCGCGCACGCTTGGCCACCCCCCTGGACCGCAAAAGTGGCTTATCTCCGCGGGCGGAGGACTCCCATCCTCCGCCCGAAGCCACTATGGGTTGGGTCTGGCGGCAACCGCCGCCTTCCCAACCCATGCCGTCTGGCCGGAGGGGGCGCGCGAGGCACCTCCTCGCGCACCCGCTCCGCGGTCCAGCCGCAGGACGTCCGAGTGCCCAGCTGGCTCTCAGACGTCCATGCGGCTACTACCCTCAACAGGGGGGGGCATGGGGCGAGTGGGCCGAGACCCCACCCCCCTGCCCCTCATCTCCGGTGGGGAACACCTCCGTCCCCCCATTATATGGTCTGCTGGGAGTCCAGCATGGTGGCAAACCGCACACCATGCCTCCTCCTCCCAGCAATCCGCCGACTTGTGCCCCTCTTTGCCGCACCGGTAGCACAACGTGCTCCGGTCCACGCTTGAGGGGCACAGTACCCTCGAGTGTCCGACTCCCATGCATCTGAAACAACGCATGGGAGCCGGACCGACGGGATGGATCCCGGCGGACGCCCAGCCCACCGAGATCCGACCATTCTTAAGGAGGACCCTCGCGGTCCCCACCGGCAATTGTACGAGGGCAACCCTTGTGCCCTCGTACGTGGGGCGGATGCCCCCCACCCTCACCAGCGCCTCAGCGCATCCCCCCGCCCTGGCGACGGCGGCCGTCAGGGTCTCTTTCGTCACCGACTCATCCAGGCCGGTGACCTGGATAGCGGCCTTCTTGACGGGGCGGCTGACGTGGGCAACGTCCCCGACAATTGCCCGCAGCCTTTCCGCTAGGCTGTCAGCCGCCCCTCCGCTATCCGCCCCGGGGACCTCAATAATTCGGCCCCCGGTCGCCGAGCTTCGGACCCTGACGTGCTGCAGGCCGACATCCTCCAAATTGATGCCGTTGATGGCTTTTGCCATCGTGGCCTGCAGCGTGGTGTTGGTGGTGTCACCCTTCAAGGTGACCACCACCGCCGTCGTCTTTAAGGCCGGGGGGGCCTTCGGCTTTGTAGCCGTCTTCTTGGTGGGGGGAGGGGGAGGGGGTGGGGCCGTAGCCTTCCCCTTTCCTTTCCCCTTCTTCTTTAGCACCTCCGCGAAGGTGCCGCCGTCTGTCTCCTCAACCGGGGGTGGACCGGCCGCCGGGGCAGTCCCCGACACCGACGCAGAGGGCTTTGTCGGGGCCGTCGCCTTTTTGGAGGCCTTTTGGGGCCTCCCATCGCCGAGCCTGGCCCTGGAGTCCGGCTCCGGAGCCACCTCTCTAGTAAGGGCCGGTGGGGCCCCCTTCCTTTTATCCGCCTCGAGTGCGGAGCGGTCAATTGGCGCCGGAGGGAGGCGGCTGCTGATCTCAGCAAGGCGGGCATCCACCAAATTGCCCACTGAGATCAGCAGTTCCCGCTGCATCGCCTCCATTACCGCCACCAAGTCCGCAGCAGCCACAGGCGGCGGGGGGGCCTGGGCGACCGGCGGGGCCGGGGGGGCTTCAACCAACGGAGAGGCCGTGGCCTCTTCCTTCGTCAGGGCATCGCGGAGATCTTTCCTCTCCGCGATGAGGCGGACAACTTGTTCCCGCATCCTCTGGTTGTCCGCCCTCAGGGTGCGGACTTCCCCCCCTTCCGGTTGGGACGACAACTCCGACAATGAGTCGTTGATCGTCCGAACCGCCTCCCTCACCTGGTCCAAGGCCTTCCCCTGAAGCCTCTTGGCCCCCCGCACCCCGTCGGCGATCTGTTGGACCGCCTGACGGGCCGCCTCTATGTGGTCCACCATCTGGAGAGGCGCTGGTACGCCTCTCGAGTCCCCGAGCTCAACCACCGACTTCGACGGCCCAGAGACGTGCCCCCTGGGCTTCCCTCTCCGGGCCGTGCTGACCTTCGGCCCATTCTCCGGCCTAGGGTCGTCCTCCTCATCCTCATGGCCCTTTTTCAGGGGTTGAGGAGACACCGCCAATTCCACGATCCCCCCATACGTCTCATCGACGTCCACCTCCGAGTCGGATGAGTCAAAGACCCATCCCGACTCGTTGAAGGACGTGGACATTATGGCCCCTCCACGAAGCTCCCCACACAATAGACCAAATCCGGCCACCCAGACCGAAGTTATCTACCAATATAATTGGTAAATAAAAACGGTCAAGGGTGTGCCGGATTTAAAATATTGTATGGGAAATTAAAATCGCCCCTGAAAAATGCAAATAGCAATATCGCTATTTCTCACCCCCTAAACTACCACTTTACTCCAACTTCCCCTAGGCGCTGGGGAGCGCGAAAGGGCTCAAACGACAGGGGGAGAAGCCCCCTATCCAACAAACCCCCTACAACAAGCGTAGGGGTTACCCCCACAAAATGAGAACAACACCAAAATACCTCTTTTTTGTGTCAAAAACTGACACAAAAAAGAGGTACAAAACAAACAAAAAACACCAAATATCTCCCGGACGGAGCGTCCGATCGAAACAAAACAAAGACAAAACACCAAATGGCGGCTGCCGCCGTGCAACGGCACCAAAAAGGGCGTCCCACGGCTACAGAACACGCACAAAAACACAAAAAAGACAATCACAACCAAACGAAAAAGTACCAAATCAAAAAGCAAGTCGAAAAATCCAGTCGGCAAAGAAAATCAGCAAGTAAAGAGGAATCAGGTCAAAGAAAAGCACGCCAAAGGTCTAATTTCAAAATCTAGTAATATACCGTCGGTAAGTCTCCAAGTTATCTTCGTCATACTTCATTACCCTGTACTATAACCTAACCTAACCTAACCTAACCTAACCTAACCTAACCTAACCTAACCTAACCTAACCTAACCTAACCTAACCTAACCTAACCTAACCTAACCTAACCTAACCTAACCTAACCTAACCTAACCTAACCTAACCTAACCTAACCTAACCTAACCTAACCTAACCTAACCTAACCTAACCTAACCTAACCTAACCTAACCTAACCTAACCTAACCTAACCTAACCTAACCTAACCTAACCTAACCTAACCTAACCTAACCTAACCTAACCTAACCTAACCTAACCTAACCTAACCTAACCTAACCTAACCTAACCTAACCTAACCTAACCTAACCTAACCTAACCTAACCTAACCTAACCTAACCTAACCTAACCTAACCTAACCTAACCTAACCTAACCTAACCTAACCTAACCTAACCTAACCTAACCTAACCTAACCTAACCTAACCTAACCTAACCTAACCTAACCTAACCTAACCTAACCTAACCTAACCTAACCTAACCTAACCTAACCTAACCTAACCTAACCTAACCTAACCTAACCTAACCTAACCTAACCTAACCTAACCTAACCTAACCTAACCTAACCTAACCTAACCTAACCTAACCTAACCTAACCTAACCTAACCTAACCTAACCTAACCTAACCTAACCTAACCTAACCTAACCTAACCTAACCTAACCTAACCTAACCTAACCTAACCTAACCTAACCTAACCTTTTTTTTTTTTTTTTTTTGTTTTTTTTTTTGACCAGGTGGAAAATGCATTACGCATACCCCCCGCGCGCATGGGAGTGCGGCAGAGGGTTATGTGGGACTACATCTCCCTTCTTCCTCCTCGACCGAGGAGGAGAGGGAGTGCTACCCACTAAAAACCACCTGGGCGTGCACGCCAAGCCGGGTTTTTGTAGGGCACCGTGGTACCTGCGTTAGCATTGCCCACGATGCCCAACCGGCGGCGCCCCGGCAACACCGTTGACCGGGGCTACCCGCTAGGGGAGGTGGCCGCGCACGCTTGGCCACCCCCCTGGACCGCAAGAAGTGGCTTATCTCCGCGGGCGGAGGACTCCCATCCTCCGCCCGAAGCCACTATGGGTTGGGTCTGGCGACAACCGCCGCCTTCCCCAACCCGAGCCGTCTGGCCGGAGGGGGCGCGCGAGGCAACCTCCTCGCGCACCCGCTCCGCGGTCCAACCGCAGGACGTCCAGATGCCCGCCTGGCATCTAGACGTCCATGCGGCTACTTCCCTCAACAGGGGAAGGCATGGGGCGCGCGGGCCGCGACCCCACCCCCCTGCCCCTTACCTCCGGTGGGGAGCACTTTAGGCCCCCCATTATGTGGTCGGCAGGGAGTTTGGCGTGGTGGCATACTGCACACCACGCTTTTAACTCCCCGCAATCTACCGATCTGTGCCCTTCCGACCCGCACCGGTAGCACACGTGGCTCCGGTCTACGTCGGAAGGGCACAAAGCCCGCGAGTGGCCGACACCCATGCACCTGAAGCAGCGCATGGGCCTCGGCCCCACGGGGGTGACCCCGGCGGACACCCAGCCCACCGGGATCCGACCACCATGAAGGAGGGCTCTCGCCACCCCCACCGGACATTGTACGAGGGCAACATTTGTGCCCTCGTACGTGGGGCGAATGCCCCCCACCCGCACCTGTGCCACCGCACACTCCCCCACCCTGGCGACAGCAGCCGCCAGGGTCTCCCTCGTCGCCGAGTCGTCCAGGCCCGTAATTTGGACAGCGGCCATCTTAGTGGGGCGGCTGATGAGGGCAACGTCACCGACGATTGCCCTCAGCCTTTCCGCAAGGCTGTCAGCCGCCCCTCCGCTATTTGCCCCTGGGACCTCGATGACTCGGCCCCCGGTCGCCGAGTTGCGGACCTTGACATGCTGCAGGCCCACTTCCGTCAAGTTAATGCCGTTGATGGCCTTAACCATCGTGGCCTGCAGCGAGGTGGCGGCGGTGATGTCCTTTCTCAAGGTCACCACCACCGCTGTCGTCTTGGGGGCCGAGGGAGCCTTCGGCTTGGTTGCCGTCGTCTTTTGGGGGGGGAGGGGTGGGGGGGAGGCCTTAGCCTTTCCCTTCCCCTTCTTCCTACGCACCACGTCGGCGAAGGAGCCGCCCTCAGGCTGCGCCTCCGCCGACGGGCCCGGTGTCGTCTCTAGAACCGGGGCGGGGCCGGTCGTCTTCTTGGAGGCCTTTTTAGGCCTCCCGTCTCCGAGTCTGGCCCCGGTCTCTTCCGGGGCCACATCTTTCACTGGGGCCGGTGGGGCCCTCTTCTTATTATCCGCCGCGAGCGGCGGGCGGCTAACTGGCGCCGGAGGGAGGCGGTCGCTGATCTCGGATAAGCGGGCATCGACAAGGTTGCCCACCGAGACCAGCAGATCCCTCTTCATTCCCTCCAACAGGGACGCCAAATCCGCAGCCGCAGGCAGCGGGGGAGCCTGAGCGACTGGCGGGGCCGGGGGGGCTTCGGCATCGGGAGGGGGGGAGTCAGTGACTCTCCTCCCCAAGAGGGTCTCGCGGAGTGCCGTCTTCTCCTCGATAAGACGGCAACACTGCTCGCGGACCCTCTTGTTATCCGCCCTGAGCATGTTGAGCTCCCCCTCATTCGGCTCGGACGCCTCGATCTCCTTCAGAGCATCGAGGATCGTCCGAACCGCCTCCTTGAAGAGGTCGACCGTCTCCTCCTTGAGACCGGTCGACCTCTGCACACCGTCGACGATCCTATAGATCGCCGACCGGGTGACCCCAATTGGCACCGCCAAGTGATGTGGCCCCGAAGGGCCTCCCATGTCCTCAGTGCGTGGGGGGGTTCCCCTTCCCCCCCCTGCCGCCGACTTCGCCGGTCCATATGTCAAATGGACTTTCCCCCTACGAGCTGAGCTTATCTTTGGCCCCAGCTCTGGCCCGGGGTCACCCTCCTCCTCCCGTCCCCTCTTCAGGGGCTGAGGAGGAGGGGCTACCTCGTCCTCGTCGTCGTAGCCGTAGTCCTCAAAGAGGTCCGCATCGAGGTCCGAGTCGGATGAATGCATTATCCATCCGCTCTTCTCCCCCGACGTGGCCATTATGGCCCCGCCAACAAGCTCCCCACACAATAGCCCAAATCCGGCCACCCAGACCGAAGTTATTCACCAAAATAATTTGGTAAATAAAAACGGTCAAGGGTGTGCCGGACTTAAAATATTGTATGGGAATTTAATTTAGCCCCTGATTTTCTGGAATAGCAAAAATGCTAAACCAGTTTCACCTAATTTCCCTTTACGACCCACTTCCAGATGTCGGATGTGGGCGCAAAAGGTATCAAACGACAGGGGGAGAAGCCCCCTATCCAATAACACCCCTACGATAACCGTAGGAGACGTCCCCACAAAACGGGACCAACCGCAAGATACCTCTCTTTTGTGCCAATAAATTGACACAAAAAAGAGGCAAAAAACACAACAAAAACAAAGATAACTACCGGACGGAACGTCCGGCAGAAACAAAAACAGACGAAACAACAAGAAAGCGGCTGCCGCTATGCAGCGACCCCGAAAGGGGCGCCCCACAACAACAAAAACACTTAAAAACTTAACAAAATAACAATAACAACCAAATCAAATAACACCAAATCAGAAAAACAAATCAAAGTACCAGTCGGCAAGCAAAGTCAGTAAGTTAGGCAAGATAGATCGAAAGAGAACCGCAAAAGAAAACAATGAATGAAATAAAAACCAAGGGCACTCTAACCTAACCTAACCTAACCTAACCTAACCTAACCTAACCTAACCTAACCTAACCTAACCTAACCTAACCTAACCTAACCTAACCTAACCTAACCTAACCTAACCTAACCTAACCTAACCTAACCTAACCTAACCTAACCTAACCTAACCTAACCTAACCTAACCTAACCTAACCTAACCTAACCTAACCTAACCTAACCTAACCTAACCTAACCTAACCTAACCTAACCTAACCTAACCTAACCTAACCTAACCTAACCTAACCTAACCTAACCTAACCTAACCTAACCTAACCTAACCTAACCTAACCTAACCTAACCTAACCTAACCTAACCTAACCTAACCTAACCTAACCTAACCTAACCTAACCTAACCTAACCTAACCTAACCTAACCTAACCTAACCTAACCTAACCTTTTTTTTTTTTTTTTTTTTTTTTTGACCAGGTGGAAAATGCATTACGCATACCCCCCGCGCATGGGAGTGCGACGGAGGGTTATGTGGGACTACACATCGCCTCTCCCTCCTCTAAAATGAGGAGGAGTAGGGAGTGCTACCCACTAAAAACCACCTGGGCGTGCCGCCTTGCCGGTTTTGTGGGACATCGTGGTACCTGCGCGAGCATTGCCCACGATGTCCACCGGCGGCGCCCCAGCCTTTGCCGGGGCTTCCCGCGCCGAAGGGGAGATGGCCGAGCACGCTTGGCCACTCTCCCAGACCGCTCAGTGGCTTGCTACTACAGGCAGAGGACTCCCATCCTCCACCTGCAGCCACTATGGGTTGAGTCTGGCGGCAAACCTCCGCCTCCTCAACCCGAGCCGTCTGCGCCGGAGCGGATGCGCGAGAGGATCTTCCTCGCGCTCCCGCTCCGCGGTCTCCTTTTGCGAAATCACCGTTTCGCAAAAGGAGACCACAGCCTCCCAGGACCTCTCGTCGCTCAGCATTGCCTCGACAATGCTCCGCAACGAGAGGTCCACCCGCTGAATGGTGCGTGCCATGAGGCCACGCTCCGCGTCCCAACGACTGCACACCTCAAGGGTGTGCTGCACCGTGTCGTCGGGACCTCCGCACTCATGGCACAGCGGGGCCGGCTCCCTTCCTATCCTGTGCAGGTAATGACCGAAGCACCCATGCCCGGTCAGTACCTGCACAAGTCGGAACGACGTCGCGCCGACCGCCCCCTCTAACCAGAGGTCGACCGATGGAAGGATCGCCTCAATGGTGGTGACCCCAAAAGGGGCGACCACCAGCTGAGCCTTCCATCGGTCTCGCAGTCGGCGCTCCGTCATACGCCGGGAGGCTGTCTCTGCCTCCGGGTCCGGGCGTACACCAGTTGCCCGGACCCTTGACCTACGTTTGTAGGTCTCCGCGTGCACCTCCGCGACCAACTCCCACGGAGGGGTGCACGCGAGGAGGCAGGCCGCCGCAAAGGCCACCGTTGAGTAGGCCCTCACCATTCTGAGGGCCACGGTCCTTTGCGGCCTTCTTAACAGGGCCCTGTTACGGGCGGACAACTTGTCCGCCCATATTGGGGCCCCGTATAGGGCCATGCTCCTTGTAACGCCGGCATAAAGTCGCCGGCACAAGGAGCCTGGCCCCCCGACATTGGGCAGGAGTCTGCCCATTGCCGACGCGGCGCCCACGACTCGGGGAGCAAGTCTTGAGAAGTGCTCCCCGAAGTCCCACTTGCGGTCCAGTATTAGCCCCAAATATTTGATATGGGGCCTTATTTGGACCGCTCCACCCTCCAACATGAGCGCCGTGCCCGCGGGCAGACTCCACCCGCGCCCCCCGAAGACTATAGCCTCAGTCTTCGGGAGGCTCACCTTTAGGCCGAGACTGGCGATCCGGAAAATCGCCAGCTCGGCCGCCACCTCCGCCCTCCGGAGGGTATCCCGCTTGTCCCTTCCGCGCACAGCCACCATTGTGTCATCTGCATAGCAGATGACGCATGTGCGCGGAGGGAACACCCCCCGGATTGCCCAATCGTACCCCAGGTTCCAGAGGAGCGGGCCAAGTACGGAACCCTGGGGTACACCGCAGGCCATCCGCCTTTCCCCCCTTTGCCCGTCCTGGCCCTCATAGAGCACTACCCTCTCAGTAAGGTAGTGCTCTATGACCCGCCTAAGATAGTGAGGCACTCTGTGGTATCTGAGTGCCTCACTAATCACCCCATAGGGGAGGGTGCCGAACGCATTCGCGATGTCTAATGACACCGCGATGACACCCTCCCCCCTGCTCGACGCGTATTCACAAAAGTCCCTCAATGACTTTACCGCGTCGAGCGTGGACCGCCCTTCCCGGAACCCGAACTGTCTGTCACAGACGTTCGGGCCGGCGGTCTCCAGGTGCTGCAGGATCCGGGAGGCCAGGAAACCTAACCTAACCTAACCTAACCTAACCTAACCTAACCTAACCTAACCTAACCTAACCTAACCTAACCTAACCTAACCTAACCTAACCTAACCTAACCTAACCTAACCTAACCTAACCTAACCTAACCTAACCTAACCTAACCTAACCTAACCTAACCTAACCTAACCTAACCTAACCTAACCTAACCTAACCTAACCTAACCTAACCTAACCTAACCTAACCTAACCTAACCTAACCTAACCTAACCTAACCTAACCTAACCTAACCTAACCTAACCTAACCTAACCTAACCTAACCTAACCTAACCTAACCTAACCTAACCTAACCTAACCTAACCTAACCTAACCTAACCTAACCTAACCTAACCTAACCTAACCTAACCTAACCTAACCTAACCTAACCTAACCTAACCTAACCTAACCTAACCTAACCTAACCTAACCTAACCTAACCTAACCTAACCTAACCTAACCTAACCTAACCTAACCTAACCTAACCTAACCTAACCTAACCTAACCTAACCTAACCTAACCTAACCTAACCTAACCTAACCTAACCTAACCTAACCTAACCTAACCTAACCTAACCTAACCTAACCTAACCTTTTTTTTTTTTTTTTTTTTTTTTTTTTTTTTTTTTTTTTTTGACCAGGTGGAAAATGCATTACGCATACCCCCCGCGCATGGGAGTGCGACGGAGGGTTATGTGGGACTACACATCGCCTCTCCTCCTCTAAAATGAGGAGGAGTAGGGAGTGCTACCCACTAAAAACCACCTGGGCGTGCCGCCTTGCCGGTTTTGTGGGACATCGTGGTACCTGCGCGAGCATTGCCCACGATGTCCACCGGCGGCGCCCCAGCCTTTGCCGGGGCTTCCCGCGCCGAAGGGGAGATGGCCGAGCACGCCTGGCCACTCTCCCAGACCGCTCAGTGGCTTGCTACTACAGGCAGAGGACTCCCATCCTCCACCTGCAGCCACTATGGGTTGAGTCTGGCGGCAAACCTCCGCCTCCTCAACCCGAGCCGTCTGCGCCGGAGCGGATGCGCGAGAGGATCTTCCTCGCGCTCCCGCTCCGTGGTCTCCTTTTGCGAAATCACCGTTTCGCAAAAGGAGACCACAGCCTCCCAGGACCTCTCGTCGCTCAGCATTGCCTCGACAATGCTCCGCAACGAGAGGTCCACCCGCTGAATGGTGCGTGCCATGAGGCCACGCTCCGCGTCCCAACGACTGCACACCTCAAGGGTGTGCTGCACCGTGTCGTCGGGACCTCCGCACTCATGGCACAGCGGGGCCGGCTCCCTTCCTATCCTGTGCAGGTAATGACCGAAGCACCCATGCCCGGTCAGTACCTGCACAAGTCGGAACGACGTCGCGCCGACCGCCCCCTCTAACCAGAGGTCGACCGATGGAAGGATCGCCTCAATGGTGGTGACCCCAAAAGGGGCGACCACCAGCTGAGCCTTCCATCGGTCTCGCAGTCGGCGCTCCGTCATACGCCGGGAGGCTGTCTCTGCCTCCGGGTCCGGGCGTACACCAGTTGCCCGGACCCTTGACCTACGTTTGTAGGTCTCCGCGTGCACCTCCGCGACCAACTCCCACGGAGGGGTGCACG
Organism: Tetheella fluctuosa; assembly: GCA_951216915.1. Lineage (NCBI taxonomy): Eukaryota > Metazoa > Arthropoda > Insecta > Lepidoptera > Drepanidae > Tetheella > Tetheella fluctuosa. The sequence goes on from OX578215.1 coordinate 28,219, forward strand.
CGAGGAGGCAGGCCGCCGCAAAGGCCACCGTTGAGTAGGCCCTCACCATTCTGAGGGCCACGGTCCTTTGCGGCCTTCTTAACAGGGCCCTGTTACGGGCGGACAACTTGTCCGCCCATATTGGGGCCCCGTATAGGGCCATGCTCCTTGTAACGCCGGCATAAAGTCGCCGGCACAAGGAGCCTGGCCCCCCGACATTGGGCAGGAGTCTGCCCATTGCCGACGCGGCGCCCACGACTCGGGGAGCAAGTCTTGAGAAGTGCTCCCCGAAGTCCCACTTGCGGTCCAGTATTAGCCCCAAATATTTGATATGGGGCCTTATTTGGACCGCTCCACCCTCCAACATGAGCGCCGTGCCCGCGGGCAGACTCCACCCGCGCCCCCCGAAGACTATAGCCTCAGTCTTCGGGAGGCTCACCTTTAGGCCGAGACTGGCGATCCGGAAAATCGCCAGCTCGGCCGCCACCTCCGCCCTCCGGAGGGTATCCCGCTTGTCCCTTCCGCGCACAGCCACCATTGTGTCATCTGCATAGCAGATGACGCATGTGCGCGGAAAGAACACCCCCCGGATTGCCCAATCGTACCCCAGGTTCCAGAGGAGCGGGCCAAGTACGGAACCCTGGGGTACGCCGCAGGCCATTCGCCTTTCCCCCCTTTGCCCGTCCTGGCCCTCATAGAGCACTACCCTCTCAGTAAGGTAGTGCTCTATGACCCGCCTAAGATAGTGAGGCACTCTGTGGTATCTGAGTGCCTCACTAATCACCCCATAGGGGAGGGTGCCAAACGCATTCGCGATGTCTAATGACACCGCGATGACACCCTCCCCCCTGCTCGACGCGTATTCACAAAAGTCCCTCAATGACTTTACCGCGTCGAGCGTGGACCGCCCTTCCCGGAACCCGAACTGTCTGTCACAGACGTTCGGGCCGGCGGTCTCCAGGTGCTGCAGGATCCGGGAGGCCAGGATGCGCTCAAACGCTTTCCCGGCCTCATCCAGCAGCACTATGGGGCGATTGGCGGACGGGCAATCCGGTGGCCGACCCTCTTTGCGGAGGAGGCACAGTCGCCCTTCCTTCCACACCCTCGGGAACCTCCCATCCCTCAGGCAGTCATCCATGACATGCCTGAGGCGGTCCCCGAGGTGTTCCAGGGCGACGGCGAGGACGCGACCAGGGACTCCATCTGGCCCCGGGGCTTTTCTACAGCCCCGGAGTCGGTCCGTCACTCGCTCGAACTCGTCATCGCTTATCGGGGCGATGACGAGCTCGGCCTCCGGCTCCGCTACGGGGTCGGCCATCGACGGGGGAGAGATCGAGGGGGCTGGCGGGAACAGCCCCTCAACCACCCTCTGGAGGAGGGCGGGCTCCAGGGAGTCCATGGGGGGGGCGGTGCGCATTTTGTTGCGCACCATCTTATACGGCCGCCCCCATGGGTCCCTGTCCAGGGTGGCCAAGAACGAGGCATAAGCTTCGTCCTTGGCCTTGGCTATTGCCACCTGGAGGGCCCCCTTTGCCTCTTTGAGGGCCCTATGGAGCCCTTCCTCCTCTACTTCGGTGTGCCGCCGCCGCCTGCAGTGCTGGTAGGCGCGGCGGGCACCGTTGCTGGTGGTCCGCAGGGCCGCAATTTCTGCGGACCACCAGTATACCTTCCTGCGGGCGGAAAAACGACCGGCCCGAGGCATGGCCGCGTCGCACACCGTCTGTAGTGCGACGCGGAACTGTGCCGCCCTCTCGTCGACTCCGAGGGCGACGGGTGGGGCGGCACACCATGCCTCCTCCATCGCCGCCTCGTCCGCCCTGTCCCTGTCCAGGTGGACCAGGGCCCACCTGGGGAATCGCCCTCTCCGGCTTCTCCCCCCCCCTGGGGTGAGTGACGGCTGGACGCCATTGGAGACCCTCATTCTGATATAAACATGATCAGAGAGGGTCTCGACGTCCTCCAGGACACGCCAACCTGAAACGCGTGCGGCTATGGCAGGGGTCGCGAACGTGATGTCCACGATTGACCCCCCCCGCCTCCGCACGCACGTGTTGGCGTCGCCCCGGTTCAGGACTTCTAGTCCTGTTGCCGTCACCCAGTCCGCGAGGGCGGTCCCTCGGGGGTCCGTGATGGGGGAACCCCACGCCGCACTTTTGGCGTTAAGGTCCCCCATAACCATCACTTGTGACGGGGCAGCCCTTCTGACTACCCCGCTCAGGACCCCCAGGAACCGCTCGAAGGCGTGTAGCGGCTTGTTGGGGGAGAAATACACCGCCACAATTGTGGTGTCACTCCCCCATTTTGCCGCCACGAACCCATGGCCGCCTTCGATCCTCGTTAGGGGGGGGAAGTCCCCCACCGCTGGCACGATCGCCACTACTCCGTCGGTGTCCCCAGCCCAATTAGATTGGGGGGGGACGGAGTAGGGCTCCGCGACAACCGCAACGCCAATTGCCCACTCCGCCATGGTCTGCAGAAGCAGATCCTGGGCTCTGGCGGAGTGGTTGGCGTTCGTCTGCAGGACGTCTAAATGTCGGTGTGCTGGCATTTAGACGTCCATGCGGTTGTCTTCGACGGGGGGGGGCCGGCTGGCGGCCGATACGGCCGGTGTGGGGCGCGGAGGACGGGCGGGCCCAGGCCTCACCTCCTTACCCCGTTTCTCCGGTGGGGAGCATTTCAGCCCCCCCATTATGTGGTCGGCCGGGAGGCCGGCGTGGGTGCAAACTGCACACCGCGCCTTGTCCTCCCCGCAGTCCGCCGATTTGTGCCCCTCCAAGCCGCACCGGTAGCACAAGTGGCTCCGGTCTACGTTGGAGGGGCACAGAGCCCGCGAGTGGCCGACACCCATGCATCTGTAGCACCGCATGGGTGCCGGACCGACGGGGCTGACCGCGGCGGACGCCCAGCCCACCTGGAGCCGACCACACTGGATGAGGGCTCTTGCCGCCCCCACCGGACACTGTACGAGGGCGACCATTGCGCCCCCGTACGTGGGGCGTATGCCCCCCACCCTCACGTGCTCCTCGGCACATCCCCCCGCCTCCACGACGGCGGCCGTCAGGGTCTCCTTAGAGGCCGACTCATCCAGGCCCGAGACCTGGATAGCGGCCATTTTTGTGGGGCGGCTTATGAGGGCAACGTCCCCCACTATTGCCCTCAGCCTCTCAGCGAGGCTGTCCGCCACCACACCGCTATCCGCGCCCGGGACCTCGATGATACGGCCCCCAGTCGCCGAAACCCTGACCTTCACGTGCTGCAGGCCAACTTCATTGAGCTTAATGCCAGTGATGGCTTTCGCCATCGTGGCCTGCAGCGTGGTGTCGGTGGTGACGTCCTTCCTCATCGTCACCACCACCGCCGTCGATTTGGGGGCCGAGGGGGCCTTCGGCTTCTTCGCCGCCGTCTTCTTGGAGGGGGGAGGGGGCGGGGGGGGGACAGCCGCAGCATTCCCCTTGCCTCCCTTCCTCTTCTTCCTCCGAACCACCTCGGCGAAAGATTCGCCCTCCGGCTGCTCTCCGGAGGGGCCAGGTGCCATCTCCGAAGCCGGGGGAGACTTGGTCGCCGAGGTGGATTTGGCGGCCGGAGGAGTCTCGGTCGCCGGGGAGGAAGCCTTCTTCTTAGGGGCCTTTTTAGCCCTCCCGTCCCCCAGCCTGGCCCCGGTCTCTTCCGGGGCCACCTCCTTTGTCGGGGCCGGTGGGGCCTTCTTTTTAGCGTCCGCCGCGAGTGGTGGGCGGACTATCGGCGCCGGAGGGAGGCGGCTGCTGATCTCCTCCATGCGGGCATTTACCATATTGCCCACGGAGATCAGCAGTTCCCTCTTCATTTCCCCAAAAATCCTCATCAGGTCCGTGGCCTCAGGCGGCGGGGGGGGCCGGGTGACCAGAGGGGCCGGGGGGGCCGGAGGGGCCAGAGGGTCCGGGAACCCACGTTCGGAAAAGCCCTTGCGAAGGGCCTCCGTCTCCGATAGACAGAGAGCGAGTTGCTCCCGCATCCTCTTATTATCCGCTTTTAAGATGCGGATAGCCTCGCTCTCTGTCGTTGCCTTAAGCCCCTCCATGGACTCAATAATCTTTTTGGCCGCCTTGGTCAATTGGCCCCGTATGGTCCCTTTGAGGTTTCCGGACTTCTCAGTCCCCTCCAGAACCTCACGCGCCGCCTGCATTGCCACCTCTATGGGATCCACATAGGGCTGCGCCGAGGAGTCATCAGTCAGCGGGGGGGTGCTCCTCCCCCCTCGGGACCGTAGCGCCGGGAACTCCTTGAGGTAGGAGGTGGCAACGTCGGGGTCGGAGTGGTAGTACTCCGACTCCTCGAACCTCCTCCTTACCCTCGACATCCCCGCGTAAGCCCCTTTGGACTTCCCCCTTCGGGCCGTATTCACTTTGGACCCCAGCTCAGGCCTGGGGTCATCCTCCTCGTCCTCGTGCGCCCTTTTCTTTGGCTGAGGGGCCATCTCACAGACCTCTATGAGGTCGTCCTCCGATTCGGAGGCAGATCCGACGTTCGTCTGCCTCTCCCGGGCGAAAGCAAATTTATCCTCCTCGTCGGACGTGGCCATTGTGGCCCCGTCGACGTCTCTGCCGCCTTTGGGCAAAATCCGGCCACCCAGGCCGAGTATTTTCACCTATAAAACTATAAGTGAAAAATTCGGCCAAGTGTGTGCCGGATTAAAAATATTGTATGGAGATTCGAAAAAGCGCCTGATAAAGTCAAATAGCAACTTTTTCGAATCTTGCCATACAAAACCCCCTCGTTCACCCACTTCCAATTGACGCAGATGGGCGCGGTTGGGTTCAAACGTTAGGGGAAGATCCCCTCTTACTTCTGGTACCCCTAGTGCGACCGTAGGGGTCAACACCACAAAATGGGACCAACTAACAAAAACCTATTTTTTGGGCACAAGTTGTACACAAAAAATAGGCAAAAAATACAAACTAAATAACGAAAATCTGCCGAACGCAGAGTCCGGCAACAACAAAAACAGTAACAAAGAGGCACGGCGGCTGCCGCTATGCAGCGACCCCGGAAAGGGCGCCCCAAGACGACAGCAACACGCACAAACAACAAAAAACAATAACAAACTATAACAATCTCCAAGTCAACAAACGCCAAAACACAAAAACAATAAAAAGTACCAATCGGCAAGCCAAGTCGTCAAGTTTAGATGGATCGTCAGATAGAGTATCACGCAAAAGGTCAAAAGCAAAGAGAAAATCTACGGGCACTCACTAAACCACCAAATTATACACGTCAACCTAACCTAACCTAACCTAACCTAACCTAACCTAACCTAACCTAACCTAACCTAACCTAACCTAACCTAACCTAACCTAACCTAACCTAACCTAACCTAACCTAACCTAACCTAACCTAACCTAACCTAACCTAACCTAACCTAACCTAACCTAACCTAACCTAACCTAACCTAACCTAACCTAACCTAACCTAACCTAACCTAACCTAACCTAACCTAACCTAACCTAACCTAACCTAACCTAACCTAACCTAACCTAACCTAACCTAACCTAACCATAGTATAAAAATATTTTTCCTTGAAAATTCACATAAAATTTCACTTAAATTTAAATTCATTAAAAATTTTCTTCTGCAACTGACTTTGTTCTCTGCACGATCCGCTGCTTCTCGGCGAGACACGTTGTCTGCCGCCTTCCGCGGCGATCTCCGACTCTCCATACCTGTAAAATAAAAATTTTTTGATTAAAAATACACATAAATTCTACATTTTGCTAATTTTCACACTAAATATAATAGTTTCTGCTCTAGTTTTCACCGTAGTAGATTGCCCTGGACGAGGCGCGTCTTTAGAGACCACTCGGGTTGATCTGCGACCAAAATTTTGCAAGTTATTCCAAATTGTTTAATTTCCATACTATCAAAAAGTCTACCTAAGCTATAAGAAACTTAGAATTTTTCACCAACTTTGATACTTTTAATTGAGATATTCGCGTACTTCTTTCTGCTAATATTGTTAACTTTTTGCCCTCTTTCTTGCCACCATCTTCATTTTCTTTGCTGCCATAGTATAAAAATATTTTTCCTTGAAAATTCACATAAAATTTCACTTAAATTTAAATTCATTAAAAATTTTCTTCTGCAACTGACTTTGTTCTCTGCACGATCCGCTGCTTCTCGGCGAGACACGTTGTCTGCCGCCTTCCGCGGCGATCTCCGACTCTCCATACCTGTAAAATAAAAATTTTTTGATTAAAAATACACATAAATTCTACATTTTGCTAATTTTCACACTAAATATAATAGTTTCTGCTCTAGTTTTCACCGTAGTAGATTGCCCTGGACGAGGCGCGTCTTTAGAGACCACTCGGGTTGATCTGCGACCAAAATTTTGCAAGTTATTCCAAATTGTTTAATTTCCATACTATCAAAAAGTCTACCTAAGCTATAAGAAACTTAGAATTTTTCACCAACTTTGATACTTTTAATTGAGATATTCGCGTACTTCTTTCTGCTAATATTGTTAACTTTTTGCCCTCTTTCTTGCCACCATCTTCATTTTCTTTGCTGCCATAGTATAAAAATATTTTTCCTTGAAAATTCACATAAAATTTCACTTAAATTTAAATTCATTAAAAATTTTCTTCTGCAACTGACTTTGTTCTCTGCACGATCCGCTGCTTCTCGGCGAGACACGTTGTCTGCCGCCTTCCGCGGCGATCTCCGACTCTCCATACCTGTAAAATAAAAATTTTTTGATTAAAAATACACATAAATTCTACATTTTGCTAATTTTCACACTAAATATAATAGTTTCTGCTCTAGTTTTCACCGTAGTAGATTGCCCTGGACGAGGCGCGTCTTTAGAGACCACTCGGGTTGATCTGCGACCAAAATTTTGCAAGTTATTCCAAATTGTTTAATTTCCATACTATCAAAAAGTCTACCTAAGCTATAAGAAACTTAGAATTTTTCACCAACTTTGATACTTTTAATTGAGATATTCGCGTACTTCTTTCTGCTAATATTGTTAACTTTTTGCCCTCTTTCTTGCCACCATCTTCATTTTCTTTGCTGCCATAGTATAAAAATATTTTTCCTTGAAAATTCACATAAAATTTCACTTAAATTTAAATTCATTAAAAATTTTCTTCTGCAACTGACTTTGTTCTCTGCACGATCCGCTGCTTCTCGGCGAGACACGTTGTCTGCCGCCTTCCGCGGCGATCTCCGACTCTCCATACCTGTAAAATAAAAATTTTTTGATTAAAAATACACATAAATTCTACATTTTGCTAATTTTCACACTAAATATAATAGTTTCTGCTCTAGTTTTCACCGTAGTAGATTGCCCTGGACGAGGCGCGTCTTTAGAGACCACTCGGGTTGATCTGCGACCAAAATTTTGCAAGTTATTCCAAATTGTTTAATTTCCATACTATCAAAAAGTCTACCTAAGCTATAAGAAACTTAGAATTTTTCACCAACTTTGATACTTTTAATTGAGATATTCGCGTACTTCTTTCTGCTAATATTGTTAACTTTTTGCCCTCTTTCTTGCCACCATCTTCATTTTCTTTGCTGCCATAGTATAAAAATATTTTTCCTTGAAAATTCACATAAAATTTCACTTAAATTTAAATTCATTAAAAATTTTCTTCTGCAACTGACTTTGTTCTCTGCACGATCCGCTGCTTCTCGGCGAGACACGTTGTCTGCCGCCTTCCGCGGCGATCTCCGACTCTCCATACCTGTAAAATAAAAATTTTTTGATTAAAAATACACATAAATTCTACATTTTGCTAATTTTCACACTAAATATAATAGTTTCTGCTCTAGTTTTCACCGTAGTAGATTGCCCTGGACGAGGCGCGTCTTTAGAGACCACTCGGGTTGATCTGCGACCAAAATTTTGCAAGTTATTCCAAATTGTTTAATTTCCATACTATCAAAAAGTCTACCTAAGCTATAAGAAACTTAGAATTTTTCACCAACTTTGATACTTTTAATTGAGATATTCGCGTACTTCTTTCTGCTAATATTGTTAACTTTTTGCCCTCTTTCTTGCCACCATCTTCATTTTCTTTGCTGCCATAGTATAAAAATATTTTTCCTTGAAAATTCACATAAAATTTCACTTAAATTTAAATTCATTAAAAATTTTCTTCTGCAACTGACTTTGTTCTCTGCACGATCCGCTGCTTCTCGGCGAGACACGTTGTCTGCCGCCTTCCGCGGCGATCTCCGACTCTCCATACCTGTAAAATAAAAATTTTTTGATTAAAAATACACATAAATTCTACATTTTGCTAATTTTCACACTAAATATAATAGTTTCTGCTCTAGTTTTCACCGTAGTAGATTGCCCTGGACGAGGCGCGTCTTTAGAGACCACTCGGGTTGATCTGCGACCAAAATTTTGCAAGTTATTCCAAATTGTTTAATTTCCATACTATCAAAAAGTCTACCTAAGCTATAAGAAACTTAGAATTTTTCACCAACTTTGATACTTTTAATTGAGATATTCGCGTACTTCTTTCTGCTAATATTGTTAACTTTTTGCCCTCTTTCTTGCCACCATCTTCATTTTCTTTGCTGCCATAGTATAAAAATATTTTTCCTTGAAAATTCACATAAAATTTCACTTAAATTTAAATTCATTAAAAATTTTCTTCTGCAACTGACTTTGTTCTCTGCACGATCCGCTGCTTCTCGGCGAGACACGTTGTCTGCCGCCTTCCGCGGCGATCTCCGACTCTCCATACCTGTAAAATAAAAATTTTTTGATTAAAAATACACATAAATTCTACATTTTGCTAATTTTCACACTAAATATAATAGTTTCTGCTCTAGTTTTCACCGTAGTAGATTGCCCTGGACGAGGCGCGTCTTTAGAGACCACTCGGGTTGATCTGCGACCAAAATTTTGCAAGTTATTCCAAATTGTTTAATTTCCATACTATCAAAAAGTCTACCTAAGCTATAAGAAACTTAGAATTTTTCACCAACTTTGATACTTTTAATTGAGATATTCGCGTACTTCTTTCTGCTAATATTGTTAACTTTTTGCCCTCTTTCTTGCCACCATCTTCATTTTCTTTGCTGCCATAGTATAAAAATATTTTTCCTTGAAAATTCACATAAAATTTCACTTAAATTTAAATTCATTAAAAATTTTCTTCTGCAACTGACTTTGTTCTCTGCACGATCCGCTGCTTCTCGGCGAGACACGTTGTCTGCCGCCTTCCGCGGCGATCTCCGACTCTCCATACCTGTAAAATAAAAATTTTTTGATTAAAAATACACATAAATTCTACATTTTGCTAATTTTCACACTAAATATAATAGTTTCTGCTCTAGTTTTCACCGTAGTAGATTGCCCTGGACGAGGCGCGTCTTTAGAGACCACTCGGGTTGATCTGCGACCAAAATTTTGCAAGTTATTCCAAATTGTTTAATTTCCATACTATCAAAAAGTCTACCTAAGCTATAAGAAACTTAGAATTTTTCACCAACTTTGATACTTTTAATTGAGATATTCGCGTACTTCTTTCTGCTAATATTGTTAACTTTTTGCCCTCTTTCTTGCCACCATCTTCATTTTCTTTGCTGCCATAGTATAAAAATATTTTTCCTTGAAAATTCACATAAAATTTCACTTAAATTTAAATTCATTAAAAATTTTCTTCTGCAACTGACTTTGTTCTCTGCACGATCCGCTGCTTCTCGGCGAGACACGTTGTCTGCCGCCTTCCGCGGCGATCTCCGACTCTCCATACCTGTAAAATAAAAATTTTTTGATTAAAAATACACATAAATTCTACATTTTGCTAATTTTCACACTAAATATAATAGTTTCTGCTCTAGTTTTCACCGTAGTAGATTGCCCTGGACGAGGCGCGTCTTTAGAGACCACTCGGGTTGATCTGCGACCAAAATTTTTGCCCGCCCACCCACCCGTTTTTCATTTGATAAGAGGACTTTATACAATTTGAGAAAAAATCATTTTCATTTTTAGGCCCTAAATTGATTCATTTCGTGATTATCTGTTATTCGCTTGGATGAGTCTGCAAAATGGCCAGTCCTGAACAGCCAGAACACACTGAAATTGTCAATACAAACCCTTACACAGAACTTATTCTTAAATTATCGGAAAAAATTACTCAAGCGGTTAACGAAGGTAAGAGCGTCACCTCCAAAAACAAACAGGCCATTCGAGCGGCGGCTGAGGAAATTTATAAAGCCACTATCGCTTATCAAACGGAGTTGCCCTTCACTCCACCACCTCAAATAACATCTCGCGAAGATTTCCAAACGCTCAAACAGGACATCATAGACGGTGTCAGCAAAAAGGTCGAACAACTCACCGCTCAGATTACGAAACAACAACTCACCTACGCAGCGGTTACTGTTGCACCACCCCCTGTTCCAAAAACCCAAAAGCCTGGTATTATTGTTACCCCTAACGATCCCTCTGAATCTGAAAAAGTACTCGATACTTGGAGGAACCAGATATCGTTCAAAAATCAAAAGTTTGCCCCAGTCAAAGTAAAGCCTGTCGCCAAAGGAAGATTATTCGTCGAATTCGACAATAATCAACAGTGCGAAAAAATTATAAAAGCTGTTAATAATACTAAGGAACTCCAAGCAGAAGAGGCAAAGAGGCGGCCACCCTTAGTAATTCTGAAAGGAATCAGCAAGAAAACAGCCAAAGAAGAATTAATCGATATAATCAGCTACCAAAACTCAATCCCCGCGGAGGCACTTAGACTCTGCTTCCTCAACACAAATAGAAACGAGGCACTCTACAACGCGATACTGGAGGTGCGCCCATCTGAATACGCCAGAATTCTCGGACTAGAGAGAGTGGCAGTCGACCACCAGCGCGTCTATATAGGACCCTTCTCGCGCTTCATACAGTGCCGCCAGTGCTTACAGTTCGGTCACACGGGTAACAAGTGTACCGCAACTGTTCACCCTTGCGTTTATTGCGCGTCCGAGGAACACCAACTCGGCACTTGCCCCCACAGAGAACAATCGGACAGAAATAACTGTTTCAACTGCATTAAACATAACAATAGAACCGGTTCTCACATTGACACCAAACACCCAGCAAACAGTCACAAACTTTGCCCTCGCCTAATAATCGCCAAAAATAAAGTAGAAGAGTCAACTGACTACGGCACTTGTCAGCAATGAATTCCCAAAATAACTCGCTATCTGTACTACAATGCAATCTGGGGCGAGGCTACACCGCAACCAAGGAAATGACTCAATATATCATTAAACATGACACTAAAATAATTTGTATCACTGAACCATATACTGGAAAAACAAATGTGCTAAATAAAATAAACGGCTATGATATTTATCAATTTCCCGGTAGCCAAACTACTAAAGCATGCATTGCTGTTAAAACTGGATTAGCTGCTACACTTGGAATAGTTAAATATTCATCCTCAAACCTATGCATTGTACAGTTCACACTCAAAACGGGAAATTTATACGTTTACAGCATTTATGTAGAACCTGACACAGACGTAAACGGCACCATTGGACGCTTGGAGATGTTCTTAAGAAATACTCCTAACTCCAGACATCTCATATGTGGGGATCTAAACGGATGGCATGAAATGTGGGGTTCCCAGTGTGCCAATAAAAGGGGAAAAGAAATCATGAATCTAATAACAACAAACGACCTAGACATATGTAACATTGGAAAGGATCCAACATTCGAAACTGTCACACACGGAGTACCCAGATCATCAATAATTGATCTAACACTTACATCCAATAACTTTAACAATCACATCAAAGACTGGCAAGTCGACAATGACCCGACACCTACCTCAGACCACCATGCTATCACCTTCCGCATCGACCTAAAGAAAAATACACCAAATAAGAAAAATAACTCCACAACCTTTCGCTATAACACACAACATGTCAATTGGAAAGAAGTCACTGAAGCAATAAAACAAGAAATAATCAAAAAACAACTAGATCAAGTGAATCCTGAAATACTAGAAAGAATAGAGATAGACATATTCATAGGAGACATAATATCATCAATATCCAATGCTTGCAACAAAACCATAAAAAGAAAAGTCCTTAAACATAAAATACCGTGGTGGAGCACTGAACTCGAGGACCTAAAACAAAATGTAATACACCTGCACCATCGGCTCCGTGATCTTAAAAGAACTAACAAAGATTTAACAAATATCCTAAAAGAGAAACAAGAAGCACGTGAAAAATATGTCGCAGCTATCAGAAAAGCGTCTACTGAAAACTTCCGTGAATTCTGTACCAAGCAAGGAAAGGAGGATGTTTGGTCACTTACAAATAGATTATTAAAAAACACCCCACAGCCAGAACCACCATCTACACTGCACAAAGGAAATAATCAATATACTAATAACAGTACTGAGTCAGCTCAAGCATTAGTTAATAAATTCTTCCCTGACGATACAAATGACAACGATCATCAAAAAACCATAAGGTCTACAGCAGAAACTATCCCAAATACAGAAAATGACGCAGAATTCACGGAAAGAGAGGTGACTGAAGCAATAGAAGAAATGAACCCAAAGAAAGCCCCTGGTGTGGACCACCTCACATCCGATATTTGTTCTCAATTTATACAATGTTACCCCTCTCTGTTTACAAAACTTCTAAACAGATGTCTTAATATCTCATATTTCCCTACTCAATGGAAGACTGCATTCATTAAAACAATCCCAAAACCAAATAAGACTGATTACACAGACATTAATTCCTATCGTCCTATAGGATTGATTAATGTCTTCGGCAAATTGCTAGAAAAACTTATATCTAAACGACTCACATACCACATGCACGCTACCGGGAAAATGAATAACAAACAATTTGGTTTCAAGCAACAAACGTCGACAACGGATGCCCTACATGTGGCTATCGACAAGATGGAAAAAGCAAAACGCGAAAAGAAGCTTGTGATAGCAACATCTTTAGATATCAAAGGGGCCTTTGACCATGCATGGTGGCCAGCTATCATGAACAGACTCCATCTGATGAAATGTCCAGCAAACCTGTATAAAATTATAAGAAGCTACATCACTGATAGAAATGTCATCCTCAACTACTCAGATGCCACAATCATCAAAACACTATCGCGCGGATGCATCCAAGGATCGGTCTTAGGACCGATCTTCTGGAACATGATCATGGATGACCTGCTGGACACCCCCAACACTGATGATTGCCATATACAAGCATATGCAGACGATGTACTACTAATCACTACTGGAAAAACTGTACAACAATTAGAAACCACAACAAATAATGAACTCAAGAAAATCGCACAATGGGGGAGACAAAATAAACTTACATTCAGCCCAGAAAAAACACACATGATAACAAACACACCTAAAGCCAAAATTGCAAACATCACAATAGACCAGATTCAGATTACATTCAGCGACCAATTCAAACTGTTAGGAATAATAATGGACAAAAATCTAAAATTCATAAAACACGCAGAATACGCAATATTAAAAGCTCAAAGGATATACCAAAAACTAAGTCAATTTGTGCGACCCACTTGGGGAGTACAGTCTGAAAATGTTGCCATTATATATGAACACGTCATTGAACCCATAATTACATATGCCGCCGAGATATGGAGTAAATCTACACATTATGAAAAAATTAAATACGCGTTGCGGAAACTTCAAAGAGGATTCGCGATCAAAATTATAAGGGGATTCCGCACAATTTCTACAACAGCATCAATAGCATTGGCCAACTTAACTCCACTTGATATTAAAGTAAAAGAAACTGCAGACATACAAAAAACGAAACGAAAAGGAACCTCAAAGTACTTACCAGATGACATAACTTTAGATAAACCCGTAAACATTTCACAGCTCCCACACCCTAGTTTGAGAACGAAAATAAGAACAATATTAGAAATTACAGATGATACAAGCAATCTTATTGACTCACCTGAAATAACAAAAATTTATACAGATGGTAGTAAGCACGACGGACTAGTGGGTGCCGCTGCAGTAATTTACTATCCTAATGGCAAAAAGATAACCCATCGCATCAAACTTCATAGTAGCTGCTCTGTATTCCAAGCGGAATGCGTAGCTATAAAGAAAGCCATCACACACTGCGTTACCAATAAAATAAATAATGCCATAATCCTAACAGACTCCAAATCAGCACTTAAAGAAATAGAAAACTGCAATAGCCTAAACCGCACAATACATCAAATACAACAGAATATTAGAACCATCGAGAACAATGATAATGGACAAATAAAACTAGTTTGGGTAAAAGCGCACTGTGGCAATATGGGAAATGAAGAGGCTGACCAAGCGGCGAAAACCGCCGCCACTCTACATAAAGCGCCAGAATATAGCAATTTTCCCCTAAGCCACTACAAATATTTCAGAAAGCAAGAAAGTGACACTGAAAGCAACAAAGTATACACGACATCAGCCACAGGAGAGCATTTAAAGCACTGGCTACCTGATATAGACTCAATAAGACAGGCAAGAAGTAACATGAAAACCTCCTTTCAAATAACCCAATTACTCACTGGACACGGGTATAATAAGGAATACCTCTATCGGTTTAAGATTACAGAAAATGACCTGTGTCCATGTGACAATACAACAACACAATCATTCACACACCTATTAAAACATTGCCCTAAATACACCATAGAAAGATATAACCACGAAACAATCTGCAACAATTTTAATATAGACCCATATAAAATAAGAGAAATAAATAAAAAGGAATCAACGACAGAATCATTTATAAACTTTATAAACAAAATCGTAAAAAGCCTAAAAAAGTTCAATGGCACCTAAAAGAAATTATTAAATATATTCATATATGTATATTCGTATAAAATATATATTATAAGATAAAAACATATAGACAATATATAATCGTATAGATATTCGAACCAAAAGGCATCTTTAAAACTAGCAAATTGAACAACTTTTAAAAATTAAAAAATGGACCCAGTCGCCCGTATCCCAAGCGGGGGCTGGTAATCCTGATCCACATAAACCAAAAAAAAAAAAAAAAAAAAAAAAAAAAAAAAAAAAAAAAACCTAACCTAACCTAACCTAACCTAACCTAACCTAACCTAACCTAACCTAACCTAACCTAACCTAACCTAACCTAACCTAACCTAACCTAACCTAACCTAACCTAACCTAACCTAACCTAACCTAACCTAACCTAACCTAACCTAACCTAACCTAACCTAACCTAACCTAACCTAACCTAACCTAACCTAACCTAACCTAACCTAACCTAACCTAACCTAACCTAACCTAACCTAACCTAACCTAACCTAACCTAACCTAACCTAACCTAACCTAACCTAACCTAACCTAACCTAACCTAACCTAACCTAACCTAACCTAACCTAACCTAACCTAACCTAACCTAACCTAACCTAACCTAACCTAACCTAACCTAACCTAACCTAACCTAACCTAACCTAACCTAACCTAACCTAACCTAACCTAACCTAACCTAACCTAACCTAACCTAACCTAACCTAACCTAACCTAACCTAACCTAACCTAACCTAACCTAACCTAACCTAACCTAACCTAACCTAACCTAACCTAACCTAACCTAACCTAACCTAACCTAACCTAACCTAACCTAACCTAACCTAACCTAACCTAACCTAACCTAACCTAACCTAACCTAACCTAACCTAACCTAACCTAACCTAACCTAACCTAACCTAACCTAACCTAACCTAACCTAACCTAACCTAACCTAACCTAACCTAACCTAACCTAACCTAACCTAACCTAACCTAACCTAACCTAACCTAACCTAACCTAACCTAACCTAACCTAACCTAACCTAACCTAACCTAACCTAACCTAACCTAACCTAACCTAACCTAACCTAACCTAACCTAACCTAACCTAACCTAACCTAACCTAACCTAACCTAACCTAACCTAACCTAACCTAACCTAACCTAACCTAACCTAACCTAACCTAACCTAACCTAACCTAACCTAACCTAACCTAACCTAACCTAACCTAACCTAACCTAACCTAACCTAACCTAACCTAACCTAACCTAACCTAACCTAACCTAACCTAACCTAACCTAACCTAACCTAACCTAACCTAACCTAACCTAACCTAACCTAACCTAACCTAACCTAACCTAACCTAACCTAACCTAACCTAACCTAACCTAACCTAACCTAACCTAACCTAACCTAACCTAACCTAACCTAACCTAACCTAACCTAACCTAACCTAACCTAACCTAACCTAACCTAACCTAACCTAACCTAACCTAACCTAACCTAACCTAACCTAACCTAACCTAACCTAACCTAACCTAACCTAACCTAACCTTTTTTTTTTTTTTTTTTTTTTTTTTTTTGACCAGGTGGAAAATGCATTACGCATACCCCCCGCAACGCATGGGAGTGCGGCGGAGGGTTATGTGGGACTACACATCCCTGCTTCCTCCTCGACCGAGGAGGAGAGGATGTGCTACCCACTAAAAACCACCTGGGCGTGCACGCCAAGCCGGGTTTTGTAGGGCACCGTGGTACCTGCGTTAGCATTGCCCACGATGCCCAACCGGCGGCGCCCCGGCAACACCGTTGACCGGGGCTTCCCGCTAGGGGAGGTGGCCGCGCACGCTTGGCCACCCCCCTGGACCGCAAAATGTGGCTTATCTCCGCGGGCGGAGGACTCCCATCCTCCGCCCGAAGCCACTGTGGGTTGGGTCTGGCGGCAACCGCCGCCTCCCCAACCCCTGCCGTCTGGCCGGAGGGGGCGCGCGAGGCAACCTCCTCGCGCACCCGCTCCGCGGTCCGTCCGCAGGACGTCCAGATGCCCGCCTGGCATCTAGACGTCCATGCGGGTACTTCCCTCAACAGGGGGGGGCATGGGGCGCGCGGGCCGAGACCCCACCCCCCTGCCCCTAACCTCCGGTGGGGAGCACTTCAGGCCCCCCATTATGTGGTCTGCCGGGAGTTTGGCGTGGTGGCAGACCGCACACCACGCTTTCTCCTC
Source organism: Tetheella fluctuosa (assembly GCA_951216915.1). Lineage (NCBI taxonomy): Eukaryota > Metazoa > Arthropoda > Insecta > Lepidoptera > Drepanidae > Tetheella > Tetheella fluctuosa. The sequence continues at coordinate 45,240 of OX578215.1, forward strand.
CCGGCAATCTACCGATTTGTGCCCTTCCGACCCGCACCGGTAGCACACGTGGCTCCGGTCTACGTACAAGGCCCGCGAGTGGCCGACACCCATGCACCTGAAGCAGCGCATGGGCGACGGCCCCACGGGGATGACCCCGGCGGACACCCAGCCCACCGGGATCCGACCACCTTGGAGGAGGGCTCTCGCCACCCCCACCGGGCATTGTACGAGGGCAACATTTGTGCCCTCGTACGTGGGGCGGATGCCCCCCACCCTCACCTGCGCCTCGGCGCACCCCCCAGCCCTTGCGACAGCAGCCGCAAGGGTCTCTTTCGTCGCCGAGTCGTCCAGGCCATTCACCTGGACAGCGGCCATCTTTACGGGGCGGCTTATGTGGGCAACGTCCCCCACAATTGCCCGCAGCCTCTCCGCGAGGCTGTCCGCCGCCCCTCCGCTATCCGCCCCTGGGACCTCGATAACTCGGCCCCCGGTCGCCGAGTTGCGGACCTTCACGTGCTGCAGGCCCACATCCGCTAGGTTAATGCCGCCAATGGCCTTGACCATTGTGGCCTGCAGCGTAGTGGCGATGGCGGCGTCCTTACGCAGGGAGACCACCACCGCCGTCGTCTTAAGGGCCGCGGGGGCCTTCGGTTTTGGGGCCGTCTTCTTTTGGGGGGGAGGGGGTGGGGGGAGTGCAGCGGACTTCCTCTTCCCCTTCTTCTTCTTGAGGACCTCCGCGAAGGTTTCGCCGTCCGTCTCCTTGACCGGGGGTGGGCCGGCCGTCGGGGCAGTCCCCATCGCCGACGCGGAGGTCTTTGGCGGGGCCGTCACCTTTTTGGAGGCCTTAGTGGGCCTCCCATCTCCAAGTCTGGCCCCGGTTTCCTCCGGGACCACTTCTTTCGATGGGGCCGGCGGGGCCCTCTCCCTACTATCCGCCGCGAGTGCGGGGCGGTTGACCGGCGCCGGAGGGAGGCGGCTGCTGATCTCGGAGAGGCGGGCATCCACCAGGTTGCCCACCGAGACCAGCAGGTCCCGCTTCATGGTCTCCAAAAGGGTCGCCAGGTCCACCGCCGCGGGCGGTGGAGGGGCTTCAGTCGACGGGGCCGGGGAGGCTTCGGCGATAGGAGGGGGGGGGGAAGGGGGGGGGGAATCCGTCACCTTTCTCCCCAAGAGGGCCTCGCGGAGCGCCGTCTTCTCCTCAATCAAGCGGCAACATTGCTCGCGGACCCTCTTATTATCGTCCCGTAGGACGCGGATTTCCCCCTCGTATGGCTCGGACGCCTCGATCTCCTTCAAAGCATCGAGGATCGTCCTTACCGCCTCCTTGAAGAGGCCGACCGTCTCCTCCTTGAGACCGGTCGACCTCTGCACCCCGTCGACGATCCTATAGATCGCCGACCGGGTGACCCCAATAGGCACCGCCAAATGGTGCGGCCCCGATGGGCCGCCCATATCCTCAACACGCGGGGTGGGGCCCTTCCCCTTCCCGGCCACCGACTTCGCCGGCCCGTAGGTAAGGTGGACCTTTGCCTTACCTCTTCGAGCCGAGCTAATTTTTGGCCCCAATTCCGGCCCGGTGTCACCCTCCCCATCCCGACCCCTTTTCAGAGGTTGAGGAGGGGGGGCCACCTCATAATCCTCATAAAACTCGTCGAGTTCCGCTTCGAGGTCTACCTCCGAATCGGATGACCCGTCGACGATCCATCCGGATTTTTCACCGGGCGTGGCCATTATGGCCCCGCCAACTACGTCCCCACCTAGTTTACTCCAAATCCGGCCACGCAAACCGAAGATATCCACCAACAAAATTGGTGGATAAAATCGGCCAAGCGTGTGCCGGATTTAAAATAATGTATGGGGATTTTGATTTGCCCCTGAATTTTCCGAATAGCAATTCGGAAAATTCCGGTACCAAAATCCCCACTTTCCACCCTCTTCCCGCGGTCACACAGGAGCGCGAGTGGCACCAAACGAAAGGGGGAGAAGCCCCCTATCTACTAGCACAACAATATTCCCCAAAAGGGTTATCCCCGCAGAGCGGGACCAAGGCAAAAATACCTCTTTTTTGTGCCAATAATTGACACAAAAAAGAGGCAAAAAACAAACACAAAAAGACAAAAAAAAAACTACCGAACGCTAGGTCCGGTAGGGACAGAAACCGACGAGAAAACAAGAAAGCGGCTGCCGCTATGCAGCGACCCCGAAAGGGGCGCCCCACAACAACAAAAACACTTAAAAACTTAACAAAATAACAATAACAATCAAATCAAATAACGCCAAAACACAAAAACAGTAAAAAAGTCCGATCGGCAAGCCAAGTCAAAGGGTTAAGCAGAGTCAAAGTCCAGAAAAACGCGCAAGAAATCAGTCAATCAAATAAAATCCACGGGCACTCCAGAAATCACCAAATTATCAACGTCCAACCTAACCTACCTAACCTAACCTAACCTAACCTAACCTAACCTAACCTAACCTAACCTAACCTAACCTAACCTAACCTAACCTAACCTAACCTAACCTAACCTAACCTAACCTAACCTAACCTAACCTAACCTAACCTAACCTAACCTAACCTAACCTAACCTAACCTAACCTAACCTAACCTAACCTAACCTAACCTAACCTAACCTAACCTAACCTAACCTAACCTAACCTAACCTAACCTAACCTAACCTAACCTAACCTAACCTAACCTAACCTAACCTAACCTAACCTAACCTAACCTTTTTTTTTTTTTTTTTTTTTTTTTGACCAGGTGGAAAATGCATTACGCATACCCCCCGCGCGCATGGGAGTGCGGCAGAGGGTTATGTGGGACTACATCTCCCTTCTTCCTCCTCGACCGAGGAGGAGAGGGAGTGCTACCCACTAAAAACCACCTGGGCGTGCAACGCCAAGCCGGGTTTTTGTAGGGCACCGTGGTACCTGCGTTAGCATTGCCCACGATGCCCAACCGGCAGCGCCCCGGCAACACCGTTGACCGGGGCTTCCCGCTAGGGGGGGTGGCCGCGCACGCTTGGCCACCCCCCTGGACCGCAAGAAGTGGCTTATCTCCGCGGGCGGAGGACTCCCATCCTCCGCCCGAAGCCACTGTGGGTTGGGTCTGGCAACCGCCACTTTCCCAACCCGTGCCGTCTGGCCGGAGGGGGCGCGCGAGGCAAACCTCCTCGCGCACCCACTCCGCGGTCCAACCGCAGGACGTCCGAATGCCCACCTGGCATTCAGACGTCCATGCGGCTTATTCCCTCAACAGGGGGGGGCATGGGGCGAGCGGGCCGAGACCCCACCCCCCTGCCCCTCATTACCGGCGGGGAACATTTAAGTCCCCCCATTATATGGTCGGCCGGGAGTTTGGCGTGGTGACAGACTGAGCACCACGCTTTTTCCTCCCGGCAGTCGGCTGACCTGTGCCCCTCTTTGCCGCACCGGTAGCACATGGTGCTCCGGTCGACGTTTGAGGGGCACAGCACCCTCGAGTGGCCGACACCCATGCACTTATAACAGCGCATGGGCGCCGGGCCGACGGGTTTGACCCCGGCGGACGCCCAGCCCACCAGGATCTGACCATTCTGGAGGAGGACCCTTGCGGTCCCCACCGGCAATTGTACGAGGGCAACCATTTTGCCCTCGTACGTGGGGCGAATTCCCCCCACCCTCACATCCTTCTCGTCGCAACCCCCGGCCTTGGCGACAGCAGCCGCCAGGGTGAGTTTGGTCGCCGATTCATCCAGGCCAGTGACCTGGATGGCGGCCAACTTGACGGGGCGGCTTATGTGGGCAACATCGCCCACGATAGCCCGCAGCCTCTCTGCAAGGCTATCTGCCGCCCCACCGCTATCCGCACCAGGGACCTCGATGACTCGGCCCCCGGTCGCCGAGTTGCGGACCCTGACGTGCTGCAGGCCCACTTCATCCAATTTGATGCCATTAATGGCTTTGGCCATAGTGGCCTGCAGCGAGATGTCGGCGGTGACATCCTTCTTCAAGGATATCACCACCGCTGTCGTCTTTAAGGCCGGGGGGGCCTTCGGCTTGGATGCCGTCTTCTTTTGGGGGGGAGGGGGAGGGGGCGGGGCCGTAGATTTCCCTTTCCCCTTCTTCTTCCTCTTCAGCACATCGGCGAAGGAGCCGCCCTCAGGCTGCGCCTCCGCCGATGGGCCCGGTGACGTCTCCGAGACCGGGGCGGGGCCGGTCGCCTTTTTGGAGGCCTTTTTGGGCCTCCCGTCTCCAAGCCTGGCCCCGGTCTCGGGTTCCGGGGCCACTTCCTTCGTTGAGGCCGGCTGGGCCCCCTTCTTTAAGTCCGCCGCGAGTGCGGGGCGGACGATCGGCGGAGGAGGGAGACGGCTGCTGATCTCCTCAAGGCGGGCATCAACCAAGTTGCCCACCGAGACCAGCAAACTCCGTTTCATGTCCTCTAGTAAGGACGCCAAGTCCGCGGCCACAGGCGGCAGGGGGGCCTGGGCGACCGGCGGGGCCGGGGGGGCTTCGGCATCGGGAGGGGGAGAGGCCGTGACCTCTCTCCCCAAGAGGGTCTCCCGAAGGACCCTCTTCTCCTCGATGAGGCGGCAACATTGCTCCCTCACCCTCTTGTTGTCCGCCCTTAACATGCGGACCTCCCCCTCATATGGCTCGGACGACTCGATCTGCTTGAGAGCATCGAGAATCGTCCGAACCGCCCCCTTGAAGAGGTCGACCGTCTCCTCTTTGAGATTGGTCGACCTCTGCACCCCGTCTACAATCCGGTAGATCGCCGAACGGGTGACCCCAATTGGGACCGCCAAATGGTGCTGCCCCGATGGGCCACCCATGTCCTCAACACGCGGGGAGCCCCCACCCCCAGCCACCGCCTTCGCCGGCCCATAGGTCAGATGGACCTTCCTCTTCCCCCTTCGGGCCGTGCTGATCTTGGGCCCCAGCTCCGGCCCAGGGTCACCCTCCTCATCCCGACCCCTTTTCAGGGGTTGAGGAGCCGCCAAGTCCGTCAGATTGACCTCTGGGAGGTCAACCTCAAAATCCAGCTCCGAGTCGGAGGACCCATCCAGGATCCACCCCGACTTCTCACCAGACGTGGCCATTACGGCCCCGCCAACAAACTCCCCACACAATAGCCCAAATCCGGCCACCCAGACCGAAGATATTGACCAATAAAATTGGCAAATAAAAACGGTCAAGGGTGTGCCGGATTTAAAATATTGTATGGGAATTTACGATTGCCCCTGATAAAGAGAAATAGCAAAATCGCTATTTCTCTACCAACAAAATACCCCTTAACACCCACTTCCAAAGGTCGGTTGTGAGTGCAAGAGGTATCAAACGACAGGGGGAGAGGCCCCCTATCAACCAAAACCCTTAGGGAAGCCCTAAAAGTTATCCCCACAAAATGGGACCGACACCAAAATACCTCTTTTTTGTGCCAAAAATTGACACAAAAAAGAGGCAAAAAACAAACACAGAAACACAAAAATCTACCGAACGCAAGGTCCGGTAGGGACGTAAACAAACAGAAAGCAAGCCGGCTGCTGCCGCTATGCGGCGACCCCAGAAAGGGCGCCCCACAACCACAACAACACGAACAAATCAACAAAAATAACAAAACAATCCAAACGAAAAAGTGCCAAAACGAAAAACAGATCAAAAAACCAAGTCGGCAAGCCAAGTCAAGGAGTAAAGCAGGGTCAGAGTCAAGAAAAGCGCGCCAAAAATCAATTAAAAAAACAAAATCCACGAGCACTTAAAGAATCACCAAACTAGAAACGTCAACCTAACCTAACCTAACCTAACCTAACCTAACCTAACCTAACCTAACCTAACCTAACCTAACCTAACCTAACCTAACCTAACCTAACCTAACCTAACCTAACCTAACCTAACCTAACCTAACCTAACCTAACCTAACCTAACCTAACCTAACCTAACCTAACCTAACCTAACCTAACCTAACCTAACCTAACCTAACCTAACCTAACCTAACCTAACCTAACCTAACCTAACCTAACCTAACCTAACCTAACCTAACCTAACCTAACCTAACCTAACCTAACCTAACCTAACCTAACCTAACCTAACCTAACCTAACCTAACCTAACCTAACCTAACCTAACCTAACCTAACCTAACCTAACCTAACCTAACCTAACCTAACCTAACCTAACCTAACCTAACCTAACCTAACCTAACCTAACCTAACCTAACCTAACCTAACCTAACCTAACCTAACCTAACCTAACCTAACCTAACCTAACCTAACCTAACCTAACCTAACCTAACCTAACCTAACCTAACCTAACCTAACCTAACCTAACCTAACCTAACCTAACCTAACCTAACCTAACCTAACCTAACCTAACCTAACCTAACCTAACCTAACCTAACCTAACCTAACCTAACCTAACCTAACCTAACCTAACCTAACCTAACCTAACCTAACCTAACCTAACCTAACCTAACCTAACCTAACCTAACCTAACCTAACCTAACCTAACCTAACCTAACCTAACCTAACCTAACCTAACCTAACCTAACCTAACCTAACCTAACCTAACCTAACCTAACCTAACCTAACCTAACCTAACCTAACCTAACCTAACCTAACCTAACCTAACCTAACCTAACCTAACCTAACCTAACCTAACCTAACCTAACCTAACCTAACCTAACCTAACCTAACCTAACCTAACCTAACCTAACCTAACCTAACCTAACCTAACCTAACCTAACCTAACCTAACCTAACCTAACCTAACCTAACCTAACCTAACCTAACCTAACCTAACCTAACCTAACCTAACCTAACCTAACCTAACCTAACCTAACCTAACCTAACCTAACCTAACCTAACCTAACCTAACCTAACCTTTTTTTTTTTTTTTTTTTTTTTTTTTTTTTTTTTTTTTTTTTGACCAGGTGGAAAATGCATTACGCATACCCCCCGCGCATGGGAGTGCGACGGAGGGTTATGTGGGACTACACATCGCCTCTCCTCCTCTAAAATGAGGAGGAGTAGGGAGTGCTACCCACTAAAAACCACCTGGGCGTGCCGCCTTGCCGGTTTTGTGGGACATCGTGGTACCTGCGCGAGCATTGCCCACGATGTCCACCGGCGGCGCCCCAGCCTTTGCCGGGGCTTCCCGCGCCGAAGGGGAGATGGCCGAGCACGCTTGGCCACTCTCCCAGACCGCTCAGTGGCTTGCTACTACAGGCAGAGGACTCCCATCCTCCACCTGCAGCCACTATGGGTTGAGTCTGGCGGCAAACCTCCGCCTCCTCAACCCGAGCCGTCTGCGCCGGAGCGGATGCGCGAGAGGATCTTCCTCGCGCTCCCGCTCCGCGGTCTCCTTTTGCGAAATCACCGTTTCGCAAAAGGAGACCACAGCCTCCCAGGACCTCTCGTCGCTCAGCATTGCCTCGACAATGCTCCGCAACGAGAGGTCCACCCGCTGAATGGTGCGTGCCATGAGGCCACGCTCCGCGTCCCAACGACTGCACACCTCAAGGGTGTGCTGCACCGTGTCGTCGGGACCTCCGCACTCATGGCACAGCGGGGCCGGCTCCCTTCCTATCCTGTGCAGGTAATGACCGAAGCACCCATGCCCGGTCAGTACCTGCACAAGTCGGAACGACGTCGCGCCGACCGCCCCCTCTAACCAGAGGTCGACCGATGGAAGGATCGCCTCAATGGTGGTGACCCCAAAAGGGGCGACCACCAGCTGAGCCTTCCATCGGTCTCGCAGTCGGCGCTCCGTCATACGCCGGGAGGCTGTCTCTGCCTCCGGGTCCGGGCGTACACCAGTTGCCCGGACCCTTGACCTACGTTTGTAGGTCTCCGCGTGCACCTCCGCGACCAACTCCCACGGAGGGGTGCACGCGAGGAGGCAGGCCGCCGCAAAGGCCACCGTTGAGTAGGCCCTCACCATTCTGAGGGCCACGGTCCTTTGCGGCCTTCTTAACAGGGCCCTGTTACGGGCGGACAACTTGTCCGCCCATATTGGGGCCCCGTATAGGGCCATGCTCCTTGTAACGCCGGCATAAAGTCGCCGGCACAAGGAGCCTGGCCCCCCGACATTGGGCAGGAGTCTGCCCATTGCCGACGCGGCGCCCACGACTCGGGGAGCAAGTCTTGAGAAGTGCTCCCCGAAGTCCCACTTGCGGTCCAGTATTAGCCCCAAATATTTGATATGGGGCCTTATTTGGACCGCTCCACCCTCCAACATGAGCGCCGTGCCCGCGGGCAGACTCCACCCGCGCCCCCCGAAGACTATAGCCTCAGTCTTCGGGAGGCTCACCTTTAGGCCGAGACTGGCGATCCGGAAAATCGCCAGCTCGGCCGCCACCTCCGCCCTCCGGAGGGTATCCCGCTTGTCCCTTCCGCGCACAGCCACCATTGTGTCATCTGCATAGCAGATGACGCATGTGCGCGGAAAGAACACCCCCCGGATTGCCCAATCGTACCCCAGGTTCCAGAGGAGCGGGCCAAGTACGGAACCCTGGGGTACGCCGCAGGCCATTCGCCTTTCCCCCCTTTGCCCGTCCTGGCCCTCATAGAGCACTACCCTCTCAGTAAGGTAGTGCTCTATGACCCGCCTAAGATAGTGAGGCACTCTGTGGTATCTGAGTGCCTCACTAATCACCCCATAGGGGAGGGTGCCGAACGCATTCGCGATGTCTAATGACACCGCGATGACACCCTCCCCCCTGCTCGACGCGTATTCACAAAAGTCCCTCAATGACTTTACCGCGTCGAGCGTGGACCGCCCTTCCCGGAACCCGAACTGTCTGTCACAGACGTTCGGGCCGGCGGTCTCCAGGTGCTGCAGGATCCGGGAGGCCAGGATGCGCTCAAACGCTTTCCCGGCCTCATCCAGCAGCACTATGGGGCGATAGGCGGACGGGCAATCCGGTGGCCGACCCTCTTTGCGGAGGAGGCACAGTCGCCCTTCCTTCCACACCCTCGGGAACCTCCCATCCCTCAGGCAGTCATCCATGACATGCCTGAGGCGGTCCCCGAGGTGTTCCAGGGCGACGGCGAGGACGCGACCAGGGACTCCATCTGGCCCCGGGGCTTTTCTACAGCCCCGGAGTCGGTCCGTCACTCGCTCGAACTCGTCATCGCTTATCGGGGCGATGACGAGCTCGGCCTCCGGCTCCGCTACGGGGTCGGCCATCGACGGGGGAGAGATCGAGGGGGCTGGCGGGAACAGCCCCTCAACCACCCTCTGGAGGAGGGCGGGCTCCAGGGAGTCCATGGGGGGGGCGGTGCGCATTTTGTTGCGCACCATCTTATACGGCCGCCCCCATGGGTCCCTGTCCAGGGTGGCCAAGAACGAGGCATAAGCTTCGTCCTTGGCCTTGGCTATTGCCACCTGGAGGGCCCCCTTTGCCTCTTTGAGGGCCCTATGGAGCCCTTCCTCCTCTACTTCGGTGTGCCGCCGCCGCCTGCAGTGCTGGTAGGCGCGGCGGGCACCGTTGCTGGTGGTCCGCAGGGCCGCAATTTCTGCGGACCACCAGTATACCTTCCTGCGGGCGGAAAAACGACCGGCCCGAGGCATGGCCGCGTCGCACACCGTCTGTAGTGCGACGCGGAACTGTGCCGCCCTCTCGTCGACTCCGAGGGCGACGGGTGGGGCGGCACACCATGCCTCCTCCATCGCCGCCTCGTCCGCCCTGTCCCTGTCCAGGTGGACCAGGGCCCACCTGGGGAATCGCCCTCTCCGGCTTCTCCCCCCCCCTGGGGTGAGTGACGGCTGGACGCCATTGGAGACCCTCATTCTGATATAAACATGATCAGAGAGGGTCTCGACGTCCTCCAGGACACGCCAACCTGAAACGCGTGCGGCTATGGCAGGGGTCGCGAACGTGATGTCCACGATTGACCCCCCCCGCCTCCGCACGCACGTGTTGGCGTCGCCCCGGTTCAGGACTTCTAGTCCTGTTGCCGTCACCCAGTCCGCGAGGGCGGTCCCTCGGGGGTCCGTGATGGGGGAACCCCACGCCGCACTTTTGGCGTTAAGGTCCCCCATAACCATCACTTGTGACGGGGCAGCCCTTCTGACTACCCCGCTCAGGACCCCCAGGAACCGCTCGAAGGCGTGTAGCGGCTTGTTGGGGGAGAAATACACCGCCACAATTGTGGTGTCACTCCCCCATTTTGCCGCCACGAACCCATGGCCGCCTTCGATCCTCGTTAGGGGGGGGAAGTCCCCCACCGCTGGCACGATCGCCACTACTCCGTCGGTGTCCCCAGCCCAATTAGATTGGGGGGGGACGGAGTAGGGCTCCGCGACAACCGCAACGCCAATTGCCCACTCCGCCATGGTCTGCAGAAGCAGATCCTGGGCTCTGGCGGAGTGGTTGGCGTTCGTCTGCAGGACGTCTAAATGTCGGTGTGCTGGCATTTAGACGTCCATGCGGTTGTCTTCGACGGGGGGGGGCCGGCTGGCGGCCGATACGGCCGGTGTGGGGCGCGGAGGACGGGCGGGCCCAGGCCTCACCTCCTTACCCCGTTTCTCCGGTGGGGAGCATTTCAGCCCCCCCATTATGTGGTCGGCCGGGAGGCCGGCGTGGGTGCAAACTGCACACCGCGCCTTGTCCTCCCCGCAGTCCGCCGATTTGTGCCCCTCCAAGCCGCACCGGTAGCACAAGTGGCTCCGGTCTACGTTGGAGGGGCACAGAGCCCGCGAGTGGCCGACACCCATGCATCTGTAGCACCGCATGGGTGCCGGACCGACGGGGCTGACCGCGGCGGACGCCCAGCCCACCTGGAGCCGACCACACTGGATGAGGGCTCTTGCCGCCCCCACCGGACACTGTACGAGGGCGACCATTGCGCCCCCGTACGTGGGGCGTATGCCCCCCACCCTCACGTGCTCCTCGGCACATCCCCCCGCCTCCACGACGGCGGCCGTCAGGGTCTCCTTAGAGGCCGACTCATCCAGGCCCGAGACCTGGATAGCGGCCATTTTTGTGGGGCGGCTTATGAGGGCAACGTCCCCCACTATTGCCCTCAGCCTCTCAGCGAGGCTGTCCGCCACCACACCGCTATCCGCGCCCGGGACCTCGATGATACGGCCCCCAGTCGCCGAAACCCTGACCTTCACGTGCTGCAGGCCAACTTCATTGAGCTTAATGCCAGTGATGGCTTTCGCCATCGTGGCCTGCAGCGTGGTGTCGGTGGTGACGTCCTTCCTCATCGTCACCACCACCGCCGTCGATTTGGGGGCCGAGGGGGCCTTCGGCTTCTTCGCCGCCGTCTTCTTGGAGGGGGGAGGGGGCGGGGGGGGGACAGCCGCAGCATTCCCCTTGCCTCCCTTCCTCTTCTTCCTCCGAACCACCTCGGCGAAAGATTCGCCCTCCGGCTGCTCTCCGGAGGGGCCAGGTGCCATCTCCGAAGCCGGGGGAGACTTGGTCGCCGAGGTGGATTTGGCGGCCGGAGGAGTCTCGGTCGCCGGGGAGGAAGCCTTCTTCTTAGGGGCCTTTTTAGCCCTCCCGTCCCCCAGCCTGGCCCCGGTCTCTTCCGGGGCCACCTCCTTTGTCGGGGCCGGTGGGGCCTTCTTTTTAGCGTCCGCCGCGAGTGGTGGGCGGACTATCGGCGCCGGAGGGAGGCGGCTGCTGATCTCCTCCATGCGGGCATTTACCATATTGCCCACGGAGATCAGCAGTTCCCTCTTCATTTCCCCAAAAATCCTCATCAGGTCCGTGGCCTCAGGCGGCGGGGGGGGCCGGGTGACCAGAGGGGCCGGGGGGGCCGGAGGGGCCAGAGGGTCCGGGAACCCACGTTCGGAAAAGCCCTTGCGAAGGGCCTCCGTCTCCGATAGACAGAGAGCGAGTTGCTCCCGCATCCTCTTATTATCCGCTTTTAAGATGCGGATAGCCTCGCTCTCTGTCGTTGCCTTAAGCCCCTCCATGGACTCAATAATCTTTTTGGCCGCCTTGGTCAATTGGCCCCGTATGGTCCCTTTGAGGTTTCCGGACTTCTCAGTCCCCTCCAGAACCTCACGCGCCGCCTGCATTGCCACCTCTATGGGATCCACATAGGGCTGCGCCGAGGAGTCATCAGTCAGCGGGGGGGTGCTCCTCCCCCCTCGGGACCGTAGCGCCGGGAACTCCTTGAGGTAGGAGGTGGCAACGTCGGGGTCGGAGTGGTAGTACTCCGACTCCTCGAACCTCCTCCTTACCCTCGACATCCCCGCGTAAGCCCCTTTGGACTTCCCCCTTCGGGCCGTATTCACTTTGGACCCCAGCTCAGGCCTGGGGTCATCCTCCTCGTCCTCGTGCGCCCTTTTCTTTGGCTGAGGGGCCATCTCACAGACCTCTATGAGGTCGTCCTCCGATTCGGAGGCAGATCCGACGTTCGTCTGCCTCTCCCGGGCGAAAGCAAATTTATCCTCCTCGTCGGACGTGGCCATTGTGGCCCCGTCGACGTCTCTGCCGCCTTTGGGCAAAATCCGGCCACCCAGGCCGAGTATTTTCACCTATAAACTATAAGTGAAAAATTCGGCCAAGTGTGTGCCGGATTAAAAATATTGTATGGAGATTCGAAAAAGCGCCTGATAAAGTCAAATAGCAACTTTTTCGAATCTTGCCATACAAAACCCCCTCGTTCACCCACTTCCAATTGACGCAGATGGGCGCGGTTGGGTTCAAACGTTAGGGGAAGATCCCCTCTTACTTCTGGTACCCCTAGTGCGACCGTAGGGGTCAACACCACAAAATGGGACCAACTAACAAAAACCTATTTTTTGGGCACAAGTTGTACACAAAAAATAGGCAAAAAATACAAACTAAATAACGAAAATCTGCCGAACGCAGAGTCCGGCAACAACAAAAACAGTAACAAAGAGGCACGGCGGCTGCCGCTATGCAGCGACCCCGGAAAGGGCGCCCCAAGACGACAGCAACACGCACAAACAACAAAAAACAATAACAAACTATAACAATCTCCAAGTCAACAAACGCCAAAACACAAAAACAATAAAAAGTACCAATCGGCAAGCCAAGTCGTCAAGTTTAGATGGATCGTCAGATAGAGTATCACGCAAAAGGTCAAAAGCAAAGAGAAAATCTACGGGCACTCACTAAACCACCAAATTATACACGTCAACCTAACCTAACCTAACCTAACCTAACCTAACCTAACCTAACCTAACCTAACCTAACCTAACCTAACCTAACCTAACCTAACCTAACCTAACCTAACCTAACCTAACCTAACCTAACCTAACCTAACCTAACCTAACCTAACCTAACCTAACCTAACCTAACCTAACCTAACCTAACCTAACCTAACCTAACCTAACCTAACCTAACCTAACCTAACCTAACCTAACCTAACCTAACCTAACCTAACCTAACCTAACCTAACCTAACCTAACCTAACCTAACCTAACCTAACCTAACCTAACCTAACCTAACCTAACCTAACCTAACCTAACCTAACCTAACCTAACCTAACCTAACCTAACCTAACCTAACCTAACCTAACCTAACCACCAACTTTGATACTTTTAATTGAGATATTCGCGTACTTCTTTCTGCTAATATTGTTAACTTTTTGCCCTCTTTCTTGCCACCATCTTCATTTTCTTTGCTGCCATAGTATAAAAATATTTTTCCTTGAAAATTCACATAAAATTTCACTTAAATTTAAATTCATTAAAAATTTTCTTCTGCAACTGACTTTGTTCTCTGCACGATCCGCTGCTTCTCGGCGAGACACGTTGTCTGCCGCCTTCCGCGGCGATCTCCGACTCTCCATACCTGTAAAATAAAAATTTTTTGATTAAAAATACACATAAATTCTACATTTTGCTAATTTTCACACTAAATATAATAGTTTCTGCTCTAGTTTTCACCGTAGTAGATTGCCCTGGACGAGGCGCGTCTTTAGAGACCACTCGGGTTGATCTGCGACCAAAATTTTTGCCCGCCCACCCACCCGTTTTTCATTTGATAAGAGGACTATACAATTTGAGAAAAAATCATTTTCATTTTTAGGCCCTAAATTGATTCATTTCGTGATTATCTGTTATTCGCTTGGATGAGTCTGCAAAATGGCCAGTCCTGAACAGCCAGAACACACTGAAATTGTCAATACAAACCCTTACACAGAACTTATTCTTAAATTATCGGAAAAAATTACTCAAGCGGTTAACGAAGGTAAGAGCGTCACCTCCAAAAACAAACAGGCCATTCGAGCGGCGGCTGAGGAAATTTATAAAGCCACTATCGCTTATCAAACGGAGTTGCCCTTCACTCCACCACCTCAAATAACATCTCGCGAAGATTTCCAAACGCTCAAACAGGACATCATAGACGGTGTCAGCAAAAAGGTCGAACAACTCACCGCTCAGATTACGAAACAACAACTCACCTACGCAGCGGTTACTGTTGCACCACCCCCTGTTCCAAAAACCCAAAAGCCTGGTATTATTGTTACCCCTAACGATCCCTCTGAATCTGAAAAAGTACTCGATACTTGGAGGAACCAGATATCGTTCAAAAATCAAAAGTTTGCCCCAGTCAAAGTAAAGCCTGTCGCCAAAGGAAGATTATTCGTCGAATTCGACAATAATCAACAGTGCGAAAAAATTATAAAAGCTGTTAATAATACTAAGGAACTCCAAGCAGAAGAGGCAAAGAGGCGGCCACCCTTAGTAATTCTGAAAGGAATCAGCAAGAAAACAGCCAAAGAAGAATTAATCGATATAATCAGCTACCAAAACTCAATCCCCGCGGAGGCACTTAGACTCTGCTTCCTCAACACAAATAGAAACGAGGCACTCTACAACGCGATACTGGAGGTGCGCCCATCTGAATACGCCAGAATTCTCGGACTAGAGAGAGTGGCAGTCGACCACCAGCGCGTCTATATAGGACCCTTCTCGCGCTTCATACAGTGCCGCCAGTGCTTACAGTTCGGTCACACGGGTAACAAGTGTACCGCAACTGTTCACCCTTGCGTTTATTGCGCGTCCGAGGAACACCAACTCGGCACTTGCCCCCACAGAGAACAATCGGACAGAAATAACTGTTTCAACTGCATTAAACATAACAATAGAACCGGTTCTCACATTGACACCAAACACCCAGCAAACAGTCACAAACTTTGCCCTCGCCTAATAATCGCCAAAAATAAAGTAGAAGAGTCAACTGACTACGGCACTTGTCAGCAATGAATTCCCAAAATAACTCGCTATCTGTACTACAATGCAATCTGGGGCGAGGCTACACCGCAACCAAGGAAATGACTCAATATATCATTAAACATGACACTAAAATAATTTGTATCACTGAACCATATACTGGAAAAACAAATGTGCTAAATAAAATAAACGGCTATGATATTTATCAATTTCCCGGTAGCCAAACTACTAAAGCATGCATTGCTGTTAAAACTGGATTAGCTGCTACACTTGGAATAGTTAAATATTCATCCTCAAACCTATGCATTGTACAGTTCACACTCAAAACGGGAAATTTATACGTTTACAGCATTTATGTAGAACCTGACACAGACGTAAACGGCACCATTGGACGCTTGGAGATGTTCTTAAGAAATACTCCTAACTCCAGACATCTCATATGTGGGGATCTAAACGGATGGCATGAAATGTGGGGTTCCCAGTGTGCCAATAAAAGGGGAAAAGAAATCATGAATCTAATAACAACAAACGACCTAGACATATGTAACATTGGAAAGGATCCAACATTCGAAACTGTCACACACGGAGTACCCAGATCATCAATAATTGATCTAACACTTACATCCAATAACTTTAACAATCACATCAAAGACTGGCAAGTCGACAATGACCCGACACCTACCTCAGACCACCATGCTATCACCTTCCGCATCGACCTAAAGAAAAATACACCAAATAAGAAAAATAACTCCACAACCTTTCGCTATAACACACAACATGTCAATTGGAAAGAAGTCACTGAAGCAATAAAACAAGAAATAATCAAAAAACAACTAGATCAAGTGAATCCTGAAATACTAGAAAGAATAGAGATAGACATATTCATAGGAGACATAATATCATCAATATCCAATGCTTGCAACAAAACCATAAAAAGAAAAGTCCTTAAACATAAAATACCGTGGTGGAGCACTGAACTCGAGGACCTAAAACAAAATGTAATACACCTGCACCATCGGCTCCGTGATCTTAAAAGAACTAACAAAGATTTAACAAATATCCTAAAAGAGAAACAAGAAGCACGTGAAAAATATGTCGCAGCTATCAGAAAAGCGTCTACTGAAAACTTCCGTGAATTCTGTACCAAGCAAGGAAAGGAGGATGTTTGGTCACTTACAAATAGATTATTAAAAAACACCCCACAGCCAGAACCACCATCTACACTGCACAAAGGAAATAATCAATATACTAATAACAGTACTGAGTCAGCTCAAGCATTAGTTAATAAATTCTTCCCTGACGATACAAATGACAACGATCATCAAAAAACCATAAGGTCTACAGCAGAAACTATCCCAAATACAGAAAATGACGCAGAATTCACGGAAAGAGAGGTGACTGAAGCAATAGAAGAAATGAACCCAAAGAAAGCCCCTGGTGTGGACCACCTCACATCCGATATTTGTTCTCAATTTATACAATGTTACCCCTCTCTGTTTACAAAACTTCTAAACAGATGTCTTAATATCTCATATTTCCCTACTCAATGGAAGACTGCATTCATTAAAACAATCCCAAAACCAAATAAGACTGATTACACAGACATTAATTCCTATCGTCCTATAGGATTGATTAATGTCTTCGGCAAATTGCTAGAAAAACTTATATCTAAACGACTCACATACCACATGCACGCTACCGGGAAAATGAATAACAAACAATTTGGTTTCAAGCAACAAACGTCGACAACGGATGCCCTACATGTGGCTATCGACAAGATGGAAAAAGCAAAACGCGAAAAGAAGCTTGTGATAGCAACATCTTTAGATATCAAAGGGGCCTTTGACCATGCATGGTGGCCAGCTATCATGAACAGACTCCATCTGATGAAATGTCCAGCAAACCTGTATAAAATTATAAGAAGCTACATCACTGATAGAAATGTCATCCTCAACTACTCAGATGCCACAATCATCAAAACACTATCGCGCGGATGCATCCAAGGATCGGTCTTAGGACCGATCTTCTGGAACATGATCATGGATGACCTGCTGGACACCCCCAACACTGATGATTGCCATATACAAGCATATGCAGACGATGTACTACTAATCACTACTGGAAAAACTGTACAACAATTAGAAACCACAACAAATAATGAACTCAAGAAAATCGCACAATGGGGGAGACAAAATAAACTTACATTCAGCCCAGAAAAAACACACATGATAACAAACACACCTAAAGCCAAAATTGCAAACATCACAATAGACCAGATTCAGATTACATTCAGCGACCAATTCAAACTGTTAGGAATAATAATGGACAAAAATCTAAAATTCATAAAACACGCAGAATACGCAATATTAAAAGCTCAAAGGATATACCAAAAACTAAGTCAATTTGTGCGACCCACTTGGGGAGTACAGTCTGAAAATGTTGCCATTATATATGAACACGTCATTGAACCCATAATTACATATGCCGCCGAGATATGGAGTAAATCTACACATTATGAAAAAATTAAATACGCGTTGCGGAAACTTCAAAGAGGATTCGCGATCAAAATTATAAGGGGATTCCGCACAATTTCTACAACAGCATCAATAGCATTGGCCAACTTAACTCCACTTGATATTAAAGTAAAAGAAACTGCAGACATACAAAAAACGAAACGAAAAGGAACCTCAAAGTACTTACCAGATGACATAACTTTAGATAAACCCGTAAACATTTCACAGCTCCCACACCCTAGTTTGAGAACGAAAATAAGAACAATATTAGAAATTACAGATGATACAAGCAATCTTATTGACTCACCTGAAATAACAAAAATTTATACAGATGGTAGTAAGCACGACGGACTAGTGGGTGCCGCTGCAGTAATTTACTATCCTAATGGCAAAAAGATAACCCATCGCATCAAACTTCATAGTAGCTGCTCTGTATTCCAAGCGGAATGCGTAGCTATAAAGAAAGCCATCACACACTGCGTTACCAATAAAATAAATAATGCCATAATCCTAACAGACTCCAAATCAGCACTTAAAGAAATAGAAAACTGCAATAGCCTAAACCGCACAATACATCAAATACAACAGAATATTAGAACCATCGAGAACAATGATAATGGACAAATAAAACTAGTTTGGGTAAAAGCGCACTGTGGCAATATGGGAAATGAAGAGGCTGACCAAGCGGCGAAAACCGCCGCCACTCTACATAAAGCGCCAGAATATAGCAATTTTCCCCTAAGCCACTACAAATATTTCAGAAAGCAAGAAAGTGACACTGAAAGCAACAAAGTATACACGACATCAGCCACAGGAGAGCATTTAAAGCACTGGCTACCTGATATAGACTCAATAAGACAGGCAAGAAGTAACATGAAAACCTCCTTTCAAATAACCCAATTACTCACTGGACACGGGTATAATAAGGAATACCTCTATCGGTTTAAGATTACAGAAAATGACCTGTGTCCATGTGACAATACAACAACACAATCATTCACACACCTATTAAAACATTGCCCTAAATACACCATAGAAAGATATAACCACGAAACAATCTGCAACAATTTTAATATAGACCCATATAAAATCAAAGAAATAAATAAAAAGGAATCAACAACAGAATCATTTATCAACTTTATAAATAAAATCATAAATAGCCTAAAAAAGTTTAATGATACCTAAATAAATTCTTAAATATATTCATATATGTATATTCGTACAAAATATATACTATAAGATAAATAAATATTATATGTCACGTTTATATACAATATATAATCGTGAAATATAAATATATATTCGAACCACATGGCACCTTTAAATACCAAATTGAACCAAGTAAAATTACAATTTAATACAAAACTTAAAAGTTAAGAAATGGACCCAGTCGCCCGTATCCCAAGCGGGGGCTGGTCATCCTGAACCAAATAGCCCGAAAAAAAAAAAAAAAAAAAAAAACCTAACCTAACCTAACCTAACCTAACCTAACCTAACCTAACCTAACCTAACCTAACCTAACCTAACCTAACCTAACCTAACCTAACCTAACCTAACCTAACCTAACCTAACCTAACCTAACCTAACCTAACCTAACCTAACCTAACCTAACCTAACCTAACCTAACCTAACCTAACCTAACCTAACCTAACCTAACCTAACCTAACCTAACCTAACCTAACCTAACCTAACCTAACCTAACCTAACCTAACCTAACCTAACCTAACCTAACCTAACCTAACCTAACCTAACCTAACCTAACCTAACCTAACCTAACCTAACCTAACCTAACCTAACCTAACCTAACCTAACCTAACCTAACCTAACCTAACCTAACCTAACCTAACCTAACCTAACCTAACCTAACCTAACCTAACCTAACCTAACCTAACCTAACCTAACCTAACCTAACCTAACCTAACCTAACCTAACCTAACCTAACCTAACCTAACCTAACCTAACCTAACCTAACCTAACCTAACCTAACCTAACCTAACCTAACCTAACCTAACCTAACCTAACCTAACCTAACCTAACCTAACCTAACCTAACCTAACCTAACCTAACCTAACCTAACCTAACCTAACCTAACCTAACCTAACCTAACCTAACCTAACCTAACCTAACCTAACCTAACCTAACCTAACCTAACCTAACCTAACCTAACCTAACCTAACCTAACCTAACCTAACCTAACCTAACCTAACCTAACCTAACCTAACCTAACCTAACCTAACCTAACCTAACCTAACCTAACCTAACCTAACCTAACCTAACCTAACCTAACCTAACCTAACCTAACCTAACCTAACCTAACCTAACCTAACCTAACCTAACCTAACCTAACCTAACCTAACCTAACCTAACCTAACCTAACCTAACCTAACCTAACCTAACCTAACCTAACCTAACCTAACCTAACCTAACCTAACCTAACCTAACCTAACCTAACCTAACCTAACCTAACCTAACCTAACCTAACCTAACCTAACCTAACCTAACCTAACCTAACCTAACCTAACCTAACCTAACCTAACCTAACCTAACCTAACCTAACCTAACCTAACCTAACCTAACCTAACCTAACCTAACCTAACCTAACCTAACCTAACCTAACCTAACCTAACCTAACCTAACCTAACCTTTTTTTTTTTTTTTTGACCAGGTGGAAAATGCATTACGCATACCCCCCGCGCGCATGGGAGTGCGGCAGAGGGTTATGTGGGACTACACATCCTTCTTCACTCCTCGACCGAGGAGGAGAGGATGTGCTACCCACTAAAAACCACCTGGGCGTGCACGCCAAGCCGGGTTTTGTAGGGCACCGTGGTACCTGCGTTAGCATTGCCCACGATGCCCAACCGGCAGCGCCCCGGCAACACCGTTGACCGGGGCTACCCACTAGGGGAGGTGGCCGCGCACGCTTGGCCACCCCCCTGGACCGCAAAAGTGGCTTATCTCCGCGGGCGGAGGACTCCCATCCTCCGCCCGAAGCCACTATGGGTTGGGTCTGGCGGCAACCGCCGCCTTCCCAACCCATGCCGTCTGGCCGGAGGGGGCGCGCGAGGCAACCTCCTCGCGCACCCACTCCGCGGTCCAACCGCAGGACGTCCGAGTGCCCAACTGGCACTCAGACGTCCATGCGGCTACTACCCTCAACAGGGGGGGGCATGGGGCGAGCAGGCCGAGACCCCACCCCCCTGCCCCTCATCTCCGGTGGGGAACATCTCCGTCCCCCCATAATATGGTCTGCTGGGAGTCCAGCATGGTGGCAAACTGCACACCATGCCTCCTCCTCCCAGCAATCCGCCGACTTGTGCCCCTCTTTGCCGCACCGGTAGCACACCGTGCTCCGGTCCACGCTTGAGGGGCACAGTACCCTCGAGTGTCCGACACCCATGCATCTGAAACAACGCATGGGAGCCGGACCGACGGGATGGATCCCGGCAGACGCCCAGCCCACCGAGATCCGACCATTCTTAAGGAGGACCCTCGCGGTCCCCACCGGCAATTGTACGAGGGCAACCCTTGTGCCCTCGTACGTGGGGCGGATGCCCCCCACCCTCACCAGCGCCTCAGCGCATCCCCCCGCCCTGGCGACGGCGGCCGTCAGGGTCTCCTTCGTCACCGACTCATCCAGGCCGGTGACCTGGATAGCGGCCTTCTTGACGGGGCGGCTGACGTGGGCAACGTCCCCGACGATTGCCCGCAGCCTTTCGGCTAGGCTGTCAGCCGCCCCTCCGCTATCCGCCCCAGGGACCTCAATAATGCGGCCCCCGGTCGCCGAGTTCCGGACCCTGACATGCTGCAGGCCGACATCCTCCAATTTGATGCCGTTGATGGCTTTCGCCATCGTGGCCTGCAGCGTGGTGTCGGTGGTGGTGCCACCCTTCAGGGTGACTACCACCGCCGTCGTCTTTAAGGCCGGGGGGGCCTTCGGCTTGGTAGCCGTCTTCTTGGGGGGAGGAGGGGGTTGGGGTGGGGCAGAAGCCTTCTTCTTCCCCCCCCTTTTTCCCCGAGTCACCTCCGCGAAGGTGCCGCCTTCAGGGTGGTCTTCAACCGAGGGGTCGGAAGCCGTCTTCGAGGCTGGAGGGGGGCCAGCTGCCGGGGCCGACCCGGTCGCCGGAGCAGTCCCCGTCGCCTTTTTGGAGGCCTTCTTGGGCCTCCCGTCCCCGAGCCTGGCCCTGGAGTCCGGCTCCGAGGTCACCTCCCTAATAAGGGCCGGTGGGGCCCCCTTCCTATTGTCCGCCTCGAGTGCGGGGCGTTCAATTGGTGCCGGAGGGAGGCGGCTGCTGATCTCAGCAAGGCGGGCATCCACCAGATTGCCCACTGAGATCAGCAGTTCCCGCTGCATCACCTCCATCACCTTCGCCAAGTCCGCAGCAGCCACAGGCGGCGGGGAGGCCTGGGCGACTGGCGGGGCCGGGGGGGCTTCAGCCGACAGGGAGGCCGCGGCCTCTGACTCCGAGAGAGCATCACGGAGATCCTTTTCCTCCGCGATGAGACGGACAATCTGCTCCTTCATCCTCTGATTGTCCGCCTTCAGGGCGCGGACTTCCCCCCCTTCAGGTTGGGACGACAACTCCGACAATGAGTCGTTGATCGTCCGAACCGCCTCCCTTATCTGGTCCAAGACCTTCCCCTGGAGCCTCTTGGTCCCCCGCACCCCGTCGGCGATCTTTTTGACCGCCTGACGGGCCGCCTCCATGGGGTCCACCAAATGGAGAGGCCCAGAATGGCCTCCCAAGTCCTCGAGCTCGGCCACCGATTTCGACGGCCCAGAGACGTGCCCCCTGGGCTTCCCTCTCCGGGCCGTGCTGACCTTCGGCCCATTCTCCGGCCTAGGGTCGTCCTCCACATCCTCATGACCCCTTTTCAGGGGTTGAGGGGACACCGCCAAGTCAACAATTCCCCCATACGTCTCCTCGACGTCCACTTCCGAGTCGGATGAGTCAAAGACCCATCCGGACTCGTTGAACGACGTGGCCATTATGGCCCCGCCAACCAAAACCCCACACTTATCCCAAATCCGGCCACCCAAACCGAAGATATTCACCAAAAATATTGGTAAATAAAATCGGCCAAGGGTGTGCCGGATTTAAAATAATGTATGGGATTTTTCGTTTGCCCCTGATAGAGAGAAATAGCAAAAATGCTATTTCTCTGCCAACTAAATACCCCTTATCACCCACTTCCGAAAGTCGGTTGTGAGTGTAAGAGGTACCAAACGAAAGGGGGAGAAGCCCCCTATCCTCCAACACACCTACGAGAGCCGCAGGGGTTATCCCCACAAAATGGGACCAATACCAAAATACCTCTTTTTTGTGCCAATAAATTGACACAAAAAAGAGGTAAAAAACAACACAAAACAACAAAAATCTACCGAACGCGAGGTCCGGCAGGGACGACAACAAACAATCAAAGAACACGGCGGCTGCCGCTTTGCAGCGACCCCGAAAAGGGCGCCCCAAAACAACAACAACACGTA
Source organism: Tetheella fluctuosa (assembly GCA_951216915.1). Lineage (NCBI taxonomy): Eukaryota > Metazoa > Arthropoda > Insecta > Lepidoptera > Drepanidae > Tetheella > Tetheella fluctuosa. The sequence goes on from OX578215.1 coordinate 68,358, forward strand.
AAACAAGACAAAAATAACAAAACAACCAAAACGAAAAATAACCTAACCTAACCTAACCTAACCTAACCTAACCTAACCTTTTTTTTTTTTTTTTTTTTTTTTTTTTTTTTTTTTTTTTTTAAGGTGGGGAAATCCTCATGGATACCCGGACACTTCGGGGGAAGCGCCCGGGTTATGTGAGACTCCTACTCACTAAAACCCCACCGTATTCCTTCTCCGCCGTATGGCGGGGCTGCGGGATCAAACAATATTCACCGCGTGCCCCGCCAACGGCCCGCTCCCTATCTCAGGGAGCCCTCCTCTTTGGGGCGGGGCTTGGCACATGAAATACAGCCAAGCCCCGCCCCACCTCCGCTGAGGCGCCCAGGAATACTTGGGCGCCTCCAGCACGGGACCCTTAACGTCGGCGGCGGATCCCCCGATCCACCGCCCACAGGTCCCCCGTTTAGGGCGGCATCCGGCCCGCGAAGGCCAGACGCCGCCCGCCACGTCTTCGGCGGCGAATCGGGAGCGAGTCTGCACTATCCTCCCGCTCCCGCTCCGCCGCCTCCTTCTGCGACATAACTTCGTCGCAGAAGGACTCCACCGCCTTCCAGGACTCATCGCTGTCGACCATGGATTTGATCACGGCCGGCAGCGACAAGTCCCCTCCAATGGTCGCGGACAGGGCGGCGCGAGGCACAGCCCAAGCTGAGCAGGCCTCGCGCGTGTGTTGCGCCGTGTCCGCGACCCCCGCCGGGCAATGGAGGCACTCCTCTGAGGGCTCCCTGCCCGCCACCCGACACAGATAGCGACCGAAACACCCATGTCCGGTCAGCATCTGTGCCAGGTGGAAGGAGAGAGCCCCGTGGGCCCGTTCCAGCCACTGCTTCAGAACGGGCCGCACTGCCCCCACCAACTCCCGGCTAAAGCCGGGCTCGCCGAGGCGGGCCGCCCACTTTTGGAGGAGGACCTGACGAGCGTCCTCCCTCCAGCGCGCCAACTCGCGCGCATGTGGGCGGCCACCCTCGGCCTCCTCCTCCTTCGCTCGCCAGTACACCGACGCGAGCACCTCAGCATCGAGGTCCCACGGCGGAGTACCGGCGAGCACACACGCGCCGACACCCGACACGGTGCGATACGCCCGGGCCACCCTGAGCGCCATGGCGCGCTGCGGACGTCGCAGCGCTGCCAGATTTCGGGCGCTCATGGCCCCTGCCCATATCGGCGCTCCGTAGAGCGCCATGGAGCGCACCACACCGGTGTAGAGGCGTCGGCAGGCGCCTCCGGGACCTCCCATATTTGGGAGTAACCGCCCCAGGGCTCCAGCGGTGGCCACTAACTTGGGGGCCAACCGCCGGAAGTGCTCCTCGAACCTCCATCGACCGTCGAGGACGAGTCCCAGGTACTTCATCGTCGACCCGACGGCGATGGAGGTTCCGCCCACCATAATCGTGGCCCCAGGTGGTGGCCCTCTTCGAGGCCCATGGAACACGAGTGCTTCCGACTTTTGGAGAGCAACCTCGAGTCCCAGGGCGCGAATCCTGGCCACCACCTGGGCCACACCCGCCGTGGCGAGGAGGGAAGCCTCGCGATAGGTGCCGCCGCAGGCCGAGACGAGGGTATCGTCGGCGTAACAAGTGACGCCGACCCCCCGCAACATGGCCCCGCGCAGCACCCAGTCGTAGCCGATGTTCCACAGGAGCGGACCCAGAACCGATCCCTGTGGAACACCGCACGACATTTCCCTCCTCCCGGAGCCGTACTCCGTCGGGAAGACCACCGCTCTCCCGACGAAGTAGTCGGCCACGACCCTCTGCAGATACCGAGGAACACCGTGGTACTGCAGAGCACTCCTCACCGTCTCCCAGGGCAGTGTGTTGAACGCGTTGCGGATGTCTAAGGACACCGCAAACATCACACCGCCCTGGGAGGTGGCCTCCTCGGCGAGGTCCCTCACCCGCGCGATCGCGTCCAGGGTCGATCGACCCCGGCGGAAGCCGAACTGCGCGTCGGCGAGACCCGGATCCATGCTCTCGACGAGGCGAGCAGCGAGCACACGCTCGAACAACTTGCTCACCTCGTCGAGCAGCACGATCGGGCGATACGCCGACGGCTGCTCGGCCGGGCGCCCGTCCTTCTGGATCAGGACGAGCTTGCCCGTTTTCCACCTCCTGGGGAACCGACCCTGCACCAGGCACGCGGTGAAGAGGGACCTAACCCTCTCTCCGATCTCCTCCAGCGCGATCGCCAACGCGCTCCCCGGCACTCCGTCTGGGCCCGGGGCGGTCTTCTTCGACTTAAGTCTAAGAACGGCCGCCCCGAATTCGGCCCCTGACACTTCTGGTGCCGGGGTATCCGCCTCGGCGACTCGCGCCGGCGGAGATCCCCCCATCGCAGGGGGTGCCCATTCCCCTCGCCGCGGGAAGAGGCCGTCCACCACCTCCTCGAGGAGCTCGGGCTGGAGACTAGTCGTCAGGGGGGGGGCCCAGGGGCGCAGCTTTTTGCGCACCACCTTGTACGGCCTCCCCCATGGATCCCTGTCGATCATCTCCAGCCACTCCTCCCACGCCGCCTCCTTGGCCTGCGCAATCGCAACCTGAAAGGTCATGCGCGCGGCCCTGAGGGCGGCGTACGAGGTCTGCTCCTCCTCGTGGTCCAGGACCCGTCTCCTCCTGCACCGGGTGTACCGGCGGCGCGCCGCATTGCACGCCTCGCGCAATTGGCGGAGCTCCGGGCGCCACCAGTACACCGAGCGCCGTGGCGGGAGGGGCCTCGCCCTCGGCATGGCCGCATCGCAAATGCGAGCGAGCGACACGCCGAGGTGCTCCACCTCCCCATCCACGTCCGCCAGAGGGACGAGTCCCTGGGTCCACGACTCGAGGACGGCCGCTTCCCCGGCGAGCTCCCTGTCGAGGCGACCCAGCACCCATCGCGGGCCGTCCCCCACACCGGGGGGAGATCCGGCACTGCTCCGTCCCGGGTCGATGGGGAGCGCGGAGACATCGAATCGGATGTAACGATGATCCGATAGTGTCTCCACGTCCACCATCACCCTCCAGTGCCGGACACGGCGCACCAGGGGGGCCGACGCGAACGTAACGTCGACTATCGACCCACCCTGTTGTCGCACGCACGTGTCCTCCGACCCGGTGTTGAGGACGGCCAGCCCGACAGAGATGGCCCACTCCTCCAACGCCTCCCCCCGTGCATCCGTCCTCGGAGATCCCCACGCCGTTGATTTGGCGTTGAAATCTCCGGCGACTAGCACGGGGTGGGGGGATACCTGCCCAATCAGAGCCCCGACCTCGACGAGCATCTGCTCGAATTCGGCGAGACTCCGATTGGGTGAAAAGTACACCCCCACTACTGCAACGTCGCCCACGACGGCCATCACCCAGCTCCGACCCCTCAATACGCGTTTGAAGGGCGGAGCACCGATGGACGTCTGGGCGACGATGGCCACCGAGTCCTCCCGGTCCCCAACCCAGTCATCACGGGCGGGGACATAGTAGGGTTCGGCGACCACGGCGACTTTTATCTCCCACTCCGCCAGGGTCTGGACCAATAAGTCCTGGGCCCTCGCGGAGTGGTTGATGTTCGCCTGCAGTAGGGGCCAGACGGGCATTAACTACCCGTCTCCATGGGCTCCATCTCTGCGCCGTCTGGGCGCTGGGTAGGCTCAGGGGCTACCGGGTCCCTGGCCTTCCGCTTCTTCTTCTTTTTCCCCTCTGGGGGAGATCCCCCGGAGGGGGCGGGCTTTTTGGGCCCAGGCTTGGGGCCATTGAGGCACCCATTGCCGCCCAGAGGGTGAGCCGCCACGCAAAGAGGGCAGCTGGGCTCCGCCTTACAGTCCCGCGCCCGGTGGCCCTCTTTTCCGCAGCGGTAGCAGAGACCGCTGCGGTCCACTTGGGACTGGCACTTGCCGCCGAGATGTCCGACCTCCAGGCACCGGAAGCACCTGGTAGGCCTGGCGGCAAGTAACGCCACGCGGGCTGACACCCAGCCGACCCTTACGCGACCGAGGGCCACCACCTTTTTGGCAGCCCCCGTTGGGCAGCTGAGCCACAGGGACCCAGACTCCCCTATGACTCCCGCCTTAATGTCGGCGGCGGGGCACCCTCCCAGGTTTGCAACGGCTGACACCACCTCCGCTTCGGTGATGGAGTCATCCAATTCGGTGACTCTCACTTCCGTCCGTTTAACCGGGCGCGACACACGTACCAGGTCCGCGCTCAGGACCTCCCTGAGCTTGGTAGCCAGGGAGTCTGCCTTTTCGGGGCCCGCACTGCCCAAAACTTCGAGCATGCGGGCACCGGTGGCCGTCGTCCTCGAGCGCAGTTCCTCGATCCCGAGGCCCTCGTAGTTGTCCAAGCAACTACGGGCCTCGACGAGGACGGACCGGTACGTGGCCCCCTTCTCGATTGCGCCCGGTTGCAGGGTGAGAATCACCGCAGCCGTACGCGGAGGGCGGAGTTTCGCCGCTGCCTTCTTATTTGCCGGCACTTGGCTGGAGGGCGCAGTTTTGCCAGCCGCCGCCGCCGATTTTTTGGCAGCCTTCTTGGAGCCCCCGGCGACCACCTCCGACCACTCCTTCTCCAGCGGTGGGGGTGGGGGCGCCGGCATATATGGACTGGAGTCCCTGGGCTTCCCTCCCCTAGCCTCTCTTGCAGCCGCCGACATCTTTCCCTTCCCCTTGCCCTTGCCACCCTTGGTAGGCTGGGCGGTGGAGGCAGGTGGCGGCCGGGCAGCCGACTTAGACGGCGGCGGCTGAGCAGCTGCTTTGGCCTTGGACGACGGCGGTCCCTCCGAGGTGGCGGGCGCGATGGAAGTAGAGGGCTGCGGTGACTCCTTCGCCGCAGCCTCTTCCGCCCTCCTCCTGTCCGCTGCCAGAGATGGCCTGAGGCGCTGCTCTGGCAAGAGGCGATCCTCTATGCCCTCCAGTCTCGCATTGAGCATCGCGCTGAATCGGGCGACGCTCTCACGCGAGACCTCCTCCATCATTTCTTTGATGGAGGGAGCGGGCATCGCCTCCGGTTGCCGTCGCATCTCGGCCACCTCTTTGCGGAGCTCCTGCAACTGGCCACTGAGCTGCGAGTTGGCCGCCTCTAGCCTTGCCAACTCCTCTGTCATGGTTCGGGCCCTAAGACCGGCGGTTGCGTCCTTAATTGTGTCCGCCGCGATTTTTAGGGCCTTCACCGTCGGTCCCTTTAGATTTTTGGACGTCACAGCCACTCTTATCACCATGTCCGCGGCGTCTATTACAATTTTGTTCAGCGCAGACATAGTCTGCGCTGTGTCCTCTCCAGGGTTGGGCTGGGAGAAGCCATGTTGGCATGCGGCCCTGGACTCACGAAGAGTCCTCGTCATGCCAACCATTTTCTCCTCCACCTCAAGGCGAAGCTCATCCGCCTTTGCAGCGTTGAGCCTCGCCTTGGCTTCCGCCAGGCCCACGTAGGCTCCTGTGTGACGGAGGGTTATGTGGGACTACACATCGCCTCTCCCTCCTCTAAAGTGAGGAGGAGTAGGGAGTGCTACCCACTAAAAACCACCTGGGCGTGCCGCCTTGCCGGTTTTGTAGGACATCGTGGTACCTGCGCGAGCATTGCCCACGATGTCCACCGGCGGCGCCCCAGCCTTTGCCGGGGCTTCCCGCGCCGAAGGGGAGATGGCCGAGCACGCTTGGCCACTCTCCCAGACCGCTCAGTGGCTTGCTACAACAGGCAGAGGACTCCCATCCTCCACCTGCAGCCACTATGGGTTGAGTCTGGCGGCAAACCTCCGCCTCCTCAACCCGAGCCGTCTGCGCCGGAGGGGATGCGCGAGGGGATCCTCCTCGCGCTCCCGCTCCGCGGTCTCCTTTTGCGAAATCACCGTTTCGCAAAAGGAGACCACAGCCTCCCAGGACCTCTCGTCGCTCAGCATTGCCTCGACAATGCTCCGCAACGAGAGGTCCACCCGCTGAATGGTGCGTGCCATGAGGCCACGCTCCGCGTCCCAACGACTGCACACCTCAAGGGTGTGCTGCACCGTGTCGTCGGGACCTCCGCACTCATGGCACAGCGGGGCCGGCTCCCTTCCTATCCTGTGCAGGTAATGACCGAAGCACCCATGCCCGGTCAGTACCTGCACAAGTCGGAACGACGTCGCGCCGACCGCCCCCTCTAACCAGAGGTCGACCGATGGAAGGATCGCCTCAATGGTGGTGACCCCAAAAGGGGCGACCACCAGCTGAGCCTTCCATCGGTCTCGCAGTCGGCGCTCCGTCATACGCCGGGAGGCTGTCACTGCCTCCGGGTCCGGGCGTACACCAGTTGCCCGGACCCTTGACCTACGTCTGTAGGTCTCCGCGTGCACCTCCGCGACCAACTCCCACGGAGGGGTGCACGCGAGGAGGCAGGCCGCCGCAAAGGCCACCGTTGAATAGGCCCTCACCATTCTGAGGGCCACGGTCCTTTGCGGCCTTCTCAACAGGGCCCTATTCCGGGCGGACAATTTGTCCGCCCATATTGGGGCCCCGTATAGGGCCATGCTCCTTGTGACGCCGGCGTAGAGTCGCCGGCACAAGGAGCCCGGCCCACCGACATTGGGCAAGAGTCTGCCCAACGCTGAGGCGGCGCCCACGACTCGGGGAGCAAGTCTTGAGAAGTGCTCCCCGAAGTCCCACTTGCGGTCCAATATGAGCCCCAGATATTTAATGTGGGGCTTTATTTGGACCGCTCCACCCTCCAGTGTGAGCACCGCGTCCGCGGGCAGACTCCACCCGCGCCCCCCGAAGACTATAGCCTCAGTCTTCGGGAGGCTCACCTTTAGGCCGAGACTGGCGATCCGGAAAATCGCCAGCTCAGCCGTCAACCCCGCCCTCCGGAGGGTATCCCGCTTGTCCCTCCCGCGCACAGCTACCATTGTGTCGTCTGCATAGCAGACGACGCATGTGCGCGGGGGGAACACCCCCCGGATTGCCCAATCGTACCCCAGGTTCCAGAGGAGCGGGCCGAGTACGGAACCCTGGGGTACGCCACAGGCCATCCGCCTTTCCCCCCTTTGCCCGTCTTGGCCCTCATAGAGCACTACCCTCTCAGTAAGGTAGTGCTCTATGACCCGCCTAAGATAGTGAGGCACTCTGTGGTATCTTAGTGCCTCACTAATCACCCCATAGGGGAGGGTGCCGAACGCATTCGCGATGTCTAATGACACCGCGATGACACCCTCCCCCCTGCTCGACGCGTATTCAGTAAAGTCCCTCAATGACTTTACCGCGTCGAGCGTGGACCGCCCTTCCCGGAACCCGAACTGTCTGTCACAGACGTTCGGGCCGGCGGTCTCCAGGTGCTGCAGGATCCGGGAGGCCAGGATGCGCTCAAACGCTTTCCCGGCCTCATCCAGCAGCACTATGGGGCGATAGGCGGACGGGCAATCCGGTGGCCGACCCTCTTTGCGGAGGAGGCACAGTCGCCCTTCCTTCCACACCCTCGGGAACCGTCCATCCCTCAGGCAGTCATCCATGACATGCCTGAGGCGATCCCCGAGGTGTTCCAGGGCGACGGCGAGGACGCGACCAGGGACTCCATCTGGCCCCGGGGCTTTTCTACAGCCCCGGAGTCGGTCCGTCACTCGCTCGAACTCGTCATCGCTTATCGGGGCGATGACGAGTTCGGCCTCCGGCTCCGCTATGGGGTCGGCCATCGACATTCCCCAGGTGGACCAGGGCCCACCTGGGGAATCGCCCTCTCCGGCTTCTCCCCCCCCCTGGGGTGAGTGACGGCTGGACGCCATTGGAGACCCTCATTCTGATATACACATGATCAGAGAGGGTCTCGACGTCCTCCAGGACGCGCCAACCTGAAACGCGTGCGGCTATGGCAGGGGTCGCGAACGTGATGTCCACGATTGACCCCCCCCGCCTCCGCACGCACGTGTTGGCGTCGCCCCGGTTCAGGACTTCTAGTCCTGTTGCCGTCACCCAGTCCGCGAGGGCGGTCCCTCGGAGGTCCGTGATGGGGGAACCCCACGCCGCACTTTTGGCGTTAAGGTCCCCCATAACCATCACTTGTGACGGGGCAGCCCTTCTGACTACCCCGCTCAGGACCCCCAGGAACCGCTCGAAGGCGTGTAGCGGCTTGTTGGGGGAGAAATACACCGCCACAATTGTGGTGTCACTCCCCCATTTTGCCGCCACGAACCCATGGCCGCCTTCGATCCTCGTAAGGGGGGGGAAGTCCCCCACCGCTGGCACGATCGCCACTACTCCGTCGGTGTCCCCAGCCCAATTAGATTGGGGGGGGACGGAGTAGGGCTCCGCGACAACCGCAACGCCAATTGCCCACTCCGCCATGGTCTGCAGAAGCAGATCCTGGGCTCTGGCGGAGTGGTTGGCGTTCGTCTGCAGGACGTCTAAATGTCGGTGTGCTGGCATTTAGACGTCCATGCGGTTGTCTTCGACGGGGGGGGGCCGGCTGGCGGCCGATACGGCCGGTGTGGGGCGTGGAGGACGGGCGGGCCCAGGCCTCACCTCCTTACCCCGTTTCTCCGGTGGGGAGCATTTCAGCCCCCCCATTATGTGGTCGGCCGGGAGGCCGGCGTGGGTGCAAACTGCACACCGCGCCTTTTGCTCCCCGCAGTCCGCCGATTTGTGCCCCTCCAGGCCGCACCGGTAGCACAAGTGGCTCCGGTCTACGCTGGAGGGGCACAGAGCCCGCGAGTGGCCGACACCCATGCATCTGTAGCACCGCATGGGTGCCGGGCCAACGGGGCTGACCCCGGCGGACGCCCAGCCCACCTGGAGCCGACCACACTGTATGAGGGCTCTTGCCGTCCCCACCGGACACTGCACGAGGGCGACCATTGCGCCCCCGTACGTGGGGCGAATGCCCCCCACCCTCACGTGCTCCTCGGCACATCCCCCCGCCTCTACGACGGCGGCCGTCAGGGTCTCCTTAGAGGCCGACTCATCCAGGCCCGAGACCTGGATAGCGGCCATTTTTGTGGGGCGGCTTATGAGGGCAACGTCCCCCACTATTGCCCTCAGCCTCTCAGCGAGGCTGTCCGCCACCACACCGCTATCCGCGCCCGGGACCTCGATGATACGGCCCCCGGTCGCCGAGACCCTGACCTTCACGTGCTGCAGGCCAACTTCATTGAGCTTAATGCCCGTGATGGCTTTCGCCATCGTGGCCTGCAGCGTGGTGTCGGTGGTGACGTCCTTCCTCATCGTCACCACCACCGCCGTCGATTTGGGGGCCGAGGGGGCCTTCGGCTTCTTCGCCGCCGTCTTCTTGGAGGGGGGAGGGGGCGGGGGGGGGACAGCCGCAGCATTCCCCTTGCCTCCCTTCTTCTTCTTCCTCCTTACCACCTCGGCGAAAGAGTCGCCCTCCGGCTGCTCTCCGGAGGAGCAAGGCGTCATCTCCGAAGCCGGGGGAGACTTGGTCGCCGAGGTGGGTTTGGCGGCCGGAGGAGTCTCGTTCGCCAGGGGGGAGGCCTTCTTCTTGGGGGCCTTTTTTGCCCTCCCGTCCCCCAGCCTGGCCCCGGTCTCCTCCGGGGCCACCTCCTTTGTCGGGGCCGGTGGGGCCTTCTTTTTCGCGTCCGCCGCGAGCGGGGGGCGGACTATCGGCGCTGGAGGGAGGCGGCTGCTGATCTCCTCCATGCGGGCATTTACCATATTGCCCACGGAGATCAGCAGTTCCCTCTTCATTTCCCCAAAAATCCTCACCAGGTCCGTGGCCTCAGGCAGCGGGGGGGCCCGGGTGACCAGAGGGGCCGGGGGGGCCGGTGGGGCCAGAGGGTCCGGGAACCCACGTTCAGAAAAGCCCTTGCGGAGGGCCTCCGTCTCCGATAGACAGAGAGCGAGAGGGGGTGGGGGTGGGGCCGTAGCTTTCCCCCTCCCCTTCCCCTGCCTCCAGCACCGTCGCCAAGTCCGCGGCAGCAGGCGGAGGGGCCTGGGCGACCGGCGGGGCCGGGGGGGCCTCGACAATCAGAGGGGCCGGGGCCTCCTTCTCCGAGAGAGCCTCGCGGAGGGCACTCCCTTCCGCAATGAGGCGGGCCACCTGTTCCCGCATCCTGTTGTTTTCAACCTTCAGGATGCGGGTCTCCTCATTCTCCGCCTCAGCCAATTTGAGCCCTTTCCTGATGAGCTTGTTAGCCGCCTTGAACTTGCCCCAGGTCTTCGTGTTGCTCTCCAACACGCCCTTCGCCTCGTTGAAGGCCCAATAGAGCGCATTATACGCTTTTTCTATTGGGCCCTCCTCCGGCGCGGGGGAAGCTTCACCGAGCAGGGGGGGGGCATTCCCCCCTTCGGACTGAGCAGGGGCAACGGCGTCAGAGGACAGGTTGCCCTCAATGAACTCCCGCTGCCCGGCCGCCGCCTTCGCCGGCCCGTAGGCCAAGACCACCTTGCCCTTTCCCCTCCGAGCCGTGCTAATTTTTGCCCCTAGCTCCGGCCCGGGGTTACCCTCTTCATCCCCTCGACCCCTTTTCTGGGGCAAGGAGCCCGTCAAAATGACCTCAGGGAGGTCAAACTCCGAATCGGAGTGGGAACCCCACTTGTAGTCCCCAAACTCCTTTCCTGACGTGGCCATAATGGCCCCGCCAACCAAAACCCCACACTTATTCCAAATCCGGCCACCCAAACCGAAGATATTTACCAACAGACAGACAGACAGACAGACAGACAGACAGACAGACAGACAGACAGACAGACAGACAGACAGACAGACAGACAGACAGACAGACAGACAGACAGACAGACAGACAGACAGACAGACAGACAGACAGACAGACAGACAGACAGACAGACAGACAGACAGACAGACAGACAGACAGACAGACAGACAGACAGACAGACAGACAGACAGACAGACAGACAGACAGACAGACAGACAGACAGACAGACAGACAGACAGACAGACAGACAGACAGACAGACAGACAGACAGACAGACAGACAGACAGACAGACAGACAGACAGACAGACAGACAGACAGACAGACAGACAGACAGACAGACAGACAGACAGACAGACAGACAGACAGACAGACAGACAGACAGACAGACAGACAGACAGACAGACAGACAGACAGACAGACAGACAGACAGACAGACAGACAGACAGACAGACAGACAGACAGACAGACAGACAGACAGACAGACAGACAGACAGACAGACAGACAGACAGACAGACAGACAGACAGACAGACAGACAGACAGACAGACAGACAGACAGACAGACAGACAGACAGACAGACAGACAGACAGACAGACAGACAGACAGACAGACAGACAGACAGACAGACAGACAGACAGACAGACAGACAGACAGACAGACAGACAGACAGACAGACAGACAGACAGACAGACAGACAGACAGACAGACAGACAGACAGACAGACAGACAGACAGACAGACAGACAGACAGACAGACAGACAGACAGACAGACAGACAGACAGACAGACAGACAGACAGACAGACAGACAGACAGACAGACAGACAGACAGACAGACAGACAGACAGACAGACAGACAGACAGACAGACAGACAGACAGACAGACAGACAGACAGACAGACAGACAGACAGACAGACAGACAGACAGACAGACAGACAGACAGACAGACAGACAGACAGACAGACAGACAGACAGACAGACAGACAGACAGACAGACAGACAGACAGACAGACAGACAGACAGACAGACAGACAGACAGACAGACAGACAGACAGACAGACAGACAGACAGACAGACAGACAGACAGACAGACAGACAGACAGACAGACAGACAGACAGACAGACAGACAGACAGACAGACAGACAGACAGACAGACAGACAGACAGACAGACAGACAGACAGACAGACAGACAGACAGACAGACAGACAGACAGACAGACAGACAGACAGACAGACAGACACCTTAAGCTTGTGTATGATTAAGAACACACAATATGTTATCACTGTTACCATTCACATGTTTATAGGGCAAAAAAAAGTAAGTGTATCATAAATAACAATATTAAAACAATTATGATAATATATTACACAAAAATTGATATACATACACAAAAGTAACAAATCTACCAAGCATTATCGTCTTTTAAATAATCATTCACAGTATAGTAAGATTTTTCAATTAAAACAGCTTTAATACGGTCCTTAAATCTTTGTGAAGGCAAATTTAAAATTGAAGTAGGGATTTTGTTATAGAAGCGTGCACCTAGTCCTAGAAATGAACCTTGCACTTTTTGTAGTCTATAAGCAGAGGTCACAAGTTTGTGCTTATTCCTAGTATTGATCGAGTGTACTTCACATTTTTTCAAAAAACCACTAATATTTTGATGGACAAATAATATGTTTGCATAAATATATTGAGATGCAACTGTGAGTATGCCGATTTCCTTAAACTTATCTCTGAGGGAAGTTCGAGAGCCCAAATTATAAATAGCTCGCACTGCCCTCTTTTGTAAAATAAAAATGGTTTCTATATCAGCAGCTTTACCCCAAAGTAAAATGCCATAGGACATGACACTATGAAAATAGCTAAAATAAACTAATCTAGCTGTATCTACATCTGTAAGTTGTCTAATTTTCCTAACTGCATAAGCTGCCGAACTGAGCTTCGCCGCAACAGATGAAATTTGGGAGCCCCATTGTAATTTTGAGTCCAAAGTAATCCCTAGGAATACTGTTGACTCAACAAGATTGAGGGCTTCATTATTTAACATTAAATTTCAGTCTACTTTTTTTACATTTGGTAATGCAAATTTAATGCATTTAGTTTTCTTTGCATTTAAAACTAAATTATTCACTGTAAACCAATTGAATACCTTTGTTAATGCACCGTTTACATCGTCATAATTGGATTTCAGTCTATCAACACCAAAAATCAGTGAGGTATCATCAGCAAACAGTACAATTCCACAGGTATTTTTAACATAAAACGGAAGGTCATTAATATATATTAAGAATAAAAAAGGACCCAGAATAGAGCCCTGCGGTACACCCATACGCACAGGAGAACCAGATGATTTAACCCTATTTACATCGACACTTTGAAGTCTCTGCCCAAGGTATGATTGCATAAGATCAAGTGCCACGCCTTTTACCCCATAATAATTTAGTTTACGTAAAAGTGTTCCATGATCAACGCAATCGAAAGCCTTGGATAGGTCACAGAACACACCAATGGCATTCTGCGACCTCTCCCAAGCATTAAAGATATTTTTTAAAAGTGTTACCCCAGCGTCAATTGTAGAACGACCTTTCGTAAAACCGTACTGCTCACTATGTAATAGTTTATTTAAATTAAAGTGTGCAAGTAATTGCGATAAAATTATTTTTTCGAATATTTTACTAAGGGCTGGCAAAATGGAAACGGGCCTATAATTAGAAGGATCCCTAGGATCTCCGGTTTTGAACAATGGTACTATTTTACTATGTTTCATCAAATCTGGAAATTTACCTGAATCTACACATCTGTTAAAAATTAAAGCCTATGTTATATGCCTAAATTTGAATAAGTCATCGCACTCAGACACATTGTTTTTCAATATTATTTCAGCGTCTTCTGGTGAGGAATTTAAGGAGCTGGTGGTAGCTATAGGTATATCACTAAAAAACTCATTAAATGCGTCTGCAATTTGACTACTTTCACTAATAATTTTATTATTTATATTTAATTCAATACTATTATTATGCTTTTTACTCTTTCCCCTTTCAGAGTTAATAATGTCCCATGTTGTTCTTACTTTATTAGTTGATTTACTAATTTTATTTTTTAAGTAGATGGACTTAGCTGAAGCACAAGCTTTCTTGAAAATTTTAGAATAATTTTTAACATACTCAATAAAAATTTGATTTTGATTAAATTTTTTCATACCATACAGCTCATACAACTTAGCTCTACTTTTATAAATACCAACTGTTGCCCAATCGTTAAACTTAATGTTATTATTTTCTTTAAAAGTCCTTGGTTTAAAGGTATTGTCAAATTCCTTTCTTATAAAACCAAAAAGTTCATTATATAGACAATCTGGTTCATCCTGTGCCATCTCAATAGAAACAATATTTTTGTTTACATTTGTTTTGAATCGAACCATGCGATTCAAGGTAATAGGTCTACATGTTATTTTATGGGGGGTAATCTCGTTTTCATTTAATAAAACCACCTTTAGACCGCAATGATCTGAAGTTAACTCACTAATTACAGATTTTTCAAGTGCATCACAGCTGCAAAACATATTATCGAGGCAAGTGGCGGACGTTGCCGTGATTCTAGTTGGCTCACAGAATAAATTGTTTAAATTAAAAGATTTGAACAAATTAATCAGTCTTACTGTTGTAGGTGAATCTACTAATAAATTCACGTTAAAATCTCCACATACTATAATGTTCTTGTTGCCCGTTTGAGCTATATTAAGAACGTCTTCTACGACTGATTCAAATAAACTAAAGTCACCTAAAGGGGGACGGTACACGCAAACTATAACAAATCGCTCCAACTCTACACAAGATAATTCAACAGTGCGTTCGACTGACAAGTCTACAATGTCTTTGCGATCCTTACATTTAATATTACTTGAAACTAAAATTAAACTTCCACCGTGTATAGCTGATTTTCTAACGAACGCACTTGACAGTTTATAATTAGAAATATTGAGCAATAGCTCATGGTTTTTTATCCAATGTTCAGTTACACACAAAACATTTACATCATGGTATTCTAGAAACAGTTCAATTTCTAATTCCTTGCCAGCTATGCCCTGTATATTCTGATGTACAATATTTAAATGATTGAGCTTAGCTTTTGTCGTATCTGAAAACCCTCCCCGGACAGTGTTTCATTAAATCGGGATATTTACCTAAGTCTACACACATCTGTTGAAAATTAAAGCTAAATAGGGAGCAATGTCATCTATGATACCCCGCAAAAGAGTAACAGTCCCATAAATCACCGGTACGTATAACTTTCAAACTCTTAAACGTTTTTACGATGTCAAAAGATGTTATATGCCTAAATTTAAATATCTCATCGCATTTAGATACATTATTTTTCAAAATAATTTCAGCATCTTTCGGTGAAGAATTTAAAGAGCTGGTTGTAGCTATAGGTATATCACTAAAAAAATTATTAAATGCGTGTGCTATTTGACTATTTTCACTAATAATTTTATTATTAATATTTAATTCAATACGATTATTATGGTTTTTAATCTTTCCCCTTTCAGAGTTTATAAAGTCCCAAGTTGCTTTTACTTTATTGGTTGATTTACTAATTTTATTTTTTAAGTAGATGGATTACGCAGATGCACAAGCCCGCTTGAAATTTTTTGAATAATTTTCACATACTCAACAAAATTAGTATTTTGATTAAATTATTTCATACCATAGGCAGATCGACGGACTCAGCAGCACCATGTCATCCGTGTAGCTAATGTTGTTAATTCTTTGACAATCAACGGAGCACCCAGCATGCATACTGCTAAGCCTATCGATGAGCTCGTCCATGTACAAGTTGAAAATCTTTGGAGATGTTAGCCCCCCCTGCCTCACCCCGCATTCCAGCCTGTACATGTCCGATACCTCCCCAACCCACCTAACCCAGTTATTCTGATGCGTATACCAGTACCTGTACAGACCAACCAATTCCAAACCAAGGGTGTACCCGCGTCCGTTAATTTATCCCAAAGTATCTGGTAGGACACCAAATCGAATGCTTTCGATAAAACAAGAAAACAACTATACACTGACGTTTTCCTTTGCGTATAGTACTTGACGGTCTCCTTAAGGGTAAAAATGGCACTCATAGTTGACAGTCCAGGCTTAAAACTAAACTGAACATCATGGATAATTTTAAGTATATTCCCAGTTGTTTATCAAGAAGACCATAAAACACCTTAGGGTCTTCTTGATAAACAACTGCAGCTAGAGATATCGTCCTATAGTTATTCTTTTCGGATACGTCGCCAGTTTTGTTTTTTACAATTGGTACTACTAAAGTGCGCATGAGGTCGGGCGGCATGTACGAGTGGCAAAGGCACAAGTTATAAAGTAGGCTCAGAACAAGAGGAAGATATAAAATATATATTTGAAAATCGATTATTATTTTTTTTAGTTATAATAGATATTTTGATGCTGGCAATGTGACGCAGCAAAATGCCGATGCCGACAGGAAAAAGTAATTTATGATTTAAAATACTTATTTATTAGATGTTTTTATCAGTGTAAATCGACACAACCGAAAATCCCAAATATTCATGATTTGATTTAAGATATTTTTTGGTATAAGAATTTTTTCTTCATGTACCTACCGCTCATCTTAGTATGATATACCGAATTCACCCCATTAGTCTGTGGAGGGCTGTCCCTTACACCCTGTATAATTATGTAATATTGTTTGTATGTTGAATAAAATTTTTCTTTCTTTCTTTAAAATACATAATTTTCAAGTTTTTTTTCCCAAAACTGCTAATTTTACTCTCCCGTTTTAAACGAGTAGTATTCTCCGTCGGGTACCTAGTTATTAAGCTGTTCGCGACATTTGATAAGTTTATTACTATATTGAATTAAGTGGGTTCCTTCCTCGTATCCTAACAATTATACGCCGACATAATGTATCGACAAGGCATACTAATTACTGCTTTGCATTCAGTGCCATTCATTACTCATCAATATTGACTTACGTGATGCCTATAAAATGTAAGCGCGGTACATTATCGGTTGAAAGTAAATAATAAATAGTATTTCAGTTCAGTGTTTACATTACTCGTACGTACATAGGAAACACACTATCGCTATCTTGATTAATCTTTAACTGGAAATTTACTTTACGTCATACAAATGTTTGTACCAAATTGAACTACTATTCAAACGAGTAGATAATTCATAATTCTATACGTTCAAAATATACTCTGCCGAGTTATTTAGGTAGTTCAGCGTCACATGTTTAGTATATAGAGTTTATTATTTATTTTATTTTTATTTGGGGACCAACAGCTTACGCAACATTGTGTATAGAGTATCATTATATAAGGAATAAGTGAGCCAATTAAAGGTCCTCACTAATAACTATATAATAGTATCTAAAGACGTTCCTGTCATAAACAAGAATATTATAAAAATCTTTACATGATAATGAGAAGTTAGATTAAGTACTTATATCTAATATATTACCTACTCAACTTATTAAGTTCCAGGGCCACCCATAATTACAATTATAGCATGTAAGTACTAATGATGATGACATTATTCTATATTCTGTTGCATGGTCTGGTCCCAGGTCGACGCAGGTCAGCGCGGGCAGCAGCGTGGCGCCACACCTGCGCCGCTTACAGCTCGTCGGCTTCTGTCGCCTGCGACGCGGACGCTGCATCAGCCCGACGATGTCTGCGCTGCACCACATTTACCACGTTTTCGCTCTCGCTATCACATCTACCTACGTATTACAACAGTTCATCTATGCATACCTGGTACGGTAGCTACCTCGAGCTTAGAATAATTCAGTCTCTTTCTAGAGTCGATTTTTCATATAAGGCCCCCGGTATGGCTTAATGAGTGAAATTAATACAAGCGTTACATGTGGTGACGTCACCAGTTATGCTCCCTTTATGCGAATTTCTATTGTAATATACGAGTGTGTGTGAATTGTATAAAGACGGACGTGACGCCACCAGTTATGCCCCCACAAAAAAAAAATGATCCATCTTTTACGTACAGGAAAGGACTGATATGGATAAGCTATCGCAAGTGATGTTCATAATGTTATGTCACGTGACTTGCGTTGCGAAGCAGATCGTGTTCCACACGCAGGCGGACAACGTTGACGACATGGTGAGTATACATACGACTACTGTACTTCTTTGCATGGCCGCTTATAAAATTGTTAGCGTAAGTAGCAATCTTATTTCAATTAGGGTGCATTGCATGTCAGTCGCCATAACGTTTCGATTGTGGACAAACACAAGGCTATTTTATTATGTATGCCCCTTGTGGCGGGATGTAGATTTTATAAGCGGCCATGCAAAGAATCCAGCCGCTGACACCAAACTGCACCAGCAACGCCAAGCCGAAAATGTCCTGCAACTGCTGGCTCGTCCTGAACATACACGATAACCCTTCGATAATCTTTATACATCAAATAGCGTCCAGAAACCCTTTAACACTTTTGTGAGATCAATTGCTTACTTAATAATTTTATGGTAGTGTACCAAACACTTGAAAAATAAATTCCAAAGGACCTTTTCGTATTTTTCTTTAGAGTGTTCACTAATTGCAAGTGCTCGCTCTGGTAGGGTTTCAAAGTTCATCCTGGAACAAAATGTTCAGGTAAGAAAACTTGATGAATCATCAGTCAACAATTAAAGAGGCATAAAAAGAAGGCGAAGAAATCTTACCGTAAGATTCTTAATTGAGTTTTGCACTGAAGCAGTATCGTTGCCATAAAAGCGTCCATAGTCGTATTACCGATACCGACCAGATTCGTACAGTAGAATGAGTATAATAACACTAATACAAACCTAAAACAAGATTAGAACATAGAGAACGTTATGACTAAAATACATTAATTGAGTCAATAAGTACAGTATTTTGTTATATGTACACGAGAGGGTGTTGGTAGTCTATGCCGATCCAGAAGGGG
Source organism: Tetheella fluctuosa (assembly GCA_951216915.1). Classification (NCBI taxonomy): domain Eukaryota; kingdom Metazoa; phylum Arthropoda; class Insecta; order Lepidoptera; family Drepanidae; genus Tetheella; species Tetheella fluctuosa. Next base: position 86,960 of record OX578215.1, read on the forward strand.
AATTCGAAATGCTGCCCTTGCAGGCGGTACAGAATGGGGAAGACGATCCACAGCACGCACGTGGCGACCGCGCACCCGGAGTACGCGCGCAGCAGCCGCGCCGCACCCGTCGCCGCCGCCTCCAGCAACGCCGCGCGTGACTGCTCGCTCTCGTTGTATAGTGGCTCTGAAACAGATTTACACAACTCCAATGCTTCCATTTTGAGAACCAGTGAGTGTCATATAAGTAACTGTAGTCGTATGTATACTCACCATGTCGTCAACGTTGTCCGCCTGCGTGTGGAACACGATCTGCTTCGCAACGCAAGTCACGTGACATAACATTATGAACATCACTTGCGACAGCTTATCCATATCAGTCCTTTCGTGCACGTAAAAGATAGATCTAAATTGCAGTCAAGTATATTATTATATGCTTTGCACAATGGCGATGATCATCTAGGCAACGTATCCTTCGGCTACATCAAACATTTTTTTGTGGGGGCATAACTGGTGGCGTCACGTTGCGATTTGTTTTTCCACTTGTCCGTTTGTAGTTTCACTTCTACAATGTGTCCCAGCACACATTTTGATTTTTTTTCGCAGGTTTACTGCAAATTATGATTTGGTTAGGTTAGGTACCTACATTTTAATGAATGCATTTTTTTTATTTAAACATATTTTATTTTATCAAACGAGCCCAAATTAAACGGGGTTGTGTCGTTTTATTGCGGAGTTCCTATGGCCACCTTCCAGCTCCAGCATCAGACCTTGCCCTGGTTACCATATAGGCTCAAAGTACTCGTCAATACGAATCAAACGAGCCTAAACTCGATGGGATTGTGTCGTTTTATTGCGGAGTTCCTATGGCCACCTTCCAGCTCCAGCATCAGACCTTGCCCTGGTTACCATATAGGATCAAAGTATTCATCAATACAATATTTTATCATACGGACGTTAATTACATAGGGTATGTTGGCGTCAAAGCAAACAAGGGCAGGGGCATCAAGAAAACAAAAGGGTATATAACCGTATTCATGTGCATGGTCACAAAAAGGCAATGCATCTCGAGTTAGTTTCGGACTTGAGCTCATCAGCGTTTCTAGCAGCTCTACGAAGGATGTCAGCAAGGCGAGGCGCTCCAAGTCACATATATAGTGATAACGGGTTCCAGCAGAGCTATCAAGCATGAATGTATCAATTTACAAAAGACTTTAGACGACGACTTCTTCACAGCAATAACAGATATGAAAATTCACTGGCATTTCAACTCACCATCCTGGCCCAGTACAGGAGGATTATGGGAGGCAGCCGTAAAAAGTATTAAGTATCAAAAGGGTTATCGGAGAGCAAAAATTAACGTACGAGGAGTACGCAACGTTGCTAGCTCAATTAGTAGCATGCTTAAATACTTGACCTCTGTGCGCTCTGAGTGAAGATCCCGAAGATTTAGATTATCTCACACCATCCCACTCTTTAGCAAGCGGACCTACACTTACTATCATTGAAACGGAGCAAGATCAACGCACAAGGTGGCAACTGAAACAGAAAATATTTGATGATATTTGGAAACGGTGGCGAGTTGAATATCTGTGTCAACTATCAGCACGCAGCAAGTGGGACCAACCACAATCTTTACAGATCAACGATAACGTCATTATACATTATGTAAATCTACCGCCGGGAATGTGGGCTCTTGGCAGAATTATAGATCTTCACTGTGGGAACGACGGTTATGTTCGTGTGGTGACCGTGAAAACAAAAAACGGAATGATCAAAAGGCCGATTACGAAATTATCATTACTATCAGTTACTGAATATCAACCTAATCAAAGTCAACAATAAAGATCAAAGTAAAATGATAAAGAAAAATTATGCTCTGACATTACCTATATCAAATATCAAAACAAATAACATATCAAATAAACCTATTAAAAGAAAGGCGTATATCTGACACTTATGTTATTCATGTTGACAATTGCACCAGTGCGATGTGATTATAAACTATCAAGTTTTAATAACAATCAGAGTATATACTTTGACAAAATCACTAATATGAGACTAGAAAGAGATGAGAAAGAGATGTATTAAACATTTGTATGCCAAAGTGGCTAAATGTGTGATACCTACTAATTTAGATTGACGAACATTATAATTGTACTAACCACATTTAAACAAATAAAAACTTTGACTGAAATTTAGTCGTATTTTACGATATGTCCCCATACTGGCAAGGTATGGAATTATTTACCAAATATATTAATCATCTACAAAACATATGTTTGAAATCAAATCAGACATCACATTGTAACATAATATTAAGGCAACTACGTCACGATCTTGGAGAACTCGAGCATTATAATAGTATGTTACACGGTCAGCAATTCACAAAAGGCACGCGACACAAGCGCAGCCTTATCAATGGAATAGGAAATATTGCACATGCTTTGTTTGGATTACTTGATGAAGATTTTGCTGAAAAATATCAGAATGATATTCAAATGATCAGAAAGAATGAAAAACATCATGCACAATTATGGAAAAATCAAACATCTGTTGTGGAGGCGGAATATAATGTTATAAAAATAGTGGAAAATGCAATGGAAAAACACCATAAAATATTTAACCTACATCGATTCAATTAGAAAAGGGCGTAAACACATTAAACAATGAAGTGCAAAATGTTATCATTGCTAATGAATTTGTTCTACATCCATCATACAGCATACAGCCAACAGTATCCTTGTAAACTTGAAAAATATTCAAGAGACATTGATTGACACCATCACTAATGTTCACAACGGAATAATCAACGTACATCTCTTTCATCTAGAGCAGCTACGTAATGAACTCAACATCATAACAAGACAGTTATCTAAAGACTTAACCAACCCCAGATAGCATCCAAAGAGACTTATCGAAAATGTATCATATAACTTACTTACGGTGAAGGCAAGGGCCATGAAACATTTTTTAAATATTTTATATGCCTATGTATCTATGTCTGACGGTGACATACAAAAATGCATGGAATACGATTCAGATACAAACATATGTCAATTGAAGAAACCAATATATCAGATGAGATCAGACGAAAACTTATGCATCAAGGATGAAATATAAAATCAGTGTCAAACAGAAACAATGACATGTACAAATATTTGGATTGAACTCAGTAAGATAAACACGAATTTTTGTTTCTGTTGCGGACAATGCACTGTTCGTATCATATGTGGGAGTCAAGTGACATCGGAACAACTCAGCAAGGCCGGCGTTATGTCACTGAGTAAGGAATGCGTTATCAAGGGCGCAATCTATACAATTTATCCACATAAGGGGCTCTCTAATACTTTGAGCTCTGAACCAAATATTGTCAAAATTGATATACCAGCAATCAACAACATTATCAATTTGACCATACCGATCCGTAAATTCGAATCAGATACGGAAGCGGCTGGTCGTCAAAATGAAATAAAAGAAATAGGACTGAAAATAGAAAAAATAAAGACAAGTAAAACAGAAGAAGTTTTTCTGAGCATTTTTCATACCACAACGTGCATCATTATTTCGTCATCTATGTCCTTGTGGGAGTCGTTATCACGTTGGGGTTCGCCAAAGCCAGTACCAGCAATCGCCGTAAAATTTACGACGAACCTACAATCAGTTGAGCGTGCGAGTGATAGTGCAGTGAAACCAAGTAGTAGTGAACAAGAGTCGAGTGCGCGTGTCCTTAACAAGGCGACGTCGTCTGTTTTTCATAGTCATTTTAATGAATCATAAAATTATTATGTCATTAGATTAAGCAATATTGTTTCATCATCTTGTCAATCATTAGATTAAGCAATTTGTTCTATCACCTTGTTATTAGATTTAATTCATAATATCACTCAGCATCTCATCCTCATCTTTCGTGGCCGGCAGCATGTACAGTGCGAGCACTATACATTTTCACTTCGTCAGCAATTTTACCCTCGATCCATTCATAAATCACGCATTAAATCAGTTCACGATCGGACATCATTCATACCGCGTGTGCTCATAAAATCATTAATTATCATTATCAATCTTTATTATTAAATAGCTATTTTCAATCACTAAAGACTATCATTTCAAAACAATTCAAGACTGTGCGGGAAACCGTACAAATACATCATGTGCGGCATAAATAATATGGTACAGTAGAATAGAGAGATAGTCATGTAAGGAGCCAGACGTAACACGAATATCAATATGAATCGTTCCAGTTAGGATTGACCACTGCGGGGCGGTTGCGGGGCGGACACGGGGCGGACACGAGGCGGACGCGGGGTGGATGCGGCCGTCGACCACCTATAATTAATCTTTTAACCGTCACCAACGCTGTAATTAGCGCAGCACCCTATAATTACCTCATTAGTATGGGACGGGCCAGTGTCAGATTTAAAATTGGTTTCAGAAGTTTATTCCTAACTTCACATTGATTCCGTTCACACCTGTAAAATGTTAGTATGACTCGTTTGAATTACTTTGGCAGTTCAACTAAAACCGATCGTCTTCCTTGGCCATAAACAACGATCCCGCAATATCAAAAAAGTAGGACCCAAGAATATTTAACAAATAAATATCCCTCTAAAATGTTGGTTTGCCTTGGGCTCAGGTCTTTATCGCGACAAAGCATCTCGGTGCACGTGCAGCAGCTGCGGTGGTGCGGCTTCTGCCGCGCGTCGCTACCGCAACAATGTTCGCCCCTCGGCCGCCGCCTATACCGGGCGCATCACGTGTACCGCACGCTCACGCTTCTGCTTACGCTGATCTACCTTGCACAGGAGTGCGCCTACGCTTACAAAGTACCTAAAATTACTGGAATCGTAACAAAGTTGTATCAAAGCCTCGTGATTATGATCAATATTGTTCATAATTCGTGGCGAGCCTATGTAGGTCCTTTAACGAAAGCTTTTTGTATCGTTTATAGTATTTAATAATATTGATTGGAACGTATCAGGAGCGCGCCGACATGGACAAGCTGGCGCGAGTGATGTTCCTGTTGCTGTGCCACGTCACCTCGCTCGCGAAGCAGTTCGTGTTCTACGTGGACGCTCACAAAATCGACGCTATGATCCAAGGACTCGATGGTCAGTTTGCTTATGCATAATAATATAATAAAATTCAATGCACAGTTACCATCTAAGCTGTATTGAACGATGTGTGCGTAACAGATCCGCTGTACAACCAGCCGGTGGAGCGTTACCGTCGGCTGCTGGCGAGCACGGCGCGCAGCGCGCGTGTATTCGTGCGCGTGTTCTCGGGCTGCGCCGTGCTCACGTGCACGCTGTGGATCGTGTTCCCGCTGATGTACCATCTGCGCGGCGAACCCGTCGAGTTCCCCTTCTGGATCGATGTTGACTACAGTCGCACTCCCGTGTCGGTATACACACACACACACACACTTACGTACGATGTTCACATTTGCATCTACAATGAGTTGTGATGTTGCAGATTCGTGGTGGTCCTCGCTTACTCTTACTACGTCACCACACTCATTGGCATAGCAAACACGACCGTGGATGCTTTCATAGCGACCATTTTAAATCAGTGCAAGACGCAATTGAGGATCTTAAGGTATTAAATTATTGTGATTTGCTTTTTATAATTATAGATAGGTACCTACTTATATCGAAAATATTTTCAGATGGAATTTTGAGAGTCTACCGGACAGAACGATGGAGATTATGAAAAAAGACATCAATAATAAATACGAGGCAGTTTTAATGAAGTTGTTTCTGGAATGTCTAATGCACTTCGAGAAGATTACTAAGTATATTTACAATCACCGTTTGTATAACTCTGAATTTATTGTTTCCATAGACACAACTGGGTTTTTATCTTTATTTATTTTATAATAAATATCTATAAAACATTACCATAAGGCTGACTGACTGATAACGCACATTCGCTAGCAATTAGTTAAGGTTTTCTTATTTTTTATTTATTTGTAATTATGAATTATTAACGGATGAGTACATTTTCATAAGTAGGGGTGATAGTCTATGTGCTTACATCGTAGGACAACAAAAACATTGCAAGACATATTTGGAACAGCCATTTTAATACAATTTGGTATTGGAGGTTGGATCCTTTGCATGGCAGCCTATAAAATCGTGAGCGTAAGTATCGCTTTTTATTGAAACGAAGTAAATAGCCCATCGCGTACCTACACAAACACATTTGTTCGCTTTGCAGTTGAAAATGTTGAGTATAGAGTTTGCGTCCATGACCCTGTTCATCAGCTGCATCCTCACCGAGTTGTTTCTATACTGCTACTACGGGAACGAAGTAACTGTTGAGGTGACTAAACACACATTTTAACGCCATGCTTAGTTTCCCATGAGACACTTTAGACAATTCTTTTTCTCTCATGGTATAAGATATGGGACTTAATACTCTTTGTGGTGGGGCCTGATATTATGTTCAAAAAAGTATACGCTTAGTATATAAGTAGTTCTAAGCTTTTAAGTATGTAACAATACAATACAATACAAATATTCTTTATTGTTTACACTACATTACAACACAAAATCACTTTGGTATTACATGATAGAGCGAGCGTGTAGTGGAGTCTATCTACAGCATGGAGTGGGTGCACGCGCCGGTGTCGTTCAAGCGGTCGCTGGTGGTGGTGATGGAGCGCGCCAAGCGGCCGCTGCGCCCCGCCGCCGGCCTCATCATACCGCTCTCGCTAGAGACCTTCCTCAAGGTAACGCCTGCCCTCGCCCTGGCTCACTAGCCCTACACACGAGCTTATGGTGGAGTCAAATGAGAGCATCATCAGCACATGAATTAAACTTGTTATCTGACTGACTGATTATTCCCAATGAATAAAAACCAATTGGGTACGATGTTACATCATCAATTGATGCAATATAAGAATAAAATTTCACCTCGCTTTCACCTAATTAAAACCCCAGTATGAACCATCGATGACCTTCCTACACTTTGATAAATGTCAGTCACCGATCGCGCTCAGTTAATGATAACTAGAACATAATATTAATATTTGATAATATTAGTTAACTAGCATGTACATAGTTTATTCTGTATTTCAGATCATAAAGTCCTCATATACGTTCTACGCAGTGCTGCGACAGACGAAGTAGGATCACTGGTACACCTCAACAATTGCGTTGATAGTAAAACACACTACAACATTTGGATCTTGACAAATATACTTTTAAATAGTGGTTGTAGGTATATCTCATTAAATAATGAAAAGCACTTTTTTGTTTCACAGAAGATCTTCTACCTTTTACCTTCTGTGAAATGTGATAATCCTACTTAATATTATAAATGTGAATGTTTGCGAGGATGGACGTCTGGATGTTGTTTCTCTTTTGTTTCGATTTTGATAAAATTTGGATTGAATTTAAACATAGGATAGCATAGGAGTTTTTATTCTGGGAAAACATAAGATCCCCGGGAACCCGGGTGAAACCGCGGGGCGGAAGCTACTTAGCGTTAATCTAAAATGAAGGCCTCGCTTACTGCCTGTCTGTGTATCCAGCAGGTACCGTGCTGTAGGGAGTCGTGCGTGACCCCGGGGCCGGTAGTGATGTCGTCTTAATGTGTTGTAGGTCGGAGCGCAATAATGAAGAAGCCGTATCGCCTACCCACAGGTTCCGTATAACCGTTCATTAGCCATATATCATTTGGTAGACTGAATAATGTCCAAGATGCCGGGAGGATATTTAATTAGCGTTACCCTCACTATTTATGGTAGGACCTACCTACCTATACCATCAGTTAGTATGTCACTGCATCTATGGATAACAAATGATATTTTGCCCTGTTCTTCGCAAAACTTGTATGTGTGTACTTAGTAGCGACATAAACCAGTGTCCTACTTACCGTTACAAAGGTTTATTAAAGTAAATAAGTAACAGTATTACAGTAGGTAATATAATAAGATCTCGAGAGGCTTCTTGATCATGTTATTCCGATATTTATTATTCAATATCGTGCTCGTACTCTACTCTCATAGTATAGGTACCTAGGATAAAATTTTAATTCTGTAATGAGCGTTTCGCCTACAAGCTGTGTTAGCAGTTTGGCGATGTTATAGTATGAAGTTGGTGATGGGTATTATGGGTATAAATAAAAAAAAAAACGATTATATTTTGATAAGATCACACGAAAAGCGGTAGAGGCTTCAATTATATGCTTTAGGGCAGTCACCGGACGCTAAACGTCGCATCGTCTGTCGTCGCGCACGGGACTTGTATACATAGGTGCCGGCAATAAGGTTTTAAATACTTTTTAATTTTATCTCTATCGGCGAACAACGTGACCATGAACTATTCAAATCCTGCTCTGCTCTAAAAAGGCGATTGGGTTTATAACATAATCTCATAGACTATGAATGGAAAACGCACTATGTTTCCTCATTTTATTATTCCGGCTTCGCGTTATTTTTGTATTAGTTATGTAATCAGCCAAGCTACCAGGAATAGTCATGTAATCCTTTTTTAAAGCAGCGTCAAATGTGTGGTCTTGAAGTATAAAGGATATCAGTTTAGTAGGAACTCGTAGGTAGAGTATCTTATTAGAGTGCGGTGACAAAGCGAGGGCGGACTCTCGATCGCTAATTGGATGGAGTCTCGGCTCGAGCGGCTCTCCGCGTCGGATACGACGAGGGCTCTCACGCGCTGCACCGAATGCCTCCCGATACACAGCGGCCGCACATATGTACCTCCATCGTTAACAGAGCTCGTATGCAGAGTAAGTATCTTCGTGTGATTAGGGTCAGTGTAACTGGGCTATCGTTGTTCTGGCTGGGGTGTTGGCTCGCGGTGCTACTCGTTTGTGTGGTAGATGTGTAGTGTCCGCCGGCGCGGGGCATTAGCGCCGCGGGCGTGACGAGGGTCAGGAATGTGACCGCAGTGAGGCCGCGCAACCCTCGTCCCGCGACCGCTAACTACATGTGAAGTGTTGGCAGAGGCGCCCTTATTATCATGTATCATAGAGTGGACATTACACATGAAAGTTACGCAAAGGATTAAGGCGGACGCCTTAACTGCCACGTCACTTAAGATAACAACAACAACATTAAATATGTGTGATTAAAAATAACATACGAGTATAAGGTAACCTCTATTATCATCTTTTAGAAACAATAATGAGGTTCGTCATGCCGACCGACAATAAGCTTTGTTCTCATTACATTTATATCTAGCAAGGTTGATCTTTTGTGATAAAAGTATTTTTTTTGTGACTTCAGAGTTGATTTCGTAGTAAAAGTTGTTCTGCAAGACGAACCTAACAAAAGTATTGAAAAAATGTCATATCAAAGTTACACCTCGTATGTGACAGTAATTACTTCCCTAGTAAGGTACCTCTTACTGACTCTTACGGACTGGTTGAACGAAAGACTTACTTTTATGGCACAAAAAAATCAAAAATTTCATACTAACGAGCATATATCCTCGATCAAAATGTAAAATAATATGTTTTTTTTGGCACATCCCAACAAATTCATTCCTGGTTCAAATTAAACAACAAAATATAGTACATCCGAACAAAATCATTATGCAAGATCTGAGTATAAACCGGTACATTATGTTTTGAATCAGAATTTCAACAACAGCGAGTGATATTGTCTACAATTGTGTCAGTATCGAGGGCGAGGGCCACTACTGGGTCAGATGAAACGAGCCAAGGTCACTGAAGGGCCTGCCAAGTAGGTACACGCTTATTGCGTCATCCCACCTCTCGTTGATCCCGACCCGGCTCCGTCAGCCAGACCGCGCCCGCACATGTTTTCAAGTAAGAGCTGAATTTAAAAAGTTACGTAGATGCAAATGTTTCTAAAATGATACCAACGAACATAGAAAATGATGAGAAAGATACATACCATGAACTGACTCTGACAGTCTGCGAGTCATTTATAATAAGTGTATCAGTAGTGGTGTTTGGATAGTGATAGTCGTGCGATGATTGCACAACGAACACTCGCTAATACTTGTGAGTGAGGTGAGACTCCAAGTCGGGCACATTTTGTCGGGCACGTCCCAATTAAGTACCGCTCTAGCGTCGGGCGCCCTTTCTCACGTCAACAAACAAATAATCACAGAGGGGCCGATTGTAATGAACTGTCGTGCTCACCGTCGCACCCGCGCGGCCCTGCATCCGGGGCCCGGGACCCTTCCTCTCACACCTTAAGTGCTACCTGAGCTATAAATTATTGACCTATTTGTACCTTCAACTATGGAGTGGTGTAATAGTCATTATATTGATATCCGTAGGAAACAATGTTAGTTCCAAATCGATTGAAAAATTGTATTTAAAAAGTAAACAACTTTTGTATGAGCAAAAGAATGACTTAAAAACTATCTTCATTGAAAGAGGGTCGCAACAGCTTTGATAATAATGTTGTGTGTGTTATAAGTACCACGCAGCGAGGCGGGGCGTGGCCGGGAGGGGGGGGGGGGGGCGCGGGCGAGGTGCTTGATTACAGAGGAGATGTTTTTGATTGCTTTTTGATTTAATTAATGGAAGAGCGCTGATTATCTTGGAGACAAGACAGGCGTCGCGTCGTGCTAACGAAACACTGCATATGAAGGGATAAAGCGTTGATAAATGTTCACTGTATATAACCTATTAAACTTTAAAGGAAGCATAACCATTTAAGAGTTATTACCGCGAGGCGAGGCCGCAGCTGTTGTACAAGTATTAAATAAATAAATAACTAGAGTTAGATAGTTAGAGTATTGCGAATGAGTTAGTAGCTAAACAAGCTCCTCGCTCGCTATGTGCTACAAAGCAATGCAACAATAGTTTACTACGAGTTCCTATGACCTATAATTTAAAGGTTTTATTGAAGTGGAAACCTCTTTTAGCGCGGTACGCATATTTTAGATGAGGTAAAACCTCTGGACTCGCGACACCGTTATGAGACGCGACACCGTTTTAATGAGACGCAGTTTGACGTTTAGTTTCTTTTAGGATGAGGTAAAACCTCTGGACTCGCGACACCGTTACGAGCGAGACGTAGTTTGATGTTTAGTTTTTTTTTTTTTTTCTCCCATTTAATTAATTGCGGCCAGTAATGTCGCTAGTCGCTGTCAGTAGTTTAGGAGCCATAACAAACTCACTCAGAAAAAAAAACTATTTTAGATTGTAATAATTTTAATGATAATGATGATGATACAAGAGCTCAATCTCAGTCTCAATCTCTCAAAAAAAAAAAATTTCACTTCTGTCGGCACTCCCGGAGTGTAATCTTTTATTTTTTGTAGTTTTTAATAGTTTAATTGTGTGTTGTTTCATATAACACGACAAAGACGACGAAAATTTATTACCAAAGTAACCACCGGTTTAGAAATCAGCTTTTAATTAACAAACCATTTTCGTTCAAGCCACTTTAGTTCAATCTACTACGAGGGGCCTACGAGCTACGACGTGGAGCGCGAATTATCTGCTACGATTTTCTAATAATAAGCTACGTGCTGCTACGAGTGCCTACGAGCTACGGCGAAAAGCAAGAATGTTCTGCTACGAGTACCTACGAGCTACAATGCAAAGCATCTCTATTACACTGTGCTTGTATGATTTATGGAGCTGTACAAATTGTAACTAATTTAGTATGAACCTAGCGTTTCTTTTTGTTGTTGTCACAAGGCTGATAGATGGTCCACCTGATTATAGCAGTACCGAAACATTTTTAGAATCAAAGCTCCTGCGTCGCCTACGATACAGTGCGGTGCGGTACAGTGCGGTGCGGGACAGTGCGGTGCGGTGGTGTGTTGCGGCACAAAGTTGCAGGTAACGAGCCAGATAAGCGCTCACCCCCTCTTTCCCCGCACCACCCACCGCCCGCTACCCCACACTGGACAGGCACAACTTTCAGCTTCATTCATAACAGTTTTATCGCTTTATCGCTTCGTTTATGTTTTTGAAGTTTTAATATTTTCATTATTAGTTGTACGGTCACTAACTAGGTACGTACTGTAATAGCAATGCGAGCAAAAGAGGGAATTGTGTTTATTATATCGATCATAATTAGGGATCTCTTTTGTCGCAGATCTGAGATGTTTTTTTCTTTGCTGGTGGTGGCGGTAAGATGAAGGTAGGGGGGGGGGAGTAGGGTGCTCCGGGGGGATAATTAACTCTTTGAAGCTTCATCAATAGAGACAATATCTTCTAAAATTAACTCATCGTGACCGAGTTGTGTGACGTCAGTCGTATCTAGGAAATATCTCATTTGTGTTAGTTAGTTAGTTAGAGCTGTGCATCGGTCGGTAGCAAGTCATCAACGTATGAATATTTCAAGACGCAGCCGGGAGAATATGTACCGGGAAGCTTCGAGTGTGTAACGATCGTTTCTTCAAAGCTTTCTTATGAGGCGATAACAACGAGTACAACTTGAGTCTGTCTTGTTAACACTAAGGTCCGTATTTCACTAGGACACCATGGCGGCGCAACCAGTCTCCGCCACCAACAAAATGTATATAGCTCTATAGAGAGTGCCACGTACGTATGTACGTATGGTTGCGCAACGAAACGGACACCAGGTGAGGCACTCTCTATAGAACTGTATACATTTTGTTGACAGCGGCGACTGGTTGCGCCGCCATGGTGTCCTGATGAAATACGGGCCTAAAGGAAATGTTGTAAGATGGTGCAAAGAATATGTAAGTCAACGAGCGAGGGCGGTGACCGTGGTGAGGCGGAGGCGAGATTCATTATCGGCGCGCGACACAAAGAACGGGAAATGAAGTCGCTGCTCGCCCGCCGATGCTAATTAATGATCTTTCACCCCTTCCCCCGCTGCTACCTTCACCCTCACCCCCCTCCCCCTCGGCCCTCGCGGCCGAGTCAGCGCCGCGTCACACTTACTCGTATCTATCATGCATCGATGCAGTGACTTCGGCATCCTCTAATTAGAACAATTTCAAGGGTTCCTCACAACTGACGTGAGATAAATAAGGAGTTGCCAAACGTACTTTCAACTACATAGTATCTATGTACGTAATACGTATGTATCAACCTACCATCCTCATAAAACGTAGTTTTTAGAAGTTAGATATTTGATCGGTGCATAATGGATAATAATGTGACTGTGGCGGAGTGAGCACATATTATTGGAATAACTAAAGGTAACCATAACGATATTATGATTGAAACAAATAGAAAAAAAGTGTGTGTGTGTGCAAGTCACACATGGTAGAAGTGAAACTTCTGAAAAGTCCCTGATTAAAATTCTGACGGAAGTAACGCTTACTAAAAAACATTGGTTGCCATGGCAACCAATGTTTTTCGCTAGCTAACTTCATACCTTTATATTTTAAGATGTCAGACATTAATTCAAAACTAAGAAGACAAATAAGATAAATGGCTAGGCTGTATGAGCTAGAACCCTTTGCCTTCCAAAATACGGGAAAACATAATAAAAGCAACATGGCGCGTAACCGAAAAACGTGACGATTTGCTACAAAAATTTCTCCCATACGTCGATAAAGAAGTTTCACTTCAAAAATTGCTGCAGAAGAAGGTGAGACATGACTACATTACAATAAAAAGCGCGGCTGCAGGACGATGATGTACATTGTTCCGCAGTCCCACAAACTACACCACACTATGAAATGTATCTAGCCGTTCGGTAGAGGAAGGCTGATAAAGAACTCTACGTCACAAAGATAAATGTATTATTTAGTTTTGAATAAACACAAACTTTTCAATGTATATAGTAGACAGTGGCGGGTAAGTTGTCCCAGTCGGAGGCGGCGCGGACCCGGCGCGGGGGCGGCGCGGGGGCGGCGCGGGGGCGGCGCGGGGGCGGCGCGGGGGCGGCGTGGTCACTGCAGCGCTATCTCTGTCTGTGGAGCCGCCACCAGGCCGGCCACGAACGTTGTCAACGAACGACACAACTTTTCACTATTCATTCCTCGTATTCATAAATCTAGATACGTGTACTGTTGATACGAGGAATATTTTGGGATTGCGATACTGTAAATAGAAAATATTTAGAATAATATCAAGTGATAAAATAGCAATTCTTCATCTTGTCCACCTCGACAGAGTCTTTGAGGATATAATTATGGATATAGTGGTCATATGATTAGCACAGGACAGAGATAAATGGAGATCTTTGGAGGAGGCCTTCACCCACCCGGGGCTCTTGTAGATCAAGCAAAATTATAATAATAAATATTTAACAATTACTAACAAAACAAAAACTACTACTAATACTTACTTATAATATTGAATGTTAAACTAACAAAACTAAAATAAGAATACTAATACTAGAAATAACGAACTGTTATACTTTTAAAAAATGTTACTAATAAATTTAGATAGGAAAATTTACCACTACACTACCTATTATTATTTTCAATTAGACAGATATTATAGATTTATATTATTAAGTAGAGATATATCTCTACTTAATATATAGAAACTGTATAATCTACAAGAAATAAAAGGTTTTTTTATTTTATTTTATTTTTATAGTGGTCATAGTCGTCACGAGGCGTGATTATGGCTCGCTTCCACAACATTCCGCCATTCTTCCATAACCGCTGCCCTTCTGGTAGCTAATGACTATTAATGGAACCTCTTGCAGCCTTCATTGAGCCAGTCTATCATGGGTGATCGACCACGCGCTCCGGTGCCATACATTTTACCCCACACCACCAAGCGCTCTATGGAAACATCTCCACGCCGCGGCGCCGCGACACGTTCCATAAGAAATGCGAGACTACACGGCGGTACATGTGGTAGGCGCTGTTTAATTCCATGTTTCTGGAGAGTGAACTCATTAGTACGAAATTATGGAAAAACAAAACGAAAAATAGCAATTATAGTATACATAAAAAGTGTGTGTGTGTGCAAGTCACACATGGTAGAAGTGAAACTTCTGAAAAGTCCCTGATTAAAATTTTGACGGAAGTAACGCTTACTAAAAAACATTGGTTGCCATGGCAACCAATGTTTTTCGCTAGCTAACTTCATACCTTTATATTTTAAGATGTCAGACATTAATTCAAAACTAAGAAGATAAATAAGATAAATGGCTAGGCTGTATGAGCTAGAACCCTTTGCCTTCCAAAATACGGGAAAACATAATAAAAGCAACATGGCGCGTAACCAAAAAACGTGTCGATTTGCTACAAAAATTTCTCCCATACGTCGATAAAGAAGTTTCACTTCAAAAAAATATATTGTTAAAGATGAGCGTACCTACTCGTACCAGCGAACGGCATAGTCACTCAGAACTATCAAATTAATTTGTTATTATGATGTTCTGAATAAGTATTTACTTGTGAATATGTCGTGTTTTGATGCGTATGGAATATACTACAGCTTCTTCATAAAACTAAATTCTTCTATTAGATGGGATAAAAATAAAACATTTGACTATTTTTTTTATTTTTTTTATTTTCTAGATTTTTCTACAGTTCATGGTTTGAATCCAAGTTATTACATTTCTTTGCCTTAGGGTTTGTTCATTGATCAGGGATATGTACATCACGGTGGACCAACACAATTATAGTATTTATGTATCAACCTCGTCAACTTTCCTTCCAATAAATATAAAACGACATACATAAGATCGTATTTTATGTACTTGCACACATTATAAGTGTCGTATCTTGCAATGCCATAGTCTCGAGGAAGTATGAAGTGGAACATCGTCGGCATTAAGAGATAGATGTGCAAGTTTTAATGAGCGCCACGAGACGGCGGCGACGCGGACGGACGGCCCGCTCCGGACTAAACTAACTACATAATCGGCTCAACTTGCACTCTCGCAATGCAATTAAACTGTCGACAATACTTAGCGCTCGACCTCCGACTTCACTAATAGATATGTACCGCAACTTAAACAACAATATCGACTCGAAACGACGCGCCATTAAATGTGAGGCCGTTCTATCTCGGGTTTATGAAATGTGGAATTACAAAGGTAAAGATAAAACAGTGCGTTCCGATTACGGGTGACTTTAATGAAATGTTCGTCGAGATGTCGCGTCTCAACAAATTAAACGACTTCAATGTACCTACTTTGTTGTTGTAGGACAACAGAGGTCTGAGTGAAAGGAACAGGGGATAAACAGGATTCGGAGATATTTGCAGCGCCGCGCTCATATTCCACGAGGGAGGCGGCAGGAGGCAGCCACAGTCTAACATCTATCAGTGAGTTCACTATAATACATTTGAGTAACCCATCATCTAAAATTTGAAAATGACATGCCTAAAATAAAATAATTAATGATTGATGTTCATTTGTTCACTTTTATTCTTTACTAGCTTCTGCCCCGCGGTTTCACCCGCGTTCCCTAAGGATCTTGTGTTTTCCCGAGATAAAAATTAGCCTATGTTCTTTTCCATATCATAGGCTACCTGCGTACTAAATTTCATTGCGATCGGTTCAGCGGTTTAAGCGTGAAAGCGTAACAGACAGATAGACAGAGTTACTTTCGCATTTATAATATTAGTAGAGATAGTAGGGAAGTAGGGATTATAATAAGTTAGGATTCTTTTTTTTTTTTTTTTTTAAGACTGAAATTAATCATTTATTTATTTACATATTTACAATTAAAGTAAAAAATACAAACTATGATATATAGAAAACATCCTCAAAGCCCTCGCTGCTGTCGATAGGCAAGGTTCCCAACAGGCTGGCAGCGTTCCCTTTTTGGATGGCCAAGCTTATGCGTTGGCGGAAAAAGCTCCCAGCCCGTCGGTCTCCCGAAGCCTCGGTGAGCTTGGATGATAAAATCCGAGCAAATCGGCGAGCCTCGAACCCCCATGGACCCATGGTTTCAACTGCGAATGGCATGAACGAAAAATTAGAACCAAGACAAGCGTATTTTTTAAATTTGGATTTTTCAGCACCGGTCGCAGCCGCCCCAGCGACTTTACAAGTCGCCAGTAAGTGGGAAGGCGCAAGTGTATCTACACACGTGGCATCCCACACCAGCGGCTTGCCAACACTCCACGGGATCAAAGTCATACCATCCGGCCTCTTGCCATCGTCACGCGCAATTCCGACTGGTTCTAGTACAGAAGGTACGTTGGCAACAACATTGGTGTCGGGGAGGTTGCAGCGGATGGGTGCGGGGGTAAGTGGGGAGGGATGGGAGAAATGGTTCCAAACAATCGCTTAAACTTGGACGGAGACTTTGGCCTAACTGATCAATTTTATTAGTTCATTAAGGGCATTCCCTTGCGCCATAAATGACAGATGATTTACAACAACATTATTTTGATGAGTACTTCACCCCATAAAGCACTGCTGGTGAGCCCTGTATGGTTGTAAACTGGAGCTCGGGTGGCGATTTCAAAGTTACGAATACTTATGTACTGTATGTAATTATATTGTTTTATTATTTACAAGTTTTTATTTTTGTGATGCTAAACCAACGACGGGATTCGAACGTCACCTTGTAACAACCGAACAAGCTAATCATAAAACTGTAACAAAACCGAAACAAAATATATTTCCTATAAGAGCGGAAGGTCCAATATCAGTCGCACAGTATCGGCGTCTTGGGGTACGGATCGAGTCTCTACAGCGCACAGATAATGGCGGCAAGCGGGACTCGGGAGCGGGCGGGATATGTCCCGGAGTCACGGTCGGTCGCCGTCGCTTTGTTTCATTGCAGCGAGCTTTGATATTAAACCGATGGGAATGAGAATGCGGGACGTTATTTGATGCCCGAGGCCGAGGAAATTGGCTTCGCAGGCGTCCGGTAACCCACACACACACACATACTCACACAACCTCAAGCACGTTTACACTACACTAGCTAGGTACAGTACACTACAGGTATTGCGTTCAGTTTAGTAATAAAATTAAGTTTTATGTGTGCTCGGGGGCGGGTGGGTGTCGTTCGTCTACGATTTTATTTTGCTCCGTTGTACTATCAAAATTCATGTAAGGTTCAGAGCGAGCGCACTCGCAGCTATGAACTACCTAGTCGTATAATAATATGCAGCTACGTGAACATGTTCAAATATAATCAAGTAATTATGATACCATTCTAAGAAATCATGACGTCATGAGAAGCTCGGTGAGCATCGCCTCGAGTGCACCCTGCAAAGAACTGCATCGAGTGTTTGGCGTCGGGACAAATACGGTTCGAGCTAATGTATCAGTGGTCCGTTGTACCAATATGACGGGTGCGTGTTGTGACGCATGACAATGAGATGGGAGAGGGACTGATTTAATTACCGGAGGCAAGTGTCCGTGTGGACCCTCGTCCAGGCGCGCGTGACGCGGCGCGCTCTCGTTGCGGACGGCAGACGCCGGACGCCAGACGCTGGACGTCGGGCACCGGCCACCGGTCGCTAGCCTGGAGGTTAATGGAAAACATCCGCATGTTTAAACTGCGAAAACGTGTCATAAAATTATACTTAAACGAGATAACCCTTCAAGAATTGGCTACACTTACTACCGGTAGGATCGCACATATCTAGGGCAGAATTACAACGCTATTTACACTAGCTATCCCCCGCAGTTTTACCCGCGTTCTCGTGATTAAAAGTTGCCTATAGCCTCAGAGATAAAGTAGCTTTTTATTAGAGTGGATCAGATGGCCGAGTGTGAATTTATTTTATATATTATTCTGGCTTTCACCCCGCGGTTTCACTCGCATTTTTGATATAAAAAGTAGCCTATACCTATTACTCTCCGGTCTATAAACTATGTCTATGCAAAAATCATGGTGGTTCGTTGCTCTGTTGCTGCGTGAATACTAGTACAATTTCGCAATTATAATAGTAAAAATTAAAATCTTCTTCTTGTCTGTATACCTATATAAAAGGAAAAGGTGACTGACTGACTGATCTATAAACGCACAGCTCAAACCACTGGACGGGTCGGGCTAAAAGGCATACAGATAGTTATCATGACTTTTATTTTTCTTCATGCAATTTATTTTTTCATTTTGCATTACTTTATATTGCTAAACATTTAATGGAAAAAAGCCAACTATGTCAAAATATATAAAATATATAAAAAATGTAACCTTGCTGAGTTTCTTGCCAGTGCTTCTCAGTTGAAGGTGACTTCCGAACTGGTAGTAACTTCTGTAGCTTCGACGTTCATAAGTGCCCTTCTAAGGCTTAAACTGAATAAATGGCTTTGACTTTCGACTTTGAAATGATTTTTGAAAATTCCACTCCTAAGGGGGTAAAATAGTGGTTCGTGGGCGAAACCGCGGGGCGGAAAGCTAGTAAAATATAAGTAGGTAATAGGAGTTAAATGTAATATTTTGTGAGATGTTATTATGTATTGTGTGTTGAGTTTAGTAGAGATCCCTCTGTAACAAGATGTAACTTATAGTTAGTAGTGTGTTGCGTGACCGGCATTGTAAGTGTTTCGTATATCGTATACGCTACCCGTTACCCGTCTGTCGCGACGTCCCGACTCGTGCTCGAGACGTGAGGTCCCGTAGTCCTGTACTGATATTTGTATTACATATTATTACATTACCTACGTGTTTAAGCAAGATGTTTTCTTTTAATTTATCATAATCTGTAATAATTTGTTTCCAATAGTATCAAACCACAACAAGAGTTTCCTCCTATACTTTTCTGTCCTACCTTAGTCATTCTTACCTAATAAATGTATTGTTTTTTGATTTCGTATTTACTTTAACTAATATTGATTTTTCTTTTTTATAAAGAAGTTGTGCCGCACCACAAAGTGCTATATTAGATGATTTTTCTTTTTTATAAAGAAGTTGTACCGCACCACAAAGTGCTATATTAGAAGATTTTTAGTATTGATTTAAATGAAATGTTTACTCGTTTGATTGTGTGAAGTAGTTTATTTTATTTATTCACAAAACCAAAGGTGATAAAGAAAAATCAATATTTGTCAAAGTGTGTTGAATAGTTAAAAACCAATTGAAAAATAGGTGAAACCGCGGGCGCATGTTATTATGTTATAAATTAAGGCACTTATTATAAAATGAGATTTCTGGTAAGGACGTAGTGCGGAGTACTAATCAGTCCAGGATCGATTGATACAATTTGTTTCAGTCGTTTGTTGAAGCCGTATATCCATATATATATCGTATGTAAACTGTGCATAATACATTAAATAAATGCGTGTTTATAAGTCACCGCATACTCACCACATCTAATTATGAAATGCAAAACATCTGCAAAACATCAATGACTGTAGCTGTAGCCTAGTCTATTTATAAAACGACAATGTTATATTTTCAATCAGAGTTATTGTTACCGTGTCCCAATGCCCTTAACACATACCTAAATACTCGCTAATCTCGAACGTGACAGATGTGATGCCCCACATCAAACGAATGACGTATTTGGAACACGCTCCATTGAAATGCTTTTTATCGAATTAAAAATGTATGGAGCCTGAACCCTTCCTAATTTGGTTACGCAAACTGAATAGCAAATGGTTTGAAAAAAGCTCACAGTGAAGGACGTCGTGGGCGTTATCTAAATGGAATTACACTTAATACTATTTGATGAATTGTCACCATAAACAACGTTGGGATGTAGAGCTACATCCTACTGAATGTGCAACGTGAACTAGTATTATAAAGGTTGAATTGGGTTATTAGTTAAGAGAGATTAACGTGAGCGCACAACTCGCGGTTGCAATATCAGTTCGCTTGTAACATTGTCTCGTCTCACCCGCAGCCCGCAGCACCCGCTCCCGCTCCCGCATGCGGCTTCACACCAACTCGATGACTTAATTAAATTCCTGATCATTGCCTCGAGAACAAACAGCAGACTTGCCTCCCCTCTCCCCCCCTGCTCGAACTAAGAATCTAGTTCGAGCAGGGGTTTACGAATAATATTAGTACGAGTGCTAGGTACTCGATACAGCTCGGACGGAAGCTGGACGATTTGTACGAATATTTTTTTATTTTTATTTAATAAACACATATAACTAAGAAGATCATCTTTATCTATAATAGTTTAGTTGTTTTTATGAAACTAGAACTTTATAAATGTATAACGTGTAGAAATAAATCTGTTCTAATACTTTCGCGCTTTGATACTAGAGTTATATTATTTTAGATAGAAAACAAACAGTTTTGGTTCGTACTTAAAGCAATACAAGTTTGAGAGCTAATCGTAATGAGGAGCTTCTAACTTGTTAACTCAAAAGCGTGTAAGTACCAATCACGTTTTCCGTCAACTGTAAGTGATTAGTGCTCGTGAGTGAATCCACGCTCCCCGTTATACTTACTTCATTATTGTACTCAGAGATCAATTGGCAAAATCTCTTTGTGATTCTGCTGGTGCTGTTCGATGAAAGCGAACTCAGGAAATCATTCTAAAAGTTAGGCAATAAAGAAAAAACCTCCCACGCAATTACTCAAAGTGTTTGCTCTCACTGCCCTACCGTCGTGAACTTACTTTATAGACTGTGCGCTCCCCGCGTCACCCGCGCACACCGCACACCGCCGCGCGACGCGTCTCAACAGAACCGCCACCACCTGTTATCACCTGCCACACTCACTTGAAAATCTGAACACTGTAATATCGTCTACAGAACTGTAAATTGAATATTATATCTTATAATACAATCTGTATCAAATACTCATCCAAGTTTTGGCACCAGACTCTACATAACATGTTTTTAAATGGTGCTGGTGTGAGGTGACGTGGCCGCGGCATTTGGCTGTGGTGTTGTGGGTAATTCATCAGAGCGACTAATGGGGGAGAAAATCGAATAGAATCGGCACAATTGTTCATTAAGTAGGATTTATTCGAGTCGAGTCGGGCGTCGCCGCCTGCGTCCGCAATTACAACTCGATCTCATATACAACAATCAACATTGCATATCACAACTTTTACTTGGTTGTAAAAATTCTTTGAGAGAATTTATGTTACTTTAAATATGTGAACTTTTATTGCTTTTCTGTTCTTTTTATAATAAAATTCTTACGAAACTTTCATGTAAGTGTGATATTACTCGCGAAATCCATTTTGGCCGAAGCGATGATGTAGTCATACAGTCAGTCACATTACTTTTCAATTTGAATACAACGTTAGTTGTAATGTTTGTTAGTGGTATAGTTTCAACATATTTCTGCAGTCAAGGGAGGCGCCACCATTGAAAATATATTACGTTTGACGTTTTAAGACTGAATTTACAAATGAGTGTAATTATAATTATCCGAGTAGCTACATTCAAAAAGTAAAAACTCTAGTAAAGGGGCATTTGTGTAGTATGCTACGCGACTACGACGTAGCACACTACCATTCGTAGCAACTCGTAGCAACTCGTAGCAACTCGTAGCTCGCTGCTGTTACAAATTGTAGCAATTGATGTTTGGCCCTTATTACGTGAGATGGTTTAAAACAAGTCTAGTAAAAGCTAGGTATTAAATATATCTGCCACTTTTATGGGTTTAGTGCAGAAACATCGTAGCTATTGATTTAAGGAGGAGCAACATTACGCTCGTAGCAATGATAGGTTTTTACTGTTTTTTCATAAGAATGACCATTCTTTATATTATGATGATGTAATAAAGTATAAAAATTATGTATGTAGTCATATCAGTTATCTAGGTTTCTTGATACAAGCTCTGCTTGGTTGGATCAGATGGCCGGGTGAGATGTAGGTAGGTATATCTCAGGATATTGATTATTGAGTCAGTTGTAAATTTTATGTGTATGGTTACCACGGTAAATGAAATAATGGAAACAGTTGTTGAAAACGAAATGTTTTAATAAATATGATAAGTTCAGTCAGACTGGGACAACAGTGGGATCTCTTACAAAGTTACAACACAGTTCTATGTACAATAATGAGCCCTGTCGCAGAGATCGGCGCGACGCGAGCGGCTCACAAGACGGCACGAGAGCCTCACACCGTGACACGAACGAACGGCTCACGGCTCGACGCGGCTCGGGCGGCTCACAGCGCGTCGTGTCGTCGCATCGCCGCCACGGCCGCCGGCGAGAAGTACCTGCCGAGAGTAATGGCGTCAGTATCACCACCACCGTTTGCTTAGCCACTACCAGCGGGGACATGCGGGCCGAGCCGAGGGCTCTCATACATATTGCTCCCAGCGCGGATACTAGTTTTGAAAAGGCAGTCTAATATCTATGGGTCCGATACAGATCAGTGTCATCGACCGGCCCTGTCGTCGAGTATCCCCCGCGTGGAAGATGCGGTACTACTGCAAGCTGCTACTGGATTTACAGGCACACTCCAAAGAGATATTATATTAGATATTGTTGACGGAGTGACCGCTCCATAATACAGATTGTGATATCCTATAGGAGAGTAAATCCAGCATCGCAAGTGGTCCATGCACTCGGTCCAGCTGCAAGCCACCCTGAAGCTACGAGTGCTGAAGCGTTGCATGCGAGGAGTGGGAGGGGGGCGCTAGTTCCGGGGCCTCGCTCTACTATATTACCGACGCTATGATCCGGCCGATACTATCAACGTCCCTCTTAGAAACGGTGGCTTTATTGAAACAGAAAACAGCTTGTTTACTATTTACACACCAATAAAAATATAATAATGATAATAGAGTTATTATTCATGGATTTGAGTGATTAAGATGGCCGTGTGTCCCAGAATATTATTATTATTTCATTTATTAAAATACATTTCTCATAAATTACATTTTTAAATATAAGAGTTATAAAAAATACATTTAAAAATATAAAAATGTGTTCTTATTATTTATATTTATGAGTGTGATAACATTTTTTTTTGGATTCCTGACAATAAAATCAACAAAATAAATACAAGAATACAAAAATATGTCAGTATGTCTATCCTCAAATAATAAACATCAATTTGTGTCGAAATATTTGCATAATATTATTATAACTATTGAAATACTCAATGAACCTGTTGGAAATGGCATTTGTTTGATTTGGATAGACAAGTCACATCAAACGACACACAATGGAATCATATAATTATGTAAATGTATAATCAGTTGAAGTTTACATACAGTATTGTGTTAGATAAAGAACAGAACCAATGTGTATGAATAGTGACGGGGGGGTGTGTGTGTGTGTGTGTGGGGAATGTGATGAGTGTGTGTGATGTTCAATTCCAGTTGTAGTGGTGTGGTGATGGTATTGGTGGTACCTGACGGTGGGACCTGTGGCCGAGGAGTGTCGCGCGTGGTCGCGACGCCGCGCCGCCCGCGCCCGCTGCCCCCGCGCCGTGCCCCCACCCCCGCCTACGCTGCCCCCAGTCCCTCTCCCACCACCCCCTGCACTATACGACGTGTCCTCCGCACTCGACTCCACCGCTGGCAACGTATCTGCACAGGAACACGACATCATCAACTGGACAGATTTTGAGATCTGTCCTAAAATAATGGCGTATTTTACTGGAGCATTTAGCTAGAGTAAAAAAGAAGGGTGGTTATTTACCTGAGAGGTGTGCGGCGGGTAGTCGGTATAGCTCGGCGGCGCACGCGGCGCATGGCGAGCCGCTCGACTCGGAGTCACTGTCCCGAGACCGTCCGTATTCTGTCACAAACAATATTACTACATACAGTTAATAACATTACATTATATAGATACTATTAGTATTTGTATTGGCTAAAACTTTGGAATACTACAAATATTGCACGCGCGTAATGGATTTGCGGTTTTGTTATTGACCTGATTGGTTGTGAACTGTATGGCAAAAAATAAAATAAATTGATTTTATTGTAATAAAATGCAATTTTAAACTTATGCGAATTGATTGAATCTATTCCGATATGATATTCCCTAAATATTTGAAATATCACAATATTTATAACCAAGGTGCACACAAATATGAAATAAACAGAGTTTTAGGGCTATTATGTTGGGCAGCATCGTGGTTTCGAGAGACCCCTCGGAGGCCCCTCGTCGTTCCCCGCACCGACAATAATTAGCTGAGGAAAGTGCTCGTAAACTGAAGAGTATAATAAACAGAGCTAGTAGCTCCGCCACACTCTACGCTCTACGCTCCAGGGCCGGCCTCGGTCGCTCTCGCCGCTATTATATTAACAAAAGTGCACTGAATACAACCACGGATATACCTGTACCAAAAGTACACTTCATTATACACTAAAATTATATGGACTAAATCGGGTAACACATACAAAATAATAATTTTTCGTTACTATACCGCGTTCACAGTAACAAAATGTGAACTTAGTTGACAAATATGGGAATGTTAGCCGCCGCCACGCCGTGCAAGTCGAGTGTGGGCGTAATATGGAGGGCGAGAGGCCTCGGTCATTATCGATATGTGCCGGCGCTGAGAGCTCTCGACTCCAGCTGCTGCTGGCGCATTTTTGGAAAACAGATAACCATATTTTTGGCACACGGCAATTTAAACGAGTGTAAACAATAATACGAAGAAAGGTATACATAATTATACTTTATACTATTATTGAAATACTTGTTGTAAATAAATATTTATGCTCAAATATAATCTAATAATAAAATGTTGTAATATGAATGTGTATTAACAAAATTAACGTTTGAAAAGAGTTGCGACACCTGTATGTTATAGTGAATCACAATAAAATTTTATATAGGCCCGCTGTATAGGCTCTACGACCACCGACATAATGTAGAGTACCTATTTTAGAATGCGCAGAGCACGCCGCGCCGCTGACACTGAGCCACACTGATGAATTAACTCGTCCCGGCGCTCGGCGTCGCGTCGGACAACACACACTCACCTGGCTTATGAGCAACATTAAGCAGAGTACTCACTTAGAGTCGCAGCATGCAGTGTATCTGATACTGCATGAACCTACAAGTGGGTACGACTCGTCCATGGTCACCGCGTATCTAGCTACGAGCCGTTCACGAGCACACTGAGAGTGCCTTTGTGTTCGTAGTAAAACCGCCACTCGGTGGGTCGCGGCGAGCTCGCTGCGCTGCTTATAATCACCTAAATGAAAAATGTTACTAATATAGTAACATCTATCCGAACACCTTCTGTTCATTTCATCTTCACCTAACTTTTGGCGATATTACGAAACTCCAATTATAATTTGTAGATCTGATTCTGACGTCAGATATGAAAGAAACATGAAACTGTAATAGTTGTCAAATTAGGGGGGCAGTTCGCCGCAGCGGGTTCAGGATTTGATTACATTCTTTATTTCAAGAAGAACCCGTTTACGATAAAACAATCGCTGAAAGGACTTTGTAGTACAGCCGGGACGGCCGCGGAAACATTGGCCACGGGGGTGAGGGGTGAGGGCTACACTTCCCAGGCCATAGGGACAAAGGGGGGAGGGGAACAATAAAGAGCTCACAGCGGAAATTGAAAACTCGCTCAATGGAACGAGAGTTAATACCCTTGGAATGAACAACTATCGTTTAATGTCTTTTTTAATATCCAGTGGCTTTTTTGCAGCACTGTGCACTGTGACTCTACTTACCGTTTTTGCTAACATTTTTTATATAATGTTAAAATGTATACAATGGCTAAATAGGTGAAACGAAATTGAATGATAATGCATATAATATAAAGAGTACAGAATCACCGGTGCAAAATGTAATAATAAAATGGCCATGTGGGTGTCGCACCTCATATGTAGGTAGGCACAGTGTGTAGGGCTCCGTAGCATTTACAACGAGTATGTTATAGTTTACCAAGTTAATTTTATCAGCAGCATTAATGTTTGTGTTTCTCAAGAATACTGAAAAACAAAAATATTTCTACGGTCACTAAAATCCAAATAGCGTGTTACAGAATTAAAATCCCATCTCAAAAACTACACAACATTTAATTAATAATTATTTTCGTTGAAAAAGTTCTTTATGGCCCGCTACATAGAAGTACTCAGTATATTCCATGTCATAACTAACCCTCTCCCCGTTTAATTCAGATGAGCATTAAATTATACTCCAAATTGTGTTATATAAGACTTATACATACACACACACACATATTTTGTAATTAATTTAGTAATTGAGCATTTACACCTATTTGTAGAGCGGATGATAATTATCAGAACGCGTATTAGTGGCTCTATGGAATCTCTTTGAATCAAACCTGCGAATTATAAATTCAAGGATTCAGCGGAAATTGCAATCCCAACCAACGATGGAATCGTAACGAGTTTTTGTCTCACTCACACACACGTACAGCGAACAATTGTACACATAGACATAGATAGTTCCAATTACCCCCTCGGATGAACGCGTACGTTGAAAAGCTTACAATATATCAAAGTCAAAGTCAAAGCCATTTATTCAGTTTGGGCCCTAGGAGGGCACTTATGAAGGTTGAATTTACTGAAGTTACCACCGGTTCGGAAATCAGCCTTCAACTGAGAAGAACCGACAAGAAACTCAGCAAGGTTACATTTTTTAGGATTTTGAAGTGAAAACTTCTTTAGGCGCACCACACATAGATTTTTTTGTGGGTAGTAAGTTAGGCTGATCCGTCATGCTCTGAGGTGAAACGCTCGATCGGGTGAACTCGGGACCGCCGAGTGTAGCCGTTTCATATTTGATTATTCTTGGAGTACTTGCGAAGTTTTTTAATACACACTAATATAAATTAGGTGTTTTAGGTACACGATATTTTTTTTTCCATTTGGGATTCTAATCGCAATTACTATATATATTATTGAGTAAGAAAAATGTACGCTACAATTGTGTAAAAAGCATCAGTAATGTCCGATATTAACGTTGGCACCCTGTAAGTGAGTGTCACTTCAAGTTAGCGCCAAAATAATTGCATCAGCGCTGAGCGGCCAGCGAGCGAGCAGCGGCTGCGAGCGACGCGACGGGGCAGCGCGACGGTGACACGCTACTGTACGTGTTTGTTCGGTGGATTCCAGTTACTTAATGTATTTACTTTGCTGGACATAAACTCCAAGAGACAAGTACACAGGTTTAATGACACAATAGTAACTTGGTCTAAATACATTACCATCATAATATTTGTTTATTATTATTAGGATCTAAAGAGTATTTTAACTAAATATCTAATAATTAATAAAAATGTTCATGACCTATAAAGTTAAAAAGAAAAAAAAACAGGTATAGTATGATAAGGTAGATGCTACACGTGCCACTATTTTATATATTTTCTGTCACCCAAGGGTTACCTGGAGCTGTTCTGTTAATTTTTTAACTACTAATAAAAACCGAATTTAATTTCATACTTAAATTTACTCGTATAAATATATCCTAATCCTAAACCTAACTAATATTATAAATGCGAACGTGAGTTTGTTTGTTACCTTTTCACGCCTAAACCCCTGAACCGATGGCGATAAATTTGGTACGCAGATAGCCTACGGTATGGAGAAAGACATGGGCTACTTTTTTTCTCGGGAACGCGAGTGAGACCGCGGGGGACAGCTAGTTATATAATAAAATCCTCAATCATAATCACAGTTTTCTTTAACAGAAGGCTGTTAAGTAGACTGTCCGACAAATTTATAACTGAGCCACTCCATAGAACAAGGTATTTGTGGTGAGAAGCATAGCACACCAAATCACTATGCGTCAACATTACAAAGTATTATATCAGCCAATGAGGAACCTGAGACTTTACTAGTAATATCAGTGAAAGGGTGACACTCACCGGCGGAATGTGTCAGCAGGTTGGGTCTGGGTGGCGGCGCAGCAAGGTCAAGCGCCTCCGCCCGCGCAAACGTACGTAGGTGCAGCGCGCAGCCCCCCGCGCCCCCTGCGACCCCCACACCGCCGCCTCCGCCGCCTCCGCCGCCCCCGCCCTCCGTACCGCCCGACATGCTGAACGTTGCGTACGGGCTGATCTCGTGTAGATCGCCTGAGTTACATACTTGATGAACTACCACATTTCCATGTATTGATAATTGCTGAATATTTGTGTTTTATCACAATCTCACAATGGAATATGCACAACTTTTATTATGAGACTAACTGTGAAATCACGAAAAAATTATCAGCTGTTCCATACAAAAGTTCAATACTTACTTGACCAAAAAGTATGAAGCCACCGTTTTATTTTACGTGATATCAAAGTTGGTCCCATGGTAAAAGTTGTTCATATTGATGAGTACTTCCTGCAAGTATTGTCAGTGACAAAAAATACATCCTGTATACTAAGGCTTGTGTTTGATCACAACCTCAAAAGTAAGGTAAGTGATGTTGCCGGAACCGGTGGCGGTAAATAGACAAAACGTATACAAGGTTTTGGCTGTCAAGTGCAGCTGTCAGAACACAAATAGATTATCAACTTGAGGGTAGCCAGCTAGAACAATGTCAATAAAAAATATAATTTTTTATTTTTATCTCACCGTCCGGCGGCGTCAAAGTTTTTCCGTTCCTTTTACTGGGCTCAGTGGTGTAGAGCTGTGGGTGCGGCTGACACACCTGGTGCAGTGAGCACTCACGTCGCAAGCACGATGCCGCACTTCGCCGCCGGATAAGAATCAAACCTGCACTTGTCCATGAAATACATCAATACGTTACTGAGGTTGATCGAATACATGAGGTTGCAGGTGAGTAGCGAGCGGTTTGTCACCTGCGAGCGCGGCGAGTAGCGCAGCGAGGCCGCCGCCCAGAAGAGCCGGTGCGAGGCTGGCACGCCAGTCTGTGCCCTCTGCACCCCCCACGCCCTCAACGCTGCCCGCTCCATCTGCCGCGCTGATGCGCCCCTCCAGCGCTACTTCTACTGCCTCACCGATGCGCTCTGTTCGTCAAAATGCTTATATTTATAGAGTGAATTAGAAACTGCACTATAAAGATCGTATATCTATTGATCAGTTCCTGACCTCCATTGTGTGTGTGCGTGGCGGCTCGGTACAGGGCGGTGGTATCTCCGGCGGGTGAGCGGGCCACCACTCGGATCTCGTACCACGAGCCGGGCCGCAGGTCACGCGCCTGTCGGGTGATGTTTATGTGGGTGGGTGGTAATTTATAGGACGTTTCAGACCTCTAATCGGCTACCTACATAATTAATCGTAACAGTCACCTCAGCGGTCTCTCCATCGGTGACCAGGTCGAGCCAGTCACCGCCGGCAGCCGGCCGCAGCGCCACGCTCCACGCGGTCACGGGGCAGCGGCTGCCCCATGACAGTAGGTTCAACCGCAGCATCGTACTGTTAGCCCACACGAACTCTTTGCCCGGTGGAGCCTTCGCCTCTACGCACAGATAGCTATTTCTTACGAACTTTTTATATAAATCAATCTCTATAGATATGTATTAATAGGAATGAGAGTGAACACTGACTATCACCCCTGGTGCGCGCGAGCAGCGGTCGCGAGTGTGGCGAGGCGCCGACGAGATTGTGCGCGCGCAGTGTGACGCGGTAACGCGCGCCGCACGCCAGCCCGCACACCGCGTGCACAGTGTCACCCGCCGGCACTTGCACCGAACCGCCCGCACCACCCGTACCACCCGCACTGCCCGCAGCTACCTCTTCGCGCGACCACCACACTGTGTAACCTGTAGTAATCGTACACATTGTAGGTATTCGCTGTTAAAAGTATTTTTTTTTTACTTTTAAAGAGCGTACCGAGCAGAATAGCCCCGCCATCAGGCGGCGGGTCCCAGGCGAGGTGCAACGCGTGCATGTCAGCACGCGTCAGACGAGGCGCGGGCGCACCGGGCGGGGAGCGCACGCGCACACTCACCACTGTCGCGTCAGATCCACCACTGTTGCGCACCGAGCACGTGTAGTTGCCACCCGATGACAGCTCCACCTCTGTCAAAACGTTCGTGTATTATACAAAACGCAAAGCCAAACTAGTTGTTTGTTGATGCCCAGATCTCACTTTGTATAATGAGGTCGCCGGCGTCGGTGATGGTGTGTGGATGCGGCAGCGGCGTCCAGCGCCAGCGCAGCGGCGGAGAGCCCACCGCCGCACACTGTAGTCGCACGCGAGAGCCTCGCGACACGTACACCACGCGGCTGAAGGACGAGATGCGCGCCGACACTAGTAGCGTTATATTTAATTTTTAACCATACATATTGATATATGTCGTACCACAGGGCTAAAATAGAACTGCTGGATGTGATTGAAATTCTCACTCTAAACTCACCAGCAGGACCGGGTGCAGCAGTAACCAGCCTCGAGGGTGGGCCGATGCCAGCGGCAGTAGCGGCTCGCACCCAGAACTCGTACACGGTGCGTTCGCGTAGTCCACGCACCTCACGCCATACCTCTCCCACCACCTCCCCGTCGCCCTCATCCGTCTCCACGCGCTGCGACCACTCACCACCCACTCTATATTCACAAAAGCGCTATTTACGACCGATGCGAGCGACATTGACAAGCGCCCAATTATAAAGCGTAGCAGCGTACTTGCCGAGCTCCCTGGTGTAGAGCGTGTAGTGCGTCAGAACACCCGCTCGTTGCGAAGGCGCGAGCCACGTGATCCGCACTGCGTCCGCACCTGCCACCAGAGAGCGAACTGCCTCTACTGCTCCCGGTACTGTGTGAATGTTTTTATTAGGTTCGTCTGTCAATGGTTTGCATTTTTTGATTCGTTAACGGTGATAGTGATGCTGACCGTCTTCCCTGGTGGTGCAGTAGACGGGCGGGGAGGGCGGGCCGAGACCACGATCGGAGCGCGCGCGCACCCACACCGAGTAGTTGGTGGCGGCGCGCAGCCCCTGTAGTGTTGCTTCACCACCGACGCCCGCGCGCGCCGTCTGCGTCTCCGTTGAGCCCACCCCGCTCCAAGCTATCAAACAAACGATACCCACAAACCATATTCACTAACATGAATGAGCCGATCTCTGTTTCTAATACTTACATGGCGAAAAGTGAAGTGGCACATAGTGCAGGTCAAACCCGCGCAGCGCATGCGCGTGTCCGACGTGCGGTGGTAGCCAGCGTACGCGTAACGTTCGTGCTGATACGCCCTCGCAAGTAACTGAAGTCGGTGGTACCTCGGGAACTATTTGTAGTTGTTTAAAATTACTTTTAACGTTTTTATCTGTATATGTTTATTCTTAACATAATATTGATGGTATCACAAAATCAATTTCATCAAATACAAAATCCATACATACAAAGTAACAAAAATACAATTAAAATCAAATTAGTACTTACTTACATACATAAAATAAAATAAATTAAAATTCAAGTAATTGTGTGACTACGTGTTATGTAAATATTATATAGAGCTCACTTCCGTCGGCAGTAGTGGCATATACGGTGGGCGAAGGTGGGCCGGCACCGGCACGGTTGTAGGCACGCAATGTGATTGCGTACCGCGCGAAGGTGCGCAGACTGGCCAGCGTGAGTTCAACGCTGCTCCAGCCCGGCGACGTGAGGCTACCAGCATGGATATCATCCCCTTGCACCTCCCCCACCCCCGCCGGCCCCTCAAGCCGACCCAGCTCCCGCCACGACGCCACGTATCCAAGCAGTTCCCCGTTCCAGTTTTCCTGTGGTGGTGACTATCACCGGATAAATTATATTAGGTTAAAGATAAAATACAAAATTAATGTTAAATCACCATGAAATTTTCAAATATACGTACCGACCAGGAAACGAGTAGCTCCCCTGGATTCACCGGTCGGACTCGAACGTTTTGTGGTGATGCCGTCGGAGCTGAGACATAAAATTCCTTTATTTAATCAATTCAGATCCATTTATTAATTTAAGGACCTAGGACAGCAATTATAAATAAAAATAGTCCGCAAGTCACCCTTTAAATGAGAAAAACGTAACGAAATGCTTACCTTCCTCGAGAGTTGTAAAAAGTAGCGGATCCGAATGTGGTGATTGACCGACGTGGTTAGTAGCGACGAGACGCAAAGAATAAGCAGCGGCTGGCTGTAGCCCTTCAAGTTTCGTAGATAACGTACGGAATCCGTCGGAGTCGACCCTAAAATCAAAAATATTTGAGGATGAGATCCTCAATCGTTCAAATAGCTAGTCCTAACTCCAAATTTAAAAGAAGTGGTGAGGAGTAACCTGTCATCGAGCAAGGAATCGAGCGTGAGGTTGACAGTGCTGTGTCTTGGCTCGTGACGGGCGCCGGCAGCCACGGGCAGTGCGTGCAGAGCCGTGTAGATTGCCGAGTAACGTGCTGGTGGTGGCGGCGCACGCCACGACACGCGCACCCAGCGTGAGCCCACCCCACTCAGGCGCGGCGCGCGAGGCGCTTCCGGGGGCTCTGCGGACACATACTTATCCTTAATGTGGACACAGACAGATTACAAAATAATGACGATGGAACCCAAATCACCCTCCACTTGCAGGTACATGAGTCGCTCGCTTCGACCATATTGGTTATTCGCGTGGCAGCGGTACTCGCCGGAGTCGGCTCGCTCAGCGGCTCGCAGCTGCAACGTTGAGCGCACTCCATCTGCCGTACGCGTCTCCGACACGGTCCACCTGTACAATAGTACAAAGCGTTTAGAAAGAAGAAAGACATAAAGACCACTAAATTGGAACCTTAGCCACCTGTACGAGTTGAGATCGAGTCTGGTGCCCCGATGTGACCAATGCACCGCTAATGGTGCGTCCCCGAGAGCGTAGCACACTAACGATGCGCTATGTCCCCGGACGCAAGACACGTTGCCACCCAATTCTTCAAAATGAGCCGGTTCTATAAAATGAAATGTGAAAGAATTACAAAATGCAATGGATACGTTTATAGCAGATTAATTTGAGTAAATCGATCTTTACCGTGCACGGTGACGTTGACATGCTTAAGAAGCGGTGGTCCAACTCCATTATCTGCAATGCAGCGGTAGAGGCCCTGGTACGCGCGCGTGGCTGCAGCGGCGGATAAAGAGCCGTTCCTAGCGCGTACTACGCCATCACTTTCATCTGCGCTCCACTGTCCGCTGCCGACTTGCTCCCACTGATCACTGCCCTCGGGACTCAGTCCTACTCCTTCACCTGACAGTGTTAATTTTGTATACTCCAAGAAAACTTGCCGTACGTATATTGCTGGTCTGTTATCTTACAGATTAAATAAATATCAATAACTTACCGATTCGCCTATACCACGTGACGACGGGAGTAGGGTAACCTTTCGCAGCGCACTCTAAAAGCAAGGGTGAACCCAGCAATACCGCCGCATCGAGAGGTTCAATGATCCACGCAGGTGCCACTGTTAGACGAGCAAATACCATTAATAACATCATACTCAATATCAGAGAAGCTCTTTTGTGTCGTATTATAGTCACCTTTAACACTGAGCGTGGCGGTGTAGTTGACTGTGGCTGCGTGGTTGGAAACTCGGCAAGTGTACTCGCCACTGTGTCGCGCTGTCAGGTCCGAGAACATCAGCAGAGAGAACTCGTTCAAACTTTTCTCCTCTATCTGCAAACCGTGTCTTTGGTTATTATTTCGGATCCCCATTTTTAAACTACTTTGAAACTCGAATGTATACCTGTAAATTAGAAGGCAAGGGAGCGTCATCTTTAAACCAGGAGAAGTACATAGGTTTGTCGCCGGACGACACTCCGCACAGAACTTGGACGGAACTCCCCTCCGTCAGCTCCGAAGAAAAGATGAACGGTGATATTTTCGGTGGATCTGTGAAACGGCGCCATTAGAGTTTGGCTTCAATATACATATATAATCGGTATAGTCAAACCGTGTGTTGACTGCAAGACGATACGTACTTCGCACTTGTATCTCTATATCAGTCCTGGCGGCGGGTCCCTGCGGCGCGGCGACAGCGCACGCGTAGTGTCCGGCGTCGGGCGGCAGCGCGGGCGCCAGCCGCAGCTCCGCGCCGCGCGCCGCCGCTCGCCCCGCGCCGCCCACCGCCACGCTCGCGCCGCGCCGCCACCACGATATAGAGCTATACGCACCCGTCGAAAACATCTCATTAACACTCTACGTCAAGGATCTGGCTGATTATATTTGATCGTAACTCGAAATGTGTGCAGTTGTGTAACCCAATTTAACCAGTAAAGTAGGCATGTAATCAATGTAATTAAAAAGGTTTTTAAAATTGTACATTATATATTTAATGTTCTTAAAACATAGTTGAGGTAAGGTTAACTAAGTAAAATATAATACTTATTAGGCTTATCTGTAAACTATTTTGTGTAGGTAATACGAAAAAAAAATGTGGTGAAAGTGTGTTAGAGGAATCATCCTATCAAAATGCACCTCTATGGACCTGATCGGATATCCGGCGTAGGGGCAGAAGATAGTTGCGTTGGCGCCTGCTACCACGCGTACCGGACCCAGCGCGCGAATCGACGGCGGACCTGATACATCACCCATGCGTTACACTTCTAAATATAAGTATACTTATAAACCAGCATCGTATATTAATATAACGGTATGTGCGTACCATAAATGTTGAGTCTGGCGGAGTGGTGCACGTCCCCGCGCGGGTTGTGGGCGCGGCAGGTGTAGCGGCCGCCGTCCGCCGCCGTCACAGCGCTCATGTTGAGCACCGACACCACGTCGCCGTTCACTGACGTCTCCTCGCTTACGAAGAATCTAGTGTGGTGAACCATCAATATAGTCTTGTCAAAAATAAAATATTTTTGTAAAGCAAGACATCGCAACAAGATGATGCTAGTATTGATCATTTACATTGTGAAATTATGACTAAGTACTCTTTATAAGTAATATAAGTTTGGTAGCTAAAGAGTACCACAAACCTATACCTGCTATACGTCGCATGGGAACAGACATCCCGTACTATGTATCTTATGGTTTGTTATTATATATTTATATGGTTAGCTTAGGGCGGTAGGGAAGCTAGGGTCTGCAGAGCTTTAAGGTACATAAAACAAAGTTTAACATATTCATAACTACGTGTTAGTAGTTGCTGGCTTACAGACAAATAAGAAAAATATGAATACCTGTTTAGTCAACAGGTTATCAGAGCCTACCGACCTGTGCTGCGGACGGAACTGGTCTAGCGGCTGGTTGTCGAGGAGCCAGGAGAAGCGCGGGTGCGGCGAGCCCGAGGCGGCGCAGCGCAGCGACACGTCGCCTCCCGCGCGCAAGGCCTGCTCGATGAACGTGTAGTGCAGTTCCGGCGGAGAGTCTGTCACATGCAGGACATGTCATACTCAAGTATCTACTTACCACTGTACTACATACAGTTTGTTTGGTACTACAATACTTTGAGGTTCACTCGTAAGTCCTAAGCTATTTGCAGTACCTTTTTATTTATTCGTTCGGTTCGTAACAAAAAGGCACCGTTATTTATTGCCACCCCTAGTTGCAAATAAACAAAAGTAACGGTAACGAGAGCTTCAATATCGAGGAGTACGAGAGTTATAGCCGGATAGTAACCCCAGAGCGGAGCGACTTGTCACTGAATGTAATCTGTAGATAGCAGTAAAAAACGAGCATGATATAAAATAAAGGTAACAGGAGCCGGAAGCCTTGATCCCTTACGAAAGACCGGCCCGGGAAGGGGGTGCGGAGGGCGCGTGACAATGACATGTTGGCGGTATCGGTGCAGACCCGCTGCGATTTATCACACGAGCGAATCCACTCCCGCACCCGCACCCGCTTCCGCACCCGCACCCGCTACTGCACCCGAACCCGCATACCCACTCACGCCACACTCATGCTAGTCAGCCGATTCATTATGTATGGAGACGTCCACTATTCGATCGTAGACTTACTAATATCGAGTATCATCAACGTCTGGTCTGGCTGAAACGTAAATACCGACATGAAACTACCTACTAGTTTTTAATTTAAAAAAAAATAGCGAGAACGTAGGTATGATGAAAAATGATTTATTAAATAAAAATGAATAACTATTCTACACAATTACACTACAGAATCATCCGTACTGTAGTAGGTGGTATCACAGAATGACTTACTTGATCTACGTGTTAACTACTTATAGGTTGAGTTGCCGCCCGACCCGGTGCGTCGCGTCGGCGGGTACTTACTAACTATCGTCAGGTGTGTGTGAATCAAGCAGTTCTATTTACTGCCTCTATTCGTACAATCCACCAAATTGTATTAAATTCGTGTGACACACACACACTCGACCCCACCATCTTCATTTAGTTGATGGAACACAGAGTTATACTATAATACTTTGATATGAATATGACAGATACTTGTAAAGTGGATTGAGTTTAATTGGATTTAGTCTGACCCTTCTCAAATGTATGGAAACACATTATTGAGATTAGATTGGAAGCCGTCATGGCCAAGTGTACATACCTACATGTCCAATAAAGAATCTTATGCTATAAAATTAAATGTTATTTTACGTTTTATATTATACCAAAAATATGTGTTACTTGAGATATAAATACTCGTGTTACTTCAAATAAGTCCTGGATTATACTAAGCTCCGCGACGCGCGCTCCCACAATGTTACATGTTGTACTCACACACGCGATTACGTACATAATATGTACATGAACTTATTTATTACTAGCTTATCGCTCGCGGCTTTGCTCGTGCGATTTGATAAAATATTATACTTTCACCCGATTTCAATGAAATAAAGCCTATTCGAAACGCCAAGCCAAGTCGCATTAACTTGTACAAACTCCGTGAAAATTCATTCAGTGTTTTCGAAGATTAATGTGTTCAAACAGAGACAGACAGACAAGAAAATAAAAATGCTATATCTTTACATTCGGTTACTCTTCCTACATCACCCACACTCCATTTTCGGTAAAAGAAAATGTACAGATTTGTTACAAGTATAGATTATTATTATAAATATTGCCTTCAAGTTTTAGCTATTAGCGTATCTACATTTGCTCTTATTATTATAACTTTTAATAGCACATTATATAGGTTGGTATTGTTCCCCCGGCGGAGCTGACTCGATGGCAAGGCTGCGCGTGCATGTATTGTGCGTCTCGGCAGGCAGCACAATGGCGCGGACGACGGTTCAACAAATGCCGATCGCTGATTGATTTTGACTCCGGTTCAGAATCTACGACGGGATTGATTGTGTCCCTCGCCCTCTACTCCCACCACTCCTCCCCCGGCGCCTGTCCGCTCGTCGTTCAGTCGCGAAATCACTTTTTGTCCCCCTGTCCTCATCTAATACACTGACACCAATATACTTTGTTATATTGTCCCGATTGATATGAAACCACTCAATAGAAGTGGTCAGCGATTCCTTGCTTCTATTTATTTGAGTATTATTATTTGTTTATTTTTATATTTTTCAAACTGGCCAAGTTCAAGTCGAGCTTGCACCCTTAAGGCTCCGTACCTTCTTTAGACATAAAATACAAGGTTTATATAAATGTCTAAAAAAAAGTCTAGAGTTGCGTGCCTGACCTCCAAGTCGCAGCTCAGTAGTGGCATGCGCTGCGTCATGTGGTCGGGTGGCAAAGCACTGGTATAGCCCGCGGTGGGCACGCGCCACCCCACGCAGCGTCAGTACACCGCCCGCACCCGCCGCCGCTCCGTCGTGTACCCAGCGCAGACGCGCGCTCGGATCACTTGCTGTACAGTTCAACACTACTGTGCTACCTGTTTCTGCCACCTATATAACATTTTTGGTTTTTAATACTAGTCTTAAATACCTCATGAAAACCTTACCTATTCGTATGGTGGTACAGTCATGTACTTATATATCTTTCTTGGTTTTAAGTGTTAATTACCTTTGGCCAAAACATCCCTAAACTTAGGGAGATTGTTGTTAATTTAATACAAAAACCTATCGATTCTAAAAATAATCTAGCCTACAAGCTGCAAAATATCAATAAGTAGCAAAAATCATACCACAACACTAGGTGAGACAGTGACAGTGAGCGTATCCTGAACTTGTAGCCGCATCTGTGCGGTGGCGTCACCGAACACGTTGTAGGCCTTGCAGAGCCATGCGCCGGCCACCGCACGTGATACGCGCGTGAAGCATAGCGCAGCACCGCCGCCCCACGCCCACGCCCACGCCGTGCCTGTCGATGCCTCCACAGGCTGTAGACGCCCGTTCGACTCGCGGTACCACCTTACCATACGTTTGTTATATTTATGATTCAGAATTTGTAAAAATTATAGTTTGAGGGTTAGAATTCATTTGTGCCTGCAAGTAGGTACTTATCCAAAGAACAGTGGAAATATTAAATAGGCTCCTTGGACAAACACATAAAAGCTACAGTAGGGACTTAGAAATTACCTGAAGATTTAGCCCAATCGGTAGAGTAACGTTACGGACGGTGTCAAGAGCCTGAAAGTCAAGGACGATAAAAAAGTCTTTACGTGTATTGTGGCGCAGGGTGGTCGGAAGCGACGCATGGCAAGCAGAAGTCGGTGCCAGCGGCGACGGTTACTTCTCCCGCGGCTGACACTAGCCGCGGTGCTGAACCTGTTGATCCCGCTGCCAGCAAACATTAGCATAAGTAATCAAAGTTCTTCGAGAATGTAAATACTTGTTCCAACGTAGATTGGGCTAATAAATTCCGGACTAGTGAAAAAAATTGGCAGCAAAACATAGGCAGTTATTATAACCTGTAAAAGCAGAAAGTGATTTTGATACATGATGATTATAACATGAAAATTTGTGACGTGTATAAGTGCAGTTAACTCACAGGTGACAGCAAGATGGTGCGGACGCGAGCGCTTAGTGACTGCGGTGAGCGAGTGCCGCGCGAGGCAGCTGTAGGGGCCTGCGTCTGCCGGCGCAGCGTCACGGATCAGCAGCGTGTTGCCCGCCACCACGTACCGGGATTCTGATGCCGGGACAACCGTCGCATCACTATATCTCTAACGCTACCTCTGACTAAGTATCTAGCCACATAACACTATAATCAATACGAACAACAAGGCAAAATATCTAGCTACAATTCGTCATGGCAATTGTCTCATGTTATGCAGTGAATGAGGCTTACAGCAATCACGTTGAATTGCGTGCCTAAATACGTGCCTACCTACGAAGTCTACATAATCATCAAATTTTGTTTGAAGCATGCAAGGTTTTAAGAACTATCTCGAACATAATGAAATCATGTAAAAAAATCATGAAAACGTTTGACGCCCGAATCATACAATATTCTTTCATCGAAGTAAAAACTAAACTCGATAATTCGAGTGAGTAGCGCTGTTTATATCAAAAAGAAATAATAATAGTCAACATTACATCCTGTATTTTTAGTAATATTGAGCGCGTTTTTGTAACTATTCATACGTAAGTTAGGATTTCTTAAACTCGTACACCTCATACATATATTACGTACATTACTGGGAATATTTTCCTGCTCTACGTTTTATTCAGTGGATGGTTGTATGAAGACAAATCGTGCCCTATATAGCCACCACTATCCATTCATTAGGATCTGATAAAGTAGCGTCCATAACGCATGCACGAACTAATTCAAGCTGTCTTAAGCGAGATTATAACAAGTTCTTATCCGGGGAGGCCATTCATCAGCGTCGCGGGTGAAATACTGGCCCCCATCCAACGGTCGCCCGTGCCCCCACTCGGCTCCGTTTTCCTCACAAATGAGAAATCGCTTTAATTAATAATGCTTCGCCGATGATATAACTATGGGAGTTGTTAGTTCACACTTATTAGCTCATTCTTATTTACCAACAGACTAGGCTCAAAGATGCCCATAAGTTACTATTTCTTCCTATTTTACAGCAACTGTCGTTTATATTTCGAATAATACTTTTATAAAATCATAGACTAAATAATAATAGTCATAAACAAGTCATAAATCCGTAAGCGTAAGTAATATTACTCATGCTTCCAATTAATTGCATAATTATTCTTGTATGTCACCGTGAATTAGTAACCGCACAATAAGAAAAACTCTATTTTCTTATAATATGATAACAAGAAACCGTTTCTGACCGACGGCTTTAATTAAGATTGAGATGGGAACACATAAGATACGGGGCCAGTGCGAGCGGCTAGTAGGTACAGGAAAATATAGGCATTTCCCGAATGATAGATTTATTTGCGTCCGGAATCGGTCCGCGCCTCCGCCGCCGCTGCCGTGTCGCCACCAGGCGCTGCGACGACGTTTTTCCGCTCCACAACCTCCGTTACGATTTATGTTCATCGATAATTCCCTCGCCTTTATTACTAGCCAAAAGTTACGGTCCGACGTTCCGGACACATACATACGTATTTTGTTTGAAAAGACTTCGAGTTTCAAAGAGATTTTATGAAGATATGAATCTTCTCATGACA
Source organism: Tetheella fluctuosa (assembly GCA_951216915.1). Lineage (NCBI taxonomy): Eukaryota > Metazoa > Arthropoda > Insecta > Lepidoptera > Drepanidae > Tetheella > Tetheella fluctuosa. The sequence continues at coordinate 127,950 of OX578215.1, forward strand.
TTAAATTGAGCAATCGTAAAATATAATTAATGGGACCCGCACACCCGCCGAAAACTTTACGTTATAATCTACGAAATGTAGAACCTAAATTTATTTCTTTAATTAATAAATAAAAATATTTTGTAAGGTTCTTGATATTGTAATTATACAAAAGGATAAGTGCAGTGCGGGTAACAATATTGAGAGGGTTGAATGCAAGCTGAAATATTCACAACACCATGTATATAAAAGATAGCAGAATTAACATTATTAGACAAGGACGTGTGACAAATTCATTACAATAATTATAATATAAACCGATTGGAGTCTGTACAGGCACGTTTTATAAGAACTATTTGTTCAAGGCTAAGGATTAGGGAGCCGCAGCGCTTGGTGCATGTTTATGTGGACCTGCTTATTATAACTTAAAATTGAGCTTGAAAGCTCGGCCTGATGTCACTGATTTAGAACTCGTACTTATAACATTGCATATTTTTCATTCAAGGTAAATAACAGACTGAGAAACTTGAACTTGAGAAAAGTGTAAAGTGTGTTTCAGCTAAGATTGGAAACAGTTTATTACTTCATGGAATACCAATCCAAAACCCTTCTTCTAAAATCTAATACCTTCCTGACTATTTCTGCTCAAGATTCATTAGTTGATTTTGTAACGAAAAGGTTAAATGAAATGAGTCATCCATGGTTTTATCATGAATCCCATCCGTAATTGTCACAGATCATGAAATGAAACAGAAATTGTAGGAGGTTAATATAAAGTGTGGTGCATTACCAGTGGTGGGTGCGTCGATGTTGATGAGCCGGTCGTCGCGGTACCAGAGCGCGGCGCGCACGAGCCCCTTGTCCGTCAGCGCGCCCCCCGCGCCCCCCGCGCCGCACGTCAGCGCCGCCACGCCGCCCTCGGACACGTGGCCGCCGAGCACCACCGCCTCCCAACTCACTTCAGCAACTAGCCAACAACGATCACTATCATAACGCATCACCAGAAAAATATTACGTCGGCCATATCGCGGCGAAATAGCCATAATTTTTTTTCCGACTTTACTTAGACAACGGTAAGATAGAGTTGGTATTGTTTACAATACAAGCTAGATACGTTATTGGTGATGTAGGAAACATGCATAAATTGTCATTACTATAAGGATATGCCATGCTGTTGATTTCCAAAACAAACATAAAAATTAGGATTAATAGAAGTAATAAATTAAAGATTGCCAATTAGAAAACTCGTATACCAATGGCTTCTGATAGATTAATATGTATTATGGACGTGAAGTTAAAGATAATAAAAATATTGTATAGAAAACGAAAACTTGATGGCTAAAAGTCAAAGTCAAAGTCAAAGTCAAAGCCATTTATTCAGTTTAGGCCCTAGGAGGGCACTTATGAAGGTCGAATTTACTGAAGCTACCACCGATTCGGAAATCAGCCTTCAACTGAGAAGAACCGGCAAGAAACTCAGCAAGGTTACATTTTTTATATATATATATTATTTTTTTATAATCTGACTATTGGCTATATTTTTTCAATAACAGCAAAATGTACAATACAATATACAATTAAATCAAAAAGAAAAATACCAATACCAAGTAAATAATAAAATGTAACGCAAACAAGTTCTTATTAAATAATAGCGAATACGCTACATAATGGCTAAAACTAAAAAAATAAAATAAAAATCAATATGCGAAGTGCACCTGTGCAGAGTGAAACTATTTCCAAACATCCCTATCTTCAATATATTGAGCTACCTTGTAATAAGCCTTTTCCTTCAAAACCTTCTTTACGTAAAATTTGAATTTAAAATCGGTCATCTTGGTTACCGAGTTAGGTATTTTATTATAAAAACGAACGCAATTACCAAGGAATGACTTGCTAACTTTGGCTAACCTAAAATATGGAACAACTAATTTCTCTCTTTGCCTTGTGTTTATATTATGGACATCTACTTTTGTTTTAAACATTCCTATATTTCTACGTATGAACATTATATTTTCATAAATGTAGAGTGAAGGCAAAGTCATTATATTTATTTCTTTAAATAAATGCTTTAATGAGTCCCGAGGACCCATACTATAAAGTGGTGGAATAAATAATTGTAATGACTGACAATGCTAGGGTAGAGAATTATTATTAAACACTTTTATTGTAAATACACGTTACAATTAAATTGGAAATTGTATGAAACAAGTTCCCGATGCTACAAAATTGGAAGTAGTGTGTACCAGGTTGCAGCGTGACGTCCCGTGAGAGCGCGACGCCGTGCGCGTTGGCGGCGCGGCACCGGACCGTGGCGGGCGCGCCGCTCACATCGACAGTGGCGCCGTACGAGCGGGCCCGCGGCAACATCTCCAGCGTGCCGTTGCTGTATATTCGCCTGCACCATTTACACTACATTAATAACTCGCGCAGATACAAGAAATAAAACAGTCGTAAATGTGTCTTACAAAAAATCATAGAGACGATGATGAAAAACACAAGTAATTACAATCAAGAGAGAAGCTGACAAAGAAACTAGCAAAATTTAAGACTGACTTTTAAAGTGTTGGTAACATCAATAAATTCGACCTTCATAAATGCCTTCCCAAGGTCTAAACTGAGTTAGAGAGATTTAACTTTGAAGCAATAAGTGAAGTTTTGAATTTGATAAGTGATAACTCTAATTGCATTCTCAAAACGTGGCAGGTGGAAATTTTACACAAAATGTAGTAATTTAATATGATATTCCGTCTGAAACTCATTGTACGGTATAAATAACAATTATGGAGTTGGCCAAGTTATTTAATAACACTATTAGGTACCTCTGTAAAGTTACAAAGTTGTGACGTTTACGACTCATATGAGCCCCGCTACTTTATGTGTACTGAATAAACTTACTTACATACACGGCACAAGGACGCGTGGTGGGTGAACTGATAAGTAATTAAATAAATAAATAATATTCTGGGACATTATTCCTCACACACGGCTATCTGACCCCAAACTAAGCAGAGCTTGTACTATGGAAGCCAGATAACTGATATACTACATATACTACTTTTCTTTTGTAAATCCATACATATATAGATAATTACACCCAGACTCAGGACAAACAGACATGTTCATGCTCACAAATGTTTGTCCTGTGTGGGAATCGAACCCACGACCTGCGGCGTGATAGATAGGGTATCTTACCAACCACGCCAACTGGCCCGTCAATTAAATAAATAAATATCCTGGCCTTCTTCTTCTATTCGCCCCTTTTATCCGTCATATCTGCACCCACTCCTTTCTTACTCATATTATATTATCGTTTATAAAATCCATCTATCTCTTTTATTTTAGTGACATCGCTTCCATCCCTCCTCATAACATGTCCATACCACAACAAACGGTTCCCTCTCAACTTTTCAGCCACTGGAGCTACATATAAACTTCCTCGTATGTACTCATTCCTAATCTTATCCATACTCGTAACTCCATTCATCCATCTTAACATAATTATCTCAGCTGCATGCGATCGCCTTTCATCTGCCCTCTGTACTGCCCAACATTTTAGACCATACATTATGACTGGTTTTATCACGGATTTATAATTTTTCCCTTTAACTTCATGGGCATCCGTGAATCATACACATTAAATTAAACCAAAATTTATCAAGTGAACACTTGAAAAGCAAAAAAAACTTTTTTCAAAGAAGCTTTTATTTAAACGTTCTAAAAAAAAGAAAATATTTTTTTCCTTAAAATTTTAACTATCAACTTATAATCTGCAATTTATATGATCATAAAAGCTTGTCACGCGATTTGTAAATAAACTAGTACCAATTTAATTATGTAAATTGATCAGCTAAGTTTATTATATTTTAAATTTCAATTTAATTAAATACTGATAGGTAATTAAACCTCTTGAGTATCTCTCAACCATTCCTTTCATTTGATACCCATATTGTAGAAGTGCATTAAAAATAACTACTTTGCCATCTTGGATGGTCCGCCATATTGGAATTAGAATGACGCCAAATTATCTTTCGAGTTACTCTCAACAAGCCCTTTCATTTGATATCCGTATTGTAGAAGTGCATTGAAAATAACTATTCCGCCATGTTGGATGGTCCGCCATATTGGATTTAGAATGATGTCACACACCATATCCTGTATTGTCATCCAAACTAAACGTGTATATAAAATTTCAGCTCAATCGGTTGAAGATATCTACTTCAAAATTGAGTTCAATGATTCCACCCGAACAAACATACTTACATACATACATTGCAAGTTAAATAAAAGCTTTTAAAAATAACGGCATTTTTTCGAGAGCAGTTGGTAAGAAAAATGTTTGACATTCGAGGGTCCCCGCACTTAATGACGGTTGTCACAGAACTCAAATATGAAACTCATTAGCACAAAATATAAATCGAGTTATAATGTAAGGATTTTGTCTCCCGGACATGAATGATTACATGAAACAAATTGTGATTGGCATCGCTAGCTCCCTCTAATTATTATTACCTTTTACACTAAATGAATTGAGGCCGTCAGTCGTCGCTTTGTTCGACTCCGACAGATGTTTTGAAAGATCTTTTGTTACTTGATATTTATCAAAATTGAGTTGAATAATAATGTAAATGTAGAATTTGCTTACATAATATTCATTCATATTGCATATTCATGAACAATTTACGGGATTTTCAAGAACAGCTTTTTTAACATTGTTGTAAGTTGATCGTAAGCTATTATATAATTTGTGATAAAATAATAAGCTGATAACTTTACTTGTGTATAGATACTATATCTTTTTCCGAGGACTTTCGTAGAATAAAGCTTTATTACATATTACAGTACCTACTCGTTACGAAGTTACTCGCCACAAAATAAGGCACCATTCATTTGTGCTAGATCACCACATTTCGTTATTATCTTATCGAAAAACGTATAAGACAGTGATGGCGATAAACCAAGATCAACAGTGCTATGAATTTTTAAGCACATTTCTCGTTACTTTTCCACTCTAACAAGGAGAATAAAGAATATAAAAGGCAAAGAACTCCAAGGCGTGGTAGGAGCTCTACGTGTCTCAGTGTCCCACATAGTCTGGTGTTACTACACCATGACTGACATACACTGATGTGGTGTGGTGTGGTATAGTTGGGCAGTGACCTGAGTCCGGGTGCGTCGTCGAGCGGGGTGCCGTCGGCGCTGAGCCAGGCGAGGGTGGGCGGCGGGTCGCCGCGCGCGACGCACCGCACGCGCGCGCCGCTGCCCGCCGGGTACTGCACCAGTGACGGCGGCTCCACCACAAATGCGGGGCCCAACTGCGGTAGGGTGCCCGACGCATCTGTTACATACACTTGAGTCATTATTATCGTATCATTTTCTTCTCATCCAGAAATAGCCGCTGTAATCCCTGCAGTAATACGTAAAACTTTACCGTTTTTCTCACGTTGTATAATGCTATGGCCACGTTTTTTGGATTGGGTGAACTTTTTTATACCCATCATGGGATAGAAATAGCAACAACAACATTCACCGAATCTCGCTAATGTGGTCGTAGCATAAAAGATATACCACCAGAGAGCTAACATTGGCACAAAGAAACATAAAAATGCGCAACAAAGTAAAACAATAAGTTGTTGTTTTGTTTTACAAAGGTAAGTACCTACGTCGCCATCGTAGTGGTATGTATCCGCGTCGCGACCGGCCCTGTGATTTCTTCTCGCAAACAAAGACTTACTTAAAGCCACTTAAAAGTCTAACCGCGCAACTTTAGTTTTAAAACCGTTTGACCTAAAAAAAGAGCAGTCGCTGAGTGCGGTGCGGACGAGTACATGCAGTTGAAAGTTGAGCACCGGCAAGACTAGAGAATTGTCCTCCGACGGGTAATTCGGTTAAGTTTGTTGCCAGTTGTTTGTTGGAATTAGTTGGTGTTTTACTTTTACAATGAAGTCCACAGGGAACTGATTCCGCTTAAAAGAAACTGAGCTATCGACTCGTCGGGCGCGTAATGAAACGACACTTGATGTGGTCGACCCTTTGTTAGCAGGTCGTACATGAAATCGCAATTATCCACAGTGTCACAAGTGGAGCGTCGCTCGGGCCCACTCGGCCACCGTCACCCGACACCCGACAGCATAAACATCAGCTCCGAAGCTCGACAACCCACACTACTTACTCATTAAATATATCTCTAGGAAATCCTGCTTGCTATTGATACTATTATATAACTTGGAAATTAAATCTGGCAGAGATAACCTGAGCTGTGAGCAAAGTTATCTATAAGGTTGGCACAATTAATTAACAGTGAATTTATCGCTGACCAATCGAGCAAAGTTGTTTTTTTTTACCCTTATTATTTGGAATAGCTCCGTGACTCACATATTTACACCTATATTTCCAAATGTCAAGTTTCGAGTCGACGTAATAACCACTCTGTGTAATGATATTTGAGCATTATGAGAAGGTACTACCTACCTACTCACAGTTTAGGTTTCAGTTCAATTTAATGTGTTGACTCGCACACTCACTCAGCGCGTTGTCACAATGCCGATCTCGACGCAAACATGAAATACTCCCCCCCCCCACTCCCAATGAAGCTTCATTTCTGTTGCGAGGGGAAGCTTCAAAAAATATTGCGAGATTGAAATACAGAGAGCTATGGCTTTCTACACAAATATAATACGTTAGGCTCGGCAACAATTTACGACGTTTAATTTACAAACGTTTTGGGACAATACACTCTGTTATTACTTTTTTAATTAAATATTTTATCTAAAACCGTATTTACATGAACATTATTCACCATTTTTGTTTGTAAATGATTAAAAGGCACAAGGGGTTAATGAGTTTGAGGTTTTAGTGAAGGAATACTCGTAAGGAGACCATAGCACGGTGGTAAAGTATACTCGGCTGGTGGCCACCACACTACGACCACACTCGGGTTGAATATCTGTCGCTAAATATCTACAGATGTGTTCTGTCAGCTGAACGTGAAGGCCTACATTCATTCTAGGCTTTGTGTACTTACCACCTTCGACCACAATATGATAACTAACCTTGATGAGATTGTGGTCAAATACAAGTCTATACATACTAAATCAAATTTACTTTAACGAAAAGTTATGAAATGTAGAGTCAGAGTAACTGACTTTGTAATTTGGTACTATTTTATAGTCAGGGAACCGCTGAGCCCAAAGCTCTTTGCAAGTTTAATAAATTTTTTTAAAATTTATTTATTCACTAAAATCTTAAGACCTAAGGTACAAAAAAATTGTTTCGCCAAACTGCACAACACAGTTTATTTTTCTATGTTGAGTTTCATATGTGTATTTGTCGCTGACTGAGGACATGCATATCAATAATAATTGTCGACAATACTTAATAACAAATTTCAATCGCGATATTTATGCTCTTGAGTGATTCCATTATAGTTATTTTCAGAGACCATACAATTTATATAGTGCCACAACGGGATCTAACTTAATAGAATATGTTTAAACCATCAAAATCGGTTAAACCATTTCTGAGAAATCGATGAACATACTTAAAAATATATAAAACCTCCTATTTTTGTCGGTTAAAATATAGAAAATATCCAAGGAATTTGATCTCCCAAAGAAACGGCGACTGGAAGAATAAAAGTTTTGTTTACTTTTAAATTAGCTAACGTTGTTATCTCTTGTTTCAGTTGCCTACTTTGTAACTTGTACCCGAGTCTCTCGACAAAAAGGTCGAGTACCTACTGTGCGTAGCTGTTGGAGCTGTTATTACATTATTTTATGTCTTCGTTTCAGGACTTGACCCGAAAATACGATATCCGCTCGACATTGCACGACTTAGCCTTCGGATAACGAGAGCTTACCAGCACAAATATATCCACCCAAATATGCTATTAGGACACGGGCAGGCTTTCAATTATTTTATACAGAACCTACGAGTGTGTAACTGATAGATATGGTCATATTAGACCATTTGTTAACATTATAATATATAGAGGGCGAAGTGTGTGGCAGTGACATACCCCATGTTTTTTAACTTACAAACCTTCCTCGAGTGGTTGGCACTGTAAATGCACAAAATCATTCTCAAGATTAAGCACTTGTCTGCAAACTAAGTAGGTTAAATGTTTTATGCATTTTTTTTAAATTATTAAACAATAAACTGTCATTTTTTATCGCTTATGTATGTAATTTGATCAAGCTAATATTTATTCCATTCAAAATTGTTGGTTATACTGTAAATGTTTATAATATAATTATTAATTATATAAGAACTTACAGCTTAATAGAAGAAGCGGCAGCAGCGTGCGCAGCATGTCGCGCCTCTCACCGCGCAGCATCTGTCGAACAAATTAAACAATTATAAATAAGATGTTCAACGTATCTACAACGCTGAGCTCATATAGAGAGGTAGAGCATAGCGATATGTCGCTCAAAGAGCAGCTCGACTTGGGAAGTATAATTGTGTTCCTGCGCGTGAGTAAGGTCGGCAACGCGCGAGTGATATACGTCTGGTGTTGCAAGGGTTCATAGGCTACGGCAACCGCTTACCATCAGGCGGGCCGTATGCTTGTTTGCCGACAAAGTAGTATAAAAAATATATATAATTATATATTATTATTAGGACACCCAAGTGAAGCGGGAAGGTGAAGTATATGTTAAAATGTTTATAACAAGGGATTGATATTACGCTCGAAATGTTTCCCTAATTGACAAGTTGGGAAACTCATAACATTCAGTAAGTGCAAGAAACTCTAACTGCTTCTTTGGAAATATAGTAGTATTGGTGCAAGTGAAAATATAGTACTCGTACATGTACCTAATGAATATGGCAAAAATTACTTGATACAGTCATCAATTTCATCAAACTAGTTTGAATTGGATTTTTCATATTTAAAAGACATTCTGATTGAAAAAGCTGACATTAAACGCCCCATTTTAGTAACAAGTACACGTACGAGTACATCGGTTCATCGCTCAGTGCACCTTAGCAAGTGTCTGCAAATGGCTGCGACTTGTCTACAAATATATGTCGCCTCAGAGTTCCGACTCGAGTGCTAACATGCAACTGTGAGACATCTATTTATCCTACGAATAGCTTTTAGCCGGCGGTTTCACTCACGTTCCCCTTATTTAGCCTCTAGGGTATGAATTTCGGAAATACTTTTCATAGTACACTTCTTTGAGAAAAACAACGCAAACATGGTTGTGTGAAGGTGTGTTAGGGTGTTGCGTTGATTATGCATTTATCAATCAGTCAGGTGTTATTCGTTTATTTAAATAGACTAGTGGTCGCCCAGTGGTCGAAATTCGAATATAATTAAACAAAAGAGTAGGTATATAATATTAAGAAATTAAAGAAAATCAATTTACCTTTATGTGTCATTGCTGCGTTATCGACAAAGTATAGAGATTTTTGATTTTCTTTTGTTTTACCTTATTTAGGGAAGGCAAAGAGTTCTAGCCCATACAACCTCGTCCTTTACAGTATTTTTCTCGTTAGTTTTAAATTAATATGTCTGATATCTTTAAATATAAAGGCCCAAATATTCATGTCAAGTCAGTCAGGTTTCAGAAAAATGGTGAGTGGTTTACTAAAACTTTTCGTGGACTATTTGAGACAACTTGAAAAGTACACGAATTCATTTAATTTCACTTCATGAAAATAAAATGAAAACGCAACGTCACTTCGCAAGTTCCCGTCAAACAATCATTGAAATGTCACGACTGACAGTGGTGACATGTGTGTGTGTGTCAAACGCATGGTAGTGTGTAATGTTTTGTTTATTAATTTAATTTATTTCTAATGAATATTATATAAAAATACTAGCTGTACCCCGCGGTTTCACTCGCGTAGCGGTTTAAAAAATAAATAAAAACCAATTCTCAGACCTTCCCGATATGTACACAAAATTTCATAAAAATCGGTTGAGCCGTTTTGGAAGAATATGGTAACTAACATTGTGACACGAGTTTTTTTTATTTATTTATTACAGAAACAAACGGTCATACAAAAAATTTAAGAGAACAGCTTAGTTTAGAACATAATAAGACCTATAGTTTCATTAATTTTTATATAACTGATTATTGAAATGAGCTTTGTACCAATCAAAACATTACTTATGGTACATAGTTAGGTTTTACCAGGAATTAAATTTATTTTTCAAGGAGAATTTTTATATAAGATTAGTTTTTTGCACTCCTTCTCCATATAGACTTTAACTGTGCCAAATTTAATACTCCTCCATCGGCGTAATTTTCGTAAAAAGGTATACCAATGTTTTTGCTTCACGTATTAATATTATGATAGATGTAGGAACTGTCCTGAGAGAGGAATACTGTCTTCAGAGTTTACAAAAAAATACAAAAAGTAAACAAATTGTTGAAGATATAGATATATCACCTGCATGTACTAGCTAGCACTGGCTAGATAGTTTTCTATTTTATTTATTTAATTATAATGGTAGGACACCAATTACAATAATTAAAAATATTCTATTTAAAAATAACAAGTAAATAAATAAAAAATATTTATTTCTCCTCACATTGACAAGACCATACAAGTAATATCTATTTTTAGTTTCTTAATTTACAGTCTAGTGTATGTGTGGAGATGGTGTCTATTATAGGTGTAAACCTGTAGTACAGATCACCAGGTCCTCACCCCACGGAAACTCAGGTATAACATAATAGATTCATTTAATTTTGATTTTATCTTTGTAAAGGAGACGAAATATTAAATAAGATTTTACTAAAAACAAAGCCGCCCTTGGTGTGTGTGTGTGTGTGTGTGTAAGTGCGAGTGTTTGTGTGTAGGTGTGTGTATATGTGAGTGTAATAATTTATACCTAGTTATCTACTTATTCATTTATTTATTTTAAGCATCACTTTTAAGCAACTTCTCCGTAGTGTCATAGTCCAAGATTTGCAACCCGTCTCCAACCACAGTAGTAAAAAGAACAACAACTTGAAAATAAAATACAAACAAACAGTCATACATTCTTCTCACAGAAGAATGAAAGAATTCTATCTACCAGTTAAGTGACATATGATTTGTAATTTTTTTGTTTTTTCCACGTTGTTCTTATATTACGCTCTACAGACCTCCTCAACACAAATTTGATAGCAAATAAAAAGACATACAAACGTGTTTAAATATTGTCGTTATTGTCTCATTAAGGCGCTGACAACAGCTAAATGGCCTTGAGAAATTGAAATTTTAGCCACGCCCCTCTACATCCCCAATATATATAGCACGTATAGCACAGCATAGCGCCACACACGAAGACGCGGTAAAACGGTGCACTTTTTCGGCCATCATCCAAACAATAAACAAGTACAAATATATCTATGAAACTAACACAACTAGATGGCGCTATTATTGATAGTATAAATATGTAATTACAACTAGCTATAAAGAAATAGTAATAACCGAGTTCTCAATATATTTTAACCTAGTTTTGTAACTTTTCTATTTTATTTCCATCTTTCACACCATTATTTACAATAGTATGTACCTACTAATTTGAATGAAACCGCTTCTCTTATCATTTTATATTCGCGTCGCCCGTGTGGATGTATACATGTTTTTTAATAAGAAATATGAATGAAGAAAATAATGTACAAAATTCAAAATATATAGCTAGGTTTCATTTTTAGAAAACGTCGTTTTACCGTGTTTTCAATCAATGAGAAACTGCTACAATTTCATTAGAATACGAAAGTAAATTTCGCCGCTATCAATAAGTAATTAATAGCTCAGGTGGGAGATCGTGCGATCCTTGACCTAGATGTCCACGGATCGAGTCCTGTTGGCGACTTATGTTTGATTACTTTGTTCGATATGATTCATCCTACTTTTGTAACTTTTTCATCTTTCACACCATTATTTACAATAGTACCACAGCGTAACAAGTCATACAGTGGTTTATCGCGTTTGAAGTCACGCGAAATGCCGCTTTTGTGTAGACATTCGTCATTATTCGTAGTATGTGTATGTAGAACTAATACCTAACATATTTTTTATTGTTTATGACCTTTTAATAATATAATAGGATACTAAAATAAAAAAAATGAGAGAGAGAAATACTGAGATACTTATTCTTTTAAAAACTACAAATGCGAAACTGAAAGGTATTTTCAACATTTGGATTTACTAATTTTCAGATTGCGATTGTTGAATTTGACGATGTAGTCAATTCTCATATGTAGAAATAATTTTAATAAAAATTCAGACGGGAAGCAGGACCATGGTCTTGTATTAAAATTAATGTTCTTTAGCTGTTGATATAATTGACTTCTAATATTATTTCCAACAAACGTTGTAAAAGTTGTCTGTAAAGTGTCTTCTAATTTTTGGCAGTACGTTAAAATACTAATACATAATAGTTTGCTAGTAGTTAAATTAGGTCGCGCAGAGATATCACTACTCCATATTCGTAATCGGCACCCCTGAAAACCATGAAAACGATATCCATATTGATTTTATTTAAAAATTCACGTCCGCCATCTTGAATCTCGAAATATGTTATATATTCGTAATTGGCACCCCCGAAAACCATGGAAACGATACCCATATACATAGATGCTATTTAATAATTCGCGTCCGCCATCTTGAATCACGAAATATGTTATATATTCGTAATCAACACTCCCGAAAATCATGGAAACGATACCCATGTACATAGATGTTATTTAATAATTCGCGTCCGCCATCTTGAATCACGAAATATGTTATATATTCGTAATCGGCACCCCCGAAAACCATAGAAACGATTCCCATATAGATTTTATTTAATGATTCGCGTCCGCCATCTTGAATCTCGAAATATGTTATATATTCGTAATCGGCACCTCCGAAAACCATGGAAACGATACCCATATTGTTTTTTTTTTTTAATTCGCGTCCACCATCTTGGATCTCGAAATATGTTATATATTCGTAATAAGCACCCCCGAAAACCATGGAAACGATACCCATATAGATTTTACTTAATAATTCGCCTCATAATTGTACAAAATTCAAAATATATAGCTAGGTTTCATTTTGTCGTTTTACCGTGTTTTCAATCAATGAGAAACTGCTACATTTTCATTAGAATACGAAAGTAAATTTCGCCATTATATATAAGTAATTAATAGCTCAGGCGGGAGATCGTGCGATCCTTAAACCAGATGTCCGCGGTTCGAATCCAGATGATGTCTCCAATTTCATTTATTATTTTCCTCTTTTTCAAGTTCCTTCTTTTGTTTACCAAAATAAAAAGTATTATATACCAGCACAACTCAATCATCCAAGTACTTTACATTCATTATAAAACATGGTGTCATCACATGGATTTGAACACACACATCCAAGTAGCTATAGGTTCTTGACCTATAACCAGGACCGCTGAGCTAACAATGATATGATATATGCGATGAAAATAAGAATCTTTCTCGGTCAGTGATGCGGCACGACAAATTTTATTCCCAATGCATGAAAGATTATAAAATTAATCAGTTATTATGCCCTTTTTGTGGTAAGTAAATCTTTAGTTTGAATACTTTTTTATGCGAAATAATACGACGAGATCATATTGTAAAAGTTATGTAATGCAATTCATTTTCCCTCCAAATATTGTCATTTAATTTGATAAAAAGTTATAATGTGAATAGGCTGAATACATTCATAAATTACACTGCAATCTAGCGGCAGTGATATGACGCTTTGACAAACACAAGTATTTGTTTACTTTTATCATTGTCAATCACTGTGAAATAAATTGCTTACTACCTTACTTTATTCATCAGGCATTGCACATTATTTTTAAAAGATATTTTACCCATTTATGGATGATAATGTTGAAACCGCGCGCTCGGAAAAAAACTGGTATAGGTCCGTCTAGCAACGCGGATCGCCGCGGAATGCGAGTGAGGGCAAAGCAAAATACGCAAGTAACGTGACAGAAGAGTGTGGCATAATGTTGACTCCTCCCCCTAACTGCTCCGAATTAATAACGTAAGCGACATTTATAAAAATAATTAATTATGTACAAATAAATTCCTTATTCCAAAAACTAACGAAATAAATCATTTTCTAATTATTCGAACAATATTAATGTAAAATATCACATCGAAAAATACATTCATGTATAGGATAAATTTGGGAATTCCTTGATTTTCAGAGTTGTGTTTGGCAAATTTTTTTATCGAGACAATGAAATGAAATCGTGTTTTGAGATTAATAAATTTGTCATTTATATCCTTGAGTATCGTGTATTGAAATTTCAATACCGTACATTTAGTAGGATTAATATAGGTTGGGTTGCAATAGAGAGACTTTAGGTGTTGTCAGCGCCTTAAACAACAACCATGTCCCCATGCAGGCGGGCGCCGGCACCCGGGCGAGCGAGCTCATAGTTTTTGTCGTAAAATACCTGAGCCTAAGTTAAACTTGAAATTACTACCTCGGGGCAGAGGCCGCCAACTTTACTTTATATAAAAAGTTTTAAATGTTGTAGGTAAATCAACAACTTAAGTTAAAATGTGTTTCTTCCTCAGATCTCAGGGGGGAATAAACCCTGAATGTAGATATACTAGCCTATATCCGCGGCTCCACCTATATGTCTATTTTTGTCTGTGACACGTGCTTGCCAATCGTTAGTACCTATACACAGAAAGACTAGAAGATAGAAGTGAAATAGATTTTATAATAATCCTAACTATAATATTATAAATGCGAAAGTGAGTTTGTTTGTTACCTTTTCACGCTTAAACCGCTGAACCGATCGCGATGAAATTTGATATGTAGGTAGCCTATGGTACGGAGAAGAACATAGGCTACTTTTTATTCCGAGAAAACACAAGATCCCTCGGGGACGCGGGTGAAACCGCGGGGCGAAAACTAGTATAAGGATAAAACTGAATTTAGTTTTTATATTTTACGAAGTTCCGCTGTTTATTAAGTACGGATTCCGCCTGTGTAGCATTATTGTGATGAGCCCAGTGGTTACGAGCGCTCTGTTAGCTTATTGTTAGTTAGTTTGTTCACGAAATACTACTGAATGCAATACTTGCATTATTACACTACTTTAACCTTTAAGTCCAGCTAAATTTGATATTATTTCAATACTCAAAGGCGTGTCGACTCTCAAGATTTAGAGTATTATAATAAATTATAGTTGCCAGAAGCAAAACTGTTGTTCTTGTACATTCGTTTTACTGTTTTCAATGACAGTACAGATAACTTTTTAAACCTTTTTTTTATTTTTCATATTGTATACCTATTTTATTTCCTGTGTATTCTAATAAGAATACTAGCTTTTCTCCGTAATTTTTCTTGTGTTCTCGAGAGAGTACTGAATGGTTTCCCGGGATAAAAGTACCTACCATCGAATTATTTGTCAAATTCATCCAAATCTATTCATGCATCAATTATTAGCATTATTTAAATAAATATTATATTATTATATAACCTAACGCATACCATGTTGTGTCTACTGAAGCTCGCTCAATAATTCAATATAAAATTAATTATATAGGTATATTGGTACATATATCTGTCTCCATAATATAATCCTATTAATAAATAGCTACACAAGTGCGACAAAGGGCGGGTTCGAACGAAATTCCGACACACGGAACGTTTGATGTCTGAGCGGAATTCCCTTTCTTTGAATCTTGTTAAGCGTTACTTCAGACCTACTGGACCGCACCTAATTTTATTATTGCTTTAATGTTTAGAGCTCAGTATATTTTCTTTTGAAATTTATAGGCCTGTATTTGACAGCAACGTCACTATGGTGAATGATGATGTGGCCGAAGGTGGTAAGCACACAAGTCTTAGAAGGAACTAGTTCTCAAGTGCAGCTGCTAGAATACACGAGTGGATGCTTGGTGACAGATTTTCAACTTGACTGGTGGTAGCCAGCCAGTCGGGCACTTCAAAGTAGGTACCCTACGACCGTGCTATGGTTTCCTCACGATCTGTTCTTTGACCGAAAAGACAAGTTCATTGTTAAATTCGAACCCAAAACTTTCGTCACAGCATGCGACGACACTACCACTAAATTCTAAACATAATGCTTCTATCAGTTGAATGAGATAAGAATTGCTCTAAGGTCCGATTTTTCAATCACTAGACAAACCTCGGTTAAGTTATGCCTCTGATATCTATACAATAACTGTTCTGGTCATTCAAAAATCAGCTCTAAATAATACGTGTTACATCGGCTATCCCGTAAGGCACCATCCGTTACGGTTGCACGGTGGCACTTGCCTAGTTGGCTACCATCTTCAACTTTAAAGTCTTCAAGCACCTAGCGCTGCGCCATCACTTGAAAGCCAATATTTCTTGCTCCAAGGATACCTATAAATTTTAACCATATAATATTAATGTTAGCAGGAAGATCGTTTGTCACAATATACATGTATTAGCGTTAATAATAATGTTAAAATGTCCGCTAAGTAGAGCAAATAACTTGTCACAAGTTCGGTACAAATCGACAAGTGTCGACCAAGTGCCAAGTAGTGGCGCGGCTGTGGGTCGGGACGCGGATCAATTGCGCCGAGCGTCGCTCTACACTTACACTAGTTGAGTCACTCACTGAGTCTTCACTACTTATTTATCTAGTGGTAAATATAAATGTACCTATGATACGAAATAGGCTTTTTCTTAAGCTCTTAAGGTTATTTACCACAACCCAAACACGCGTTCTGTTTGTTTATTAAGACTAATCCGAAACGGCTGAAAAGATTTTAATGGTTTTTTTTACAGGTAGGTTTTTCTGCGAATATTTGGAGTTCCTGCGTAAAAATTGAAACACTGTATAAATTAGGAGCAAAATTTAAATTAACCAGGACCTAAATAAAGCGTTCTGTTTATCCTGGGAAAGCGTGAGAAACCGCGGGGTGGAGCTAGTAATCTTTAAGTATAGAAGTTACAAATTACATAAATAACATTATTTAACAACTTTGTTTAAACTAAAGACTGTGTTTTATACAACTTTATTAGTACTCACAAATAAAATGAAAATTACCATTATTCATAGAGCATTATACACACTCTATATTCAATATTCTCTGGCCATAAGTACTTGAGGGAATTACTGAACTCAAAATTATGCAAATAAATTGATGGCGTTTAATGGTATAAAATACGGTACTGTACTGTATTCTGTACAATACCGCGCATAGATTAAAGGATAATAATAATGTAGAGTACAATGAAGAAACGAAACGGTACTGTTACGTGTTAATATTCAGCTGTTTTAGTTTACATATCCGTGGCTCAGTGCGGTGGAAACATTGTTTGCACATAGTATGTTTGAATATTTGCTGGTTGTTTTAGTTGATCTCGACTTACGAGTATATCATCAATGTTACACGATGTAATGTGGTAACTGCAGTTGCTATACAATGATACAATATGCGACATTCAAATTAGCGTAGTTTATATATCTTTTAATGTCAGTTTTTTTTTTGTTTCAGTTTTTAATTGCGGTCACAAAATGTTTCATTCACACAATGTTACATTTTTTTAAATTTAGGTCCTACTGTATATAAAAAAAATATATACCAATACTACCTTATTATGTAAACAATAACTATTAAAAAGTAGGTTTATTTAGGTACTAATAAAATCTTTCAAATTCCAAAAACTTTTTATTTTTTTATTTATTATTTATACAAAAGAATACAGGATAATTAATATTAAAATAGCAACCAAAAACCACTAAGGTTTAAACTTGTGCTATTACAGTTAAATAACAAAAAGCTGTTTTAATTTAAATAAGAACAATAAAACGATTGCACAAGTTCAAGAGTTCAACTTTGCCGTTGGCAACTTCATTAAGTTTCATATTCGAGATAGTAATCCAAGCTACTAGCAGCTTAAAGCAGTCCTTGTTGAAAGCTGAGCACTATTACTACTAGAGCTGAAACTTGGGCAGGTGATATTATAATAGCAGTTTAGTTGCGACGGGACCCACAAGGGGCACACAGGCACACGCTTGCCTAATCCGCACGTTGACTTCACTCAATTAAGTTACGACCGCGACTGAATTTCACTTATAACAATTATACATTTGCATATTACCGTTATGTGTGAGTGAGTCACAAATTACTACATAGAACACTCATACGCAAGAATACAATACTCTTGCCTGCTACGAAGTGCATCGTAGCGTCGTAGCACACGTAGCGTCGTAGAGTTTCGTAGCAAATGTGATGTAACTGCTACCGTAGCGTAATTTGTGTACGAATTTACTTAAACGTTATGTTAAGTAATAGATAGATATCTTGGAGACAGGTTTTCGCACACTAGGTGGGTACTTTGTAGTACTTTGGGTACTTTGTAGTACTCACCTAGTTGGCTACCAATTTTTTAGTGACCTATCACCAACCATTGCTGTGTTCCAGCATTTGCACTTATGAGCTTGCCTTTTTTTTTGTTAAAGTCGGCAATACATTGGTAGTCTCTTTTGTCAGTGGCCTCTTACCATCACGTAGACCGAAACTTAATAAAATAAAAATAACCGACTATAAGTTAAACCACTTTATTGTACTTAACAATTTGTACTTTTGAAGCTTAAACCCACTGAAGGATTATTACGTAGCTTCAAAGAAACTCGAAACTATAGGTAATATAGTATGAAGCAAGCCGCAAACTCGGGGAAAAGTTGTTAATAATGTTCGCGGATGAGTCTCCTCCGTTGAGCGGCGTCGTGTTTTCATATCGCGTGGACTTGCGAGAACTTTCCACTTATTGCGTTCTCTCCGCTCGTTCGAAGGTAATTCAATACATTGTTCGTGATCGACTGCTATTGGTTACTAATTTGTAAAGCTTCCTCGAGGGGCTCGACCGTTACCTTGCAAGGGAGGCTGTTTAATAGGATCAAGAAGTTTATTAATTTATTAGTAGGTATCTATAACAACAGGATTAACCTAGTACAGATGCAAAGTTGCTACTCCTTTTTTGGCACAATTTGTTTATTTTGTATTTATTTATTTTTTCTCATAGCAATACAATTTTATTAATAACTATCTGTTGCCCGCGGTTTCGCCCGAGTTTCCGGTATAAAAAGTAGCCTTAAATTACTCCTTATAACATAAGCTATCTGCTAGAGAAAATTCCGGCAACATCGGTCCAGCCGTTTCATAGATAAGCCGGAATAAACAAATAGACAGATAGATAGACAGACAGGCAAACAAAATAATAAAAAATCTATTGTTTTAAGTACCGTATCTATCTAATAGGAGGTTATTTATACCCGATAGAACTCTGGCGATCTAGATTCGACAAACTGTGTGAAAGCATTTTGTAATGCCTCCTGAGAAGAAAACTTTTTATCGTTTTATGTAACGAATAAACTTAAAAACTACTGGACCGATTTCAAAAATTCTTTCACCACTTGTAACCTCTGCCTATAAACTCCAAAAAGTGCAAGGTTCATTTCTAGGACTAAGTACATGCTTCTATAACAAAATCCCTACTTCAATTTTAAATTTGCCTTCGCATAAATTTAAGGAACGGATTAAAGCTGTTTTAGTAGAAAAGGCTTATTATAGTGTAAATGATTACTTCAAAGACTCTAATGCTTGGTAGATTTGTTACTTTTGTATATTATTATTGTTATCATTTTGTTTTACAAACCTGTTAATAGTCTCAGTGATAACATATTGTGTGTTATAATTCGTATTTCTTGAAATATTTTCTCTTTGTATTATTTGTAGTAAGCTTAAGTTAGTCATGCTCACTTTAGGGTCTTTGCTTGCGGCGGCGTCGTGTGGCGGGTCGCTCACTTCCCTATAATACGTGCGAGGAGGGCGATGGCTGCCACATGCGTCATACTTGTGAACAGGTGCTGCTTGTGGGGGCTGGACTGCTTAAGCATGCAATCTATTTATTTACTGAGTTACTCATAATTTTGATACTTACATATATTTTTTCCTTATACACACAAATATTGTCAGTAAGACTAGATAAAAAAAAAAATGTAAATTCTGAGTTGGTTTTGAAAAGAGTAATTGCTGAGTTTCTTGTCGGCTCTTCTCAGTAAAAGCAACTTTCCAAACCGAGCGTTAGAGTCAGACTATTCATAAGTGCTTGTGAAGGCCTATTTGAATAAAGAATATTTTCACTTCAGTAGCTCAAACATGTAGGTTTTGCTGCCTGAAATCAGTGAGCGAAATGCGATTTTGCTCACTGAGTGAGACAAAGTAACTTTTTAATTTTTTTTTTCAGAAAGCCGCGAATATCTTATTGAGCCTTATTCGAAACATTCACACTCTACCTTTTTCCCGCCATTTTAAAGAGAGAGAGACAAAGACCAGCCTTTTCGAAGTTCCGATTTTAAATTCGACCTCAAATTTCGTACTAACTAAAGAAATTTTGCAAAAAGATAATTATATCTTTTAATGTAATTTATTGAATTTTTAACTTATTGTTGTGTTTAAACGAAATTAAGTATTTACTGCAAATAAAACTGATATTTAACTTGTAAATATTTATTATCTCCTAAAGTGTTCTCGCTGCTGAAGTGAAAAGTTATGTGTGTTAGACGAGAGCAAAGTTTTTTGCATCTCGTGCCTTTTTAGAATCACTCGCTACGCTCGTGGTGGCGAAGGATTCAAAATCAGCACTCGCAGCAAAAAACGACTTTGCTCTCTTGTTGCACAAATAACTATTTCATTTCATTTCGCCATTAGAATGCTACACTGTCCCTGAGTAACATGGGCTATATTTTATCCCGGTAATACGGGTGAAACCGCGAGGAAAAGCTAGTATATTATACATATATACAATGGTATATTAAATTTTTTCATAAGTATTTTTTTTCAGTAAATATTTGCTTGTAAGTTAAGAAGTTAACTTAGTGTAAGGAGTTTATTTTGAACTTTTATTGTCTTAAATTAATTTTCATTTTATTTCAATAATTTAATTTTATTCTTCAAAGAAGTATTCGAGTCTCGATAAATAATTTTTTTGTCGACAAAACAGCAGCTTTCGTTATTTGATATACTTATGACAGTACACTCACTACTATCGTGTTTAAATAACTTAATAAAATGAGTTATCTGATAATTTTTAGGGTTCCGATAGTAATAGGATTTAATGTGGGTTAGGACTAATCCAGATGAATCAATGAAAATAACACACCCCGTATACCACCACTCATGTCTCATATTTTTCCCAAATCCTGGACGTAAAAAGTTGAAAAAAAAAGATAAGCCTTAGATTTCTTGCGGAAAATGAAAAATATGCATGGAATAGAATGCGTTCAAAATGTTTTGCTTAATTTCACCGAAAACAAATAAGATGGATTAGTGCTGAACCGAGTATGACAACGAACTCATAAGAAGCATTTGGGTTCAAATTGTATACACTAAGATGGCTTTTATATTTCTTTGTTTGTTTTTTTTTTGGATTATTGATGAGAGGAACCTTTATATTATTTTATATGTCCAAGAAAGCACTTGGTTTTTTTCAGTATATTTTGAACAAAATAAATATTTATTCAATAAAACACCCTATATAACTCAAGAAAGGCTGAACCTATTTTTATGATTTTTGATTTATTGGATTTGTCTCCGCTCCGAACAACATAATAACCATTAAAACATCGGACTTTTTTATACCGGGAATGCAAGTAGAACCGCGGGGTACAGCTAGTTCTAAAATAAACACAAGTAAAATTTAAAGTCAAGATATAAATCAAACAATAAAATAATCAACAAAAAAATCGTTGCTAATTAATAAAATCGTAATAACTTGGATAACTCACCAGTAAAACGATTCAATCCCATAAATTTCCTAAAAACATTATTATAACACAACCTTTGTTACACGAACAACTGTAAACTGTCCACAACACAACTGTAAACTGTCCACATGTCTACTTACAGCCGGCAAATGCGAGCCGAAGCGCGGAAAAGTTCGAGGAGTCCGCGGGACTGTGCGGCGCGAGGGAGCGTGCGTCGCGGCCGGCGGTCGGTTGCCGAGTGTGCCGGTCTCTGAGTTTGCCGTAATAGCCGCGCGGCACGTACGTAGCTGCTACGAGCTACGAACCTACTACGAGCTACGAGCCTACGGGCTACGACATAGAACTTGTACCTTCACTGTAATTATGTTTTACTAAGCGTTAATTGTATTTTGCTTGTGCCTTTGTTTGTATTTAAATTAATTATTTTACAGTACTTAAGTAATTGTATGTAAATCAGTTTATGTAAATAAATTAGATGATGTTTGAAATAAGTATTTAAAAAAAAAATTATATACCGGTTTATAATCCCTACTATTATATTATATGCAAAAGTTTGTTTGTTGGTTTCCTTATCCTTATTTCACGAACAAAGTAACAAATCAATGCGATATTTTGCATAGAGATGGTAAATAGTACAGTAATAGCACAGTCTAAGTAACCCTTACAGTCGGCCAACGGACACGTCTAGACAGAGCAATCGTGCGGGGCTTGAGGGGTAAGAGAGGGGTGGTAGCGAGCCCAAGCTGCTATACACTCGCTTGGGACACAATGCAGCAATGACGAATGCCTATACAAAGTTTTTTACGCTGTGGTAATAGTGAGATAAGCTATTTTTTATCCCGGGAACGTAGGTGAAGCCGCGGGGCGAAAGCTATTTTATAATGCATAATTTTAGTTATTAATTTAAAGCAAACATTTTGTCATATTGATCGTATAATGTAGACAGAGAGCTATTTGGGAACTGAAATAGATTAATTACAATTGGATCGATTTCAGATTGAGCTAATCTGATCGGCTCAGCCGGAGCTTGAGACAACACACATCTACTGTACGTACAGTACATACGTAGAGCAAGGTCCCGTATTATGTCGGGATGTGCTCGGTGTCTATAATAACTTTAGAATAAGGCCAAGTTAGCTCCTGTCCTCGCACAATTAATTTGTTTTGTTTGCGTTATAATTATGCTTTGTGATATTTTTTTTATAATTAATACAAATGAATTCTTATATTTTCGAAACTTGTGAGGTTCGTTATAAAAGTATTTTTTTTTTTTGCGATTTTAATAATAATATGTATGTTTGATAAATGTATTTGTTGTTATAATATGGACTTAGTAGTAGGAGTCTGAAATAAACGAATTTTATTATAATTAGCGAATCCTTTTCTGGATATCGACAACAGTGCCACCTACCAGGTCCAGCTGGACCTCATAAGTACCTACAACAAAAATATCATGAAAATTGATCAAGCCGGTTAGGAGGAGAAGAATATTATTACGAACATACGCACACCGGATTTATATATAAAGATAAATGAACATGTCACTAAATTAATTATAGGATAAGCCACATAATCACAGCAAGTGTTACATGCCAATTATAATATTCTGTAATTGTCTCAGAGCATCAAGAATAACTTTATGTATATATATTGTGAAGTACAAAAGCATTTCCCCTCAGGTTATTTAATCTAGCGACGATAAAAACGAAGCTGCAGACATGCGACGCGTCGCTCAAGTGTTTTCTCATTTCAGTCTCGAGCACTAACAATCTTAAAACTGAGGAAGAAAAAGTTTAAAAATGTAAAATGTTATCAAAATGAGGACGCCGGGCGAGGGGTGAGGGGGGGGGGGGGGGTGGGCTGGGTAGAGAGCAAGGGGGAGTCTTAGCGAGAGACGTCGTCCCTAGAGCGTGAAGGTACCTTGATGAAAAGAAAATGAAACCGGGTTGATGTAACGTAGACACTGCACAGACAGACGAGTCGACGCGACGCGGACCACCGACGAGCGACGACGGAGGATGGACTTTATGAAATTTTTGCATAAAAACACACTCGAACCTCGTGATTCAAATATTTATAGAATTGTAAATATTTGTACACCTTTTTAACTACACAATCATAAATACCATACTCAGTATTTTAAAATTGAACTGTTATTGTGACTTTCAATATTTAATGAGAAATACGATTTAAATCTTACAGTATAATATTGTTGTTCCCTACAGGGTGCGTGTATAATTAACATTACTTACTACACGCAAGTGATGCAATATAAATAAATAAATAGTTTATTTCTTCCCACAAATAATTCTCTTATAAATTAGAGTAAACCTAATATTAATGTACAATAACAAAAAAATAATAATACTATAATACGAAGAACATATTAATTGTGGGAGGACAGGAGCCCAAACTAGGTAAGCCCTGTGCTATAGGTCTCCTGGTCTCCACCTCCTTGGAACAGGGATTATTATAAAATTAATATTACATATTTATAAATGGTGCGAGTGTATGTGCTTGTGTGTGTGTGTGCGTGTGTGTCTGTGTGTGTGAGAGTGTGTGTGTGTGTGTGTGTGTTCGTGTGTGTGTGTGTGGTGTGTATATGTGTGATGTGTGTGTGGGTTATTGAAAGTATGAATAAAGTATTAAAACTATACGTAAAGTATTGAAAGCTGCGGTTGTATGTTGGAACGAATCGACAAGTTTGTCAATGGTCGCGATGGAGCAGTGCGATGGGATTGTGATTTATTGGCTACAAACAATGGACGTGTACACTGAACGCGCCGTGTCAGGGAGATATTGTCTCAAACAATAACAATGGAAAACATTACATGCCAAGTTATTGTGAAATATTCTGGTGAAATAAAGTTTTTTTAAGGTGTTAACCGGCGTGATTGATTCTACAAAGTACATTACCACATAGCTATTGTGTCCACGATTTCCTTGATTAAAGGATCAAGTTATTGAATTAGAACCCATGATTTTAATCTTGGTGTTCAGCATTGTGTTCGCATTGCGCTCTAAATAAGGGTATTTCATTGAGTTTCCTTACTATTTTCATGTATACTTTGTTAAGGCACGTAGATTAAAGTCTTTGTGAAAACCAATACCTTCAAAATCGACATCGACCCGCCTTTGTCAACGTTTCCGAGCACAGTTTCGCAATTACTTTCGCTCATTTTTTATTTATGGATTATTCCATTGTCTCTTAATAAAAACAAAGAGTAGACAGATCTTGGACGAAACAATTAACAGCCAAAACTTAATTCGCACAAACACAAAAGGAAAAGTAATCAACCTCGGCGAGGTGTACAACGTCGAGCACAAGTTGAGTAAGTATCTATCGCATGGTGGTGCGGGCTGGGCGCATTGTGGGCGGTGGACTGTACTCGAAAGATAGCAGCGTATTGTCGACGGAGACGAGACGACATTCAACTGGATGAAGAACTGAAAATTTATAAAGAAATATATATTTTATGGCTTAATTGCGACGAGGTACAGCCGCGGGGAAAATACATTAACATTAAAGCGAGAATGTTCCGGAACACGTGGCACATTCATTAATTATAATGTTCTGATTATTAGTTCAAATTAATAACAGTCTACCGCGTGCTCAATACCGTCACTACAACAAACGAAATATCTCAATACGTAAATATCGAAATATGTTTCTCAATAAAATAATACAGAAACAAAATATGAAATTATTTTTACAACAAGTAAGTATTTACAATCATTGTATAAAATACAAACTATAATAATAGATAGAAAACATTCTCAAAGCCCTCGCTGCTGTCGATTGATATTATTGTATATTGACATAATCAATCAATATTTTAGAAGTACAAAGTTTGTAGAAATATCATATAACTTACTAATTGTTACATTCAGTCATATAATTGCAGAAAGATGCCACTTCAATTTTTAAAGACGGGCCGGTTACCGTGGTTGGCAAGATAAAGTACCTGTCACGCTAAAGGCTGTGGGTTTGATTTTCATCCAGTACAGACATTTGAGTCTGGGTGTAATCGGAGGTTGAACCAAACTTGAGGTTATTTTAAGGAGAAAATAAGTTTACCTTTACTTGTCCGGTCTATCTGTACTAAAAATAGAATTTTCTGTAGTATGTATATATATCAGTTATCTGGTTTCCATAGCATGAGTTTTGCTTAGTTTGACATCACATCGGCATCTGCCGATGTGATGTGAACACGCCGTGTGTAAGGAATATTTCAGGATATTATTAAATATTCTGGGACATATTCCTCAGACACGGCTATCTGACCCCAAACTAAGCAGAGCTTGTATCATAGAAGCCAGATAACTGATATACTACATATACTACTTTTCTTTTGTAAATACATATATATATATAGATAATTACAACCAGACTCAGGACAAACAGAGATGTTCATGCACACAAATATTTGTCCTGAGTGGGAATCGAATCCACGAACTGCGGCTATAGATAGGGTATATTACCAACCACGCCAACCGGCCGGTCATTATTATTATTATTTATTTCATTTGAAACATTATTTTCAGCTCAGTTCGTTCGCTACAGTACCTACCTACAGCATCTACCTATCAACTTATTTGTACCTAGAGCTATATAGAACTACCCTCATACTATATAATTTACTCTGAAAGCACAACGCTTTTACCGAGACACCACTTAAGTGTAAGGAGCCATTTTCTACCAAAAGAAATTACCAATTCTGTTCCCAAGTGTACTCCGTCTACTAATTCTATTTAGGTAGGTATCTACCTGTATTCTTAGTCTTAATGAAACACTCGGTAGTCCATTCACCGGGGGCCATCTTGAATGTGGACGAGGACGCAGGGATGGGCTCGCCGTGCGCCGGCTCGCACTCGTCTCTAATTTTATTTCTGCGTCATTTAGTTACCGCGGAGTGGCCGCTATTCAATCTGGATGAAAAGTTTTACCTGTTGTGTTGTGTGCCCCGCCGCGCCACCCCGCTTTATTAGAATGAATTGGAATACATATTTATAATTACTGCGCATCGAATTCCTAGAGTAACTTATATACAAAAATAAACTGAAATCTTTATTAATTCAAATACTATCCATTATATAAAATAGAAAAATACTTGCTCATTACTAAATAGAGTTCCCATTTAAAATATTACAATCCACCTGTAGAAATAAACATTAATTGCCGAATTTATGTAAGCGTATCACTTTAGAACGGCTGCACCTATTTGGCGAACTCTTTTTTAACCGACTTTTTGAAAACATAAAAACGTTTGTAAAATCGTACGGAAAAGTGATTTTTTTTTATATACCTACCAGGAACGCGGGCGAAATCGCGGGGAACAGCTAGTTTAAAATAAACTAGCAATTAAGTGTTACAATCAATACAGATGTGACTTTTAAAGCACACGTTGAAAGCAATGCGTGGCAATGCGAAAAGTAGCACAAAACTTAAATAACTTTTGGTCCCGACGTAAAGTGCAAAACTTGCACTACTTATAGAACTACTTGCAAGTGCGAACATGATGTAGGTATTATGGAAGTTAACTCTCCTCGAACAACTGTCCGTGCGACAGTCTCTCGTGGGGCAATGGAACATTGCTGTTTGCTTAATTGTTAATTATTTTTTTATAACAACTTATTTTATATATTGATGAAACGTCTTTCCATTTTAAATGGGGAAGGTGATGAAAAGATCTCATCATCATAAGAGATGACGTGTCAAACAAAAAGTGATAACCCTATTAGAGAAATGGCTGCCGGAATCCAACGGTAGTTATCGTGCTGATTTTAGAAGTAAAAGTTAATAATGTATTTCGCAAATACAAGCAAGCACCGTCCGGTACCGAGCTTAAATCACAAAACATTAGCATAGCAGTAAGCAAGTACGAGCAGTAAATATATCAAACTAACCGAGAACGTGTAATTAAGTCACGCTCGCCACTAAATAACGACAATAAATAGTTAGTAGTATTAGTTGTGTCGTATTATTTGTGTTGTTGGGAGGTCGAGTGTGTCGTGGAGTGGTGGCCTGTGGGCGACAGCGGCAGGTGGCGGGGGCGGGGGCCGGGGGCCGGGGCCGGGGGCGCTCGAGGCAGGCACGTGGTGCTGTCGCGGACGCGGGTCACCTGTGCTGTGGCTGCGTGACCGTTCCACTACGTGTGGTATCAGCTATGAGATAATAATAATGTACTACATGTGTTCTGTGTTCCATTTTAAATACTTGCATTTATTCCACATGGGAACCTCATTATTACGTCGGTAAAGTTACAAAAACTATATAAAAAATTTAAATTCAAAAAGTTTCAAGTGCTGACGTAATTAAATTTAAAAAAAACACAGCAACAATTTAATACTGCTGAAAGTATGTCTCAGTCCATTGAATATTTTTGTTTTACAAAGTAAATAATCAGTGGTTTGGTAAATTGATTTTTGTTTATTAACAACATAACATCCAACATTAGCAGCACACAGCAGCTAAGCGCCCACTCGGCCCGGGGCAAGTCTGCGACACAGCTTCCGAGAATCAGGAACAGATATTCCTACCCCCCTTCCCTCCCTCTTAAATGCTGAACATAGCTCCGCCATTATTGAAACATGTTTACACAATAGGTACTAGCAAAAATGCATCTCGCGCCCAACAATGGCGCATGGAACACGGAACAGTTAGTTTTTACACCCCAAGCATTGACACAAAACAGGTACATACCAGAAAGTTCGCTGTCAACTTCTTTGTCATCTATGCTAATGAAATGTAAATGCAAGTCTGCTATTTGCATTACATTACATACACATACATTTACACATTTTATAGCTAAGCTATCGAAACAAATTTTGATGGCACTGTGTTTATTTTAAAAACCGTAGATGTATTATTTGTTTATATTTGCGATTCTAGGAGTATGAAGCGTTTTTAGTATGTACGTATCTATTTAGTGGCGCCGAGCACATTACTGTGTGGAAAAGGTTACGCGTTGGGAAGTAGGTACTTGGAACTACGTGTAATATACACAAGTTTTATGTTAACGTCAGACGGCGCGTCTGTTGTACACGTGGTAGGTACCTACTCGGTGAAAAAGGGTAATTCCGTTTACAAGCTGCTTTGTTTCAGAAGAAAATGTTGTATGAAACGTTTTTACTTCTTTCTTTTTATAACACTTAATTGATTTCGATGCGGCTACGTTAGAGAAGTATGTTATAGCAAATAATAAATAGCAAAATGAGAGAAATAATTTTGGAAACACCTATTTTTTTTCCTTTTTTTTTCAGAAACTATTCCACCACTACACTACGTTGAGCGAAGCAGTAATTTCTAGCAAATTTTGAGCTATAAGACGACTGGATTAAAAATTATTACCATTATTTCTTTGGACTTAACCTCTATTTTAAAGGTTTTTTTCTTAATATAAATTGTAAACAAAAAAAATGTAGCCTCGCTGACTTTCTTGCCGGTTCTTCTCAGGTGTCTTCCAAATCGGTGTTAACTTCAGTAGCTTCGACGTTCATAAGTGCCCTTCTAGGGCCTAAACTGAATAAATGGCTTTGACTTTGAATTAATAATATAGCGCGTGAATTCACATTATGATTTTTAACTGACAGACAGAGGACGAGAGTGATCATATAAAGGTTCCATTTTTTCTTTGTAGCTCCGGAACCCTAAAGAGAACTGTAAATATAGTAAAATATAAACTTGTTCATCTATGGTATAAAACAGGACCCCCTTGCATAGATCCCAACCCAAGTGCAAACAACGGGTAAACATATCTCAGCGATTAACCTCCGACATTTCCGCGTTTGTGTGAAGGAGCATGTTCGGCATCATCTGACGCGAGACGCAGGAGCGTGTGATGGCAGCTCATAATCCGTAATTACAGTAATACATCCGGAACTACCCGCCGCGGCAATTAATTACATTTGAATATCAAATAAACACCACCCGCGCCGCCGCACCGCCCGCGCCGCCGCACCAACGCACCGCCCGCGCCGCCGCACCGCCCGCGCCGCCGCACCAACGCACCGCCCGCACCGCCGCACCAACGCACCGCCCGCACTGCCGCCGCCGCACCTCCGCACCGCCCGCACCGCCGCACCGCCCGCACCGCCGCACCGCCCGCACCGCCGCACCGCCGCACCGCCCGCGCCTCACACCGCCGAGCGATCATTTCCTACTAATTATTTAGTAATACATTCATCCCTAATGAATAATATTCGCATAATGTAAGAGCTCTATATTTGTATATAATAATAAAGTGATAGTTTAGTGAAATAACAACATAATTATACACTTTTACAAAAGCTCTACCTAACTTTTACCAAACTTTGGCATCAACGTATTTTTTTTTAATATCATATTCTATCGTTTTGTTTTAATTTTTATGTTTAATATTTGATACATTTAAGATACTGTTTATTTTTATGGCAAATATCTATATATAAAAGGAGAAACTGACTGACTGACTGACATATGAACGCACCGCTCAAACCGCTGGGTCAAGAAGAAGTTCATAAGTGCCCTCTTAGCGCCTAAACTGAATAAATGGCTTTGACTTTGAATGGATCAGAATAATAAATAGGCTACTTTTTATCCCGGGAGAAACCGCGGGACGAAATCTAGTTTCAAATTAAGCAATATTATGATGGTTTATAATAATAAGGAGGCTGGCTTATTTAAAACAAATTGATTTTACTACTAATATTATCAATGCAAATATGTTGTTGGTTAAAATGACATGAAATAATTTAGCTATTATCCCAGGAAATATGTGAATCCTTCGAGAACACGGGTAAACCCGGGGGTGGAAGCAACTATATAACATAGTGGCAAGTCGTTTCCTTGAAAACATAAAGTAAACAGAGATATTGTTTAATTTCATCGTAGGTTTGAAAAAATAATGCTTGTGAAAATCAACTTTTAAGAAAATGTTGGTAGTTAGTGGTGAGTTTGGAATTACAAGCGAACCCGGGGGCTGGTTCCAGGATCAATACTGCTAATAAGTTTCACATCAGTCGATAAACACAAAACGCTCGCGGCACAAAAGCGATCCGGAGCTCCAAATTAAATTCGAGATAATAATTTTATTGTGACTCATTCGTTGGAAACTCACAAAGTAGCTACATTTCACGCATGGATTGAACACAATCGGCTCAGCTACGAACGCGCTACGAACACGCTACGTCGTAGCAGGTACTCGTAGCTCGTAGCCAGCTAGCTACATATTAATGGAACAAAGCGCGAATCGCTTGCTTATAATATTGTAAGACGCACCGAAGCGTTCACTGATTGTTCTAAAATATATTTGTAACCAACTTCTGTCGCGCAGTTTTACCCAAGTTCCCGAGGAATTTTATATTTTCCCGGAATAAAAAGTACCCTATATGTTATTCCAATCTATCATCTATCTATGTGCCAAGTTTCATTCAAATCCATTTTGCCGTTTAATTGTGATTGAGTCACAAACATCCGAACAAACATACTTTCATATTTATAATATTATTAGTAGGATAGCGCTGGGGTAATTAGTTAGCAATATAATAGTCTGTAATTAATTTTTAAAATGATAAACGAAGCGGAACTTCTTCTTAGAAATATCATGAAATAAAAGACGTTAAATAACGTAGCGATGGTTGTAGTAGTCTAAAAACTAGTCACCAAGCACCTACGCCAGCCACTATTATGCCAGTTGCACTTGAGAGCCAGTTTCGTATAAATTTTTAACAATCCTATGCAAAATCGCGTATTTGAAGTCTCTTCACGAGGCTTCATGTTTTCTGTATATTTTTTTATGAAATAATATTTTTCTTATTTCAGTATGATATTTTATGATGATGAGAAACATGTTTTAGTTTATTCGCGCGCCTCGCTCACGCATCACGCGGCAGCGCTGGAACTCTTTTGAACAAACGAATGAATGAATTCTAAAGAAATACATTCAAGCAAACTCCAAACAATTTTATTTATTTCATTGCTATGCAAAATCCAACTTTTTCCGGACATTTAAATGAAAACTATTTTTATCTTAATACGAAAAAAAAATCATTCCGTGTGTGTGAGTGTGTACCTACTCTGATAATTATCTCTATCTGGCTAGTCTAAGGAACCACGTTATCTAGCACACGGCTGAATATTTCTTACATAACGGCTTTTAAGTTAATTATAATTTATACAAAAAAATACATAATGAAAATTTGCATAACGTATACATATTTTCATATTTAAGGCTGGCGTCCAAAAGAAACGATGAGAGTCGAGTCGAAACAATGCGCCCGGAGGATTAAAGATTCGATTAAAGCATCGTGTATAATAATAATTACCTCTGAATATCCGCATCTCATAAATGAACGTAGTCTCGTGTGGTAGCACCAGAATGGTTCCCGCGAGTACAGCTTCTAAGTTTTGAGGTCTTACCACCGTCAGCCACATAATCACTTATAGTCAGATTGTGGTCAAACACAGACTTATAATGAGTTAAAAAAGCTATGTAGTGATCGCAAAATCTTGCAGATCTGCTTCCCGTACATTCCCGGGACCGCATTAAGCACGCGCATCGTCCTGTCACGCCGCTTCTCCCGCGCCGGGAATTGAGTTCGGAAAGACTCACAATGCATCACGCTACTAATGTATTCCAACTCCGGAATTATTCTCGATCAGGTTCACGTTTGAATTAGTTCCACCTTTTCGTCTTTTCTATTCAATTTGCTATCTTATATATTATATAATAGAATATTAAAATCAAAATTTTACATAAACTTATGTTTTGTATTGTGGGTGACTTAATATATACAAGTATTATTATTTATCAGTTTATTATAAAATCACATTCACGCCAAATAACTTTATTTAATATTTATTTATTTACATATATACACACAAGCACGCACTACACTAACATATCTATATAAATATTATAATTTCCAATAATTCTACAAGCAAAGCCATACGTGACCATACGTATAGCTAGCTGCGCATACGCAGCCGTGTTGCCCGTCCGCTAGCGCTCGGTCACCGGCAGTCACGATTTAACCTTCCTACGCACCACCTGTGTTCTTTCTCATGCATAATACTTGCTATTTGCTGTTGCGTGTATTTGTTTCACTGTTCTGCTTGTCTTCTATGTTAATCTATCGTTTCTGTTCATCTTCAATCCTTCTAACTATCTATCTAAATTGTGTTTGTGGAATTGTCTCTTGTGTACTGCCAAGACATATTAAAAACTTTTATACGTGGACTATCTTTATTCTTCGTCGATCCGTCTCAAATCACAATCAGACCTCAACCACCACATATATGTAATTTGAAATTTATCTTATTTCTATAAATTTAAATTGGGAAGATTTTAAGTTTTCTCTAGAACGCCGGTTGTCGTGGTGTAGAAGATCGCTACGACAGATACTCATAAAATCAATTGAATACTTTTTATCATTAATCAATATAAGAAAAACTTAGACTTCACGTGTTGATCTTAAAGCTACCTAAGCCTAGTCTACAATTTATCCTACCTTGTTCTAAATTAAAATAGTGAAGTATCGACAAGTGGTGGGTCAATTAGCCCACGTCCCACGTCCACGTCCCTCCGGCTCACATAACGTTAAACATAAAACGTAACGTCCTCCTCGTGACAGATTTAAAGCCTCCTTCCTTGAAAACCTTTTGTAACGTTACGACATCCCTCGACCTCCCTCGATACCAAACAATGAACACCTATAAAGGTTATTTAGTGAGCGACCTCCAGCTTCACCTCACTACCACCTACTGTAAGGTCGCACAATAAATATTAACATTTTGTGAGTTTTCATTTGTCACATTTCTTTCTGTAGCGAGACCATTGCGGAGATTAATAGACACATTATGGTTTGATAGCGGCGCTTTGTAACAACAAAACCTGCGCTTACTTCACGCACTAAAACACATTTGTATCTTATTTTTTATTTTATCTTTGTATACTTTATCATATCAGTCATGTTGTTTTGTACAAAAGATATACACAGACGTATAGGCGATAAAAATAGTGATATCGTATAGAGAACAATCGAGATAGATCGACGGCGGCGATTACCCATTCCTGAATGCAGCTACGATAATAAAGGGCAGCGCCTTAGCCGGTCGGCGCGGCGCTACACGCCTAACGACTTCCTATCTCCGCCCGTACACAGGGAAATGAGAAAAGTTCCAGCAAGGTGCCGCGCCGGCTCCGCGCTCACATTTATTTATTGAACGACCTTTGAGGCCATTTTGAATTTCGCCCGACGCGGACCCTGCCGCTCTAACGGCACCGATGTGCTTTGGCTCGCTAACTTTTTTCAATATTTACTTATTTTATGTTATGTAATTCTATTATTTTGTTGATTAAATTGCATAGTACCCGTATTGTACAAGCTTATATAATAATGATCCTTATATCGTCATCGCTCATCTATTTACTTACAAATACCTACATGTCTTCTCAGGCCCTCTAAGTATGTACTTTAGACGTTTCATGTATTGTTTGGTTAATACATAACTACACAACTATATGGTGGTTAGTTATTTAACATATTTTCCTGTTATATCTGCTTAAGTATTTGAAATCGGCAACACATTGGCAATCTTCCTTGTTTAGCTGATGTCTATAAGCGGTGTTGACTACTTACCATCAGGTGGACCGTCTGCTTGCTTGTCAACCTACTGACATTAAAAAAAAAACTATCTTATCTGCCTATCCTAATATGAGCGTTTTTTATCTTATTATTAAAAAACAAATAAGTTAAATTTAAAATTGAAATGTCTGTTATGAAAAATTTTAACAAAAAAAAACATTTTTTTTTTTTCCGACTGACTATCACTTTGTTCCGGCTAATCTCCGAAACGGCTCGACCGATTTTGACGAAACATTCACTGGCAGATAGCTGAGGTTATAAGGAATAACTTTGGCTACATTTATTGGTTATAGGCTATTTTTTATACTGGTAACCCGGGTGAAACCTCGGGGACCAGCCAGTATATTTTATCCAAATAAAACTCACAACTGTAAAACTACATTGTTATCTAATAACTTTAGAACTAACTTATCTGCGGGTTCATAATGTCGCAACTTTTATACAAAATTCACAAACAAGAAAACTGTGCGGTGAAAATTGCGACACGGAGTAATAAACTGTCTTATTGTACCGAAGGGGAATTTCTTTTGCATGTTCCCTAAACACTTGAACGTTGTGAGCTTTGGTATTGCACCTTGTGTTAGTATTGGAAGGATAATACTTTGTTTCTGTTCTGTTCTGGAATGTAAATAAGAGAATCCGGCGCGATACGATAAATGCTAATGCAATGCCCTGTTTTGTTTTTGTTGTAAAGATATTTAAAGCGCTTGTAATTGTTGCAGCGCTGCAGCGCCCGCCGCGAGCGCGCCCCGCTTTTATTTTACACTTATTTTGTATAGTCTTGTTAGTTTATTGCTTTATCGTTGAGATAACTATTTTAATGAGGTTGGTTGCATTGTTTCTTTTTTATTTACCTCCATAGAAGCCTGATAATTTTATTTACCGTTATTAAAACTTGAAAGTGTTTTGTTTGTAGTGTTCTTGTAATTACGCCCCGCGGCCTCACCCGCGTTGTTGGGATAGAATGTAGCTTCATATTTCATGTACCAGTCCAAAAACTATCTTTATATAAAAAAAAACATCTATTCTTCATTTGCGTGAAAGAAGGACAAATCTAACAAACAAACACTTTTCCTTTTATAATAATAGGGACAAATAAATAGGCTTAGTAAATGAATATTAGTAATTATATTATAGGGATTACGAATAAAAGCGTTTTATTATATTAGTTTAGTTAGTTTAGTTCGGTTAGCGTTAGAGTTATATATTATTAGTAGCTGCCCCCTGCGGTTTCACCCACGTAGTGGTATGAAATATACTTTACGATCTATACTCAGACCTACCGAATATACACAAAAAAAACCATAAAAATCGGTCGAGCCGTTTCGGAGGAGTTTACAGACAAACACTGTGACACGAGAATTTTATAAATTAAGAAGAAGAAGATTATTATTTGAGATTTCTTTCATTGTTCATTTCTTTCATTCGTTACGGGCATAAATGTTCCACAATTTTGGATTAAGTATAATTCTTTCGACAACCATTTAATCTGTTTATATATAGGATGTAGTGCAGTGAAGCTTCCGCTAATCTGAGGGATGAGATGGGGAGGAGCGCGCGCGTCGCCGTCGACTTACAGGTGTTCAGTTACTCGCTATAATAGTTTATTCCTTCAGAAGCTGGCTCTTATGTGAAAACAAGTTATGCGCCCGGATTTACTTGCAATTTTGCTGTAATTGTACCTACTTATTTGTTGGTGAATAAACGTTTTAAACAAAGTGTTTACTACCCAGGACAGGTATTTGTGTGCATGAACATGTTTTTTTGTCCTGAGTCTAGTATAATTATCTATTTAAGTAGAAAATAAAAGTTGTTTAAATTGTATATCAGTTATTTGGTTTCTATAGTACAAGCTCTGTTTAGTTTGGTATCAAATGACAGTGTGCGAGGAATATCCCAGGACATTTATTTTGATTTATCCTGTATTTGATTATAGGTTTCGTTTAGTTACTCGTACCCAAAACGATAGCTTTTAAAATAATTTTACTAACACCTTTGGTCTAATTCTATCATATCGTCTTGAGATTGTGACCTAATGCATACATAGATATAAAACTAAAAAATGAATCGGTACCCTGGACAGACATTTTTTTTTGTAACAAAGCTGTTAGTGTATTTTTCATCTGTGTCTCGTCGTGCAGTATCATATTGATGTTGTATCGATATTATTACTTTAGTTTTAAATTATTTGAAATAAATGGAATTCTAGAATGAAGAATAGGTAAGCAGATTTAAAAAATATATTTATGTACAAAGATATTTTTGATATCGCACACATATTTGAGCAGATATTTAGCGAGTGCTTTTAAATCTCAGCAGTAATCGGATTATGAGCTAGAAGCGGCATCGAGCACCGTGAGCTGAGCGCCCATACCTCGCTTAGTGCACTCAGGCGACGTTAATCCTAGTACTTCATATAATAAGTATAGTAAATTAATTTCAGATTGATTATTTAGAGCCACAAAAAGTCGAACAAATTACAATTTACTTTATTTATTACTAGACTTTGCTCCGCGGCTTTCCATGTTCTATATTACAGAAAAAAATAATTCTCAAGTTATTGTCTCAAGATAGCTTTTAGAAAAACCTTAGGCTTGATGCCATGACGTATTTTCAAAACAATGTTTGTAAAGAATGTTTCTTGCCATTATCTTTTACGCAAGTCTGAATAACTTTGTGTCATATTTTTTTTTAAATTTATTATTTATACAAAAGAATACAGGATAATTAATATTAAAATAGCAAGCAAAAACCACTAAGGTTTAAACTTGTGCTATTACGAGTCTATCTCAATATCGAACCATACAATGAAACATTTTATATGTAAGCGTAAGTATTTGTCGATACAAATATTAACATCATAAGGTCTAAAAGTAGCTATAATCATTCCTACCTACATGATACTTAAGTAGTATTGCTTAAGTTTACATTTGATGTTTTTATGTGTAATACATTCGTTAATTTCTGGGGGTAGATTATTAATAAGTCGGTATAATATAGCCGGTAGTACGCTCGCCATACGATTTGTTGGCGCACTGCGTACGAAGTCGATTCTCAGAAATTGCCCGAGTGCATATAGGATGTTCGATTTTGTTTGTTAAGGATTCATTGAATTTTTTTTCTTTTAATAACAAAAAAAAAAATTTTAAATGGACTGGTAAGACATTACAGTGTTTGAAGAGACCATTTATATTGTTGTAAAATTGATTTCTAATTTTGGGAGAAACTATTGTTTTAAGAATTCGGTGTTGAAGTTTAAAAATACTATCATACCTTGGTTTTATAGGTACGTCAATTATATTCAATATAAAAGTAATGAGAAAGATCCCATAGTAAACATGAATACACTGTTATTTTGAAAATTATGAATGAAAACTACGAATATAGCAAAAGAAAACATACTGAAAACTATAATCCCACCCCAATGCTTAATATCACTGTTTAATATCTCCTGGTAAGTAATATATATTTCTTAAATTAAGAATAATCAATAATAATCGATATTGAAAACCACACACACATAATAAAAACAAATATCGTATAAAAAACCCAATAACGACCGATATGCTTTCGCTTATATTTCATAATATGATCTGAAAAGCAGTTCTACCAACCAACCGATATCAACTTTATTATTCATCGAAAAAGAAGATGTATCTATAAATAGCAATTAAATCTATACTATAATATTATAAAGCTGAAGAGTTTGTATGTTTGAACGCGCTAATCTCAGGAACTACTGGATCGATTTGAAAAATTATTTCAGTGTTGGATAGCTCATTTATCGAGGAAGGCTATTGGGTACATTTTATCCCGGGAAAACACAAGATCCCTCGGGAACGCGGGTGAAACCGCGGGGCGGAAGCTAGTATAAAATAAATATTGTAAAACACATTCTTATTTGATCCAAACAAAATGGACATGTACTTAACTACCCTTAGATTAACGTGATGAATAGAGAACTTGTTCTAAAGAAGCACAATGAATCGATAGTTTGTCTAATGTATCACAAAGAGAAACGATGCTGTTTATTTAATTATCTGTTCACTTCGCGTTCGCTCGCTTTACATTGTCCTTTTTTTCGTTTGATTTTGTCTTTACCTCCGTTTCGCTTAGTTAATTAAATTTATTTAGTTATTTTTGTTTTTTTAAGGTTCCGGGACACAGCTTACTCTGAGTTATTAGTGATATAAAGCTGATATTTTAAAGCATAGATGTTATATATTTATGATGCCTAAAAAGATATCAAACAAAATCTATGATAAAGTCGCGTACCGATCCCCTTCCCACTCTTCCAGCAATACTGCTACATCTGAAAATCTATAAATATTAATTAGTAGGTTATATATAAGATGAATTTAAATGTAAATGTAATCGCTTCAGCGATAAGGCCGCCTTAATTGTTTTCACTTTGATGTCTGTATTATTTGTAACTCCTGTGTTGTAATGTAGTGTAAACAATAAAGTATATTTGTATTTGTAAATTAAATGAATCCGGCAGCTGGGACCGCAGTTCAAGTTTATTGCGGTCCCATTCATCCAGAGATGGATTTTTTACCGATTTTATTGTAGTTTAAACAATTTTTGAAATAGAAGTAACAAAAGCAAACTTCAGACGAATGAAATATTGATAGTATACTTACTAACAAAGACAAATCATCGTTAAAGGAGTCCTGTCACGACAACAATAGAACGTCAAATAAAATGGCGAAATTTACAAAAAAGCTTATCAAATTGGTCCTTCGTTAAACTAAAAGTAAAGATCGAGTTTATACTTTTGAGATAGAAGGAAACCATTATTAGCAATTCACAAAACGTTAGATTCCGCGAAATGCTCAATTTAATTACTGAAAGTTCAATTTAATTTCTGAAGCCGTACCTACGGGCGGGGGTCATCCCGCTCAGAGCACCGCCGCCGCCCCGCTCTGAGCGCCGCCGCAGCCCGTGAAATTGCCGCCCCATTATATCCTAGTACCAGTGTTATAAAACTTAGTACCCCGTGACGGCGCAATTACCCCCGAGGCGACCCCCAAGTGTCCCTTTAATCATCCTATACAAGCAGGTGTACCATCTTACAATGTCTTTGAACGACACAATGAAATATTCTTAATTTTAAATTAAAATAGCTTTAATTAATTAAATTACTTCCTTCGGGCTTGTTGGTATTCCTCACAAGGTCACAAGTAAATTATTTTGTCTATGAATGAAATTTTCATTATTTAAACGAATATATGAATGACGACAATAATTGATTTGTCTGCTCTTGCATGATACATCTTATATAATAAAGTTTGTATTGAAAAGAGTAATTGCTGAATTTATTGCCGGCACTCTTCAAGAAAGGCAACCCGAACCGTGCGTTAGGGTCAGATGAATGAATGCCTATTTGAATAAATATATTTCATATCGTATGTATTTTGTTTAGATGTATCTATTGGTGTAGTGAATGTTGCTAGAATCATTCAAGTGCGTATAATATTGACGTGGAAGCAAGAGAGACATGCGAAGGGTCGACTGAATCATTTATATCCGATAACACTGAAGGTATTATAATACATGGAAAGAGATGTTACGTTTGCAAGGAATTCTATCTCTGACATCCAAGTATCTACAGGATTATCTGAAACAGGTGTTTGTATTGTGATAATGCGTTGAAGCAACAAAAATATACAGGATTGTTGAACTTTATCTCATTAATGATTCATTGCTCAGTGTTTTTTTTAAGTTTAGATTTTGTTCAGGAGTTTATAACTGAAGTAGGGAAGCATGGGTATTTTTATATATTACTAGCTTCCGCCCCGCGGTTTCACCCGCGTTCCCCAGAGATCTTATGTTTTTCCGAGAAAAAAAGTAGCTTATGTCCTTCTCCATATCATAGGCTATTTGCGCACCAAATTTCATCGCGATCGGTTCAGCGGTTTAGGCTTGAAAAGGTAAAAAGTTAGGATTTCTTGAATTATGAGAAGATATGATTATTTTTTTGAATTTTTTAAACATTTGAACAAAAATAATATAGTCAAATTGTCAAAAAAAAATGTAAGCTTGCTATTTTTTCCCAATTCTTCTCATTTGAAGCCGATCCTAATTTTAGTAATTACGATCTTTTAAAGTGTCCTCTAGGGCTTAATCTAAATAATTAGCTTCCACTATGACATTGTATCCAAAGAAATAAGCTTACGTTTTTGGAAAACATAAGATTTCTACTAAAATCGGACATTGATTGGTTCACTACCTTTTAAACCTTACAATGTTGTTTGAAATGGACCAGAAAACAATAATTCATATTGGTATCATAAACGTCCGTATCATTTGGTGGAGGCAGCGGAGGCAGTCGCATAAAACATGGCATGCAACGCAACACTGGGTGCTCTCATAAATCTATCGCTAGGTAATATTTCCCTCCCCGAGTCCTAGAGGGGTAGAGTTGTTGGAGAGCCACAGAATAAAAAAAAATAGAAGAAACATCTATATAGCAACTTTTAGATAGACAAGGAGAAAAACTCGAACACGAAACGTTCGAGTTTTTCGAACGTTTCGTATAGACCTCACTGAAATTAACATTAATTTATCTTTAAAGGTAAAGTCATTAATCCAGTACCCTCAAACACTTTTCATTAGAGATCTAGTTTTCACGAGAGTCAGTCACCTTGCTTGTTATATAATATTGTTTTAAATAAAAAGGTGTCATAGGAATTTGCAATGTCATTTCTAGCCTCTGGCATCGACTATGGTGTCAGTCCCGACTGGCTCCGATGTTCCACTCGTAAGCTTTGAGCTCTCAGGACACATTCGCGGTATTGAGCGCGCCGTATCCGCTTTTACGTTCCAATGCACAACGGACACGAGCCGGGGGCGAACCGGGGGCGGCCACAAACTCGTTCTATTTGAGATTTCATTTATTGCTAGGTATCCGTTACTAGGTGAAGAGAAATTGCTCAGAAATATAATATGAAGTTTGAATAATAGAGACAGTTCTAGGTCCCTATTTCTAGTTAGTGAGGCGTTGATTAATCACGCCTGGTTGGTACATAAAGGGCACCTACGCATATAGGCGAAATTAATGCTAAATTAATAAAGATAAACAAATATGTCTATAATATTTGGTACATACAAGAGAAATTGTCAATTTTACTGTAGGTAACGTTATTATACTGATAGGAAAAATAAGTTCAAGTAAGACGCGAGTCTGGATGCGAATCCAGAGGGTTCCGTAGTACTTAACTAACTTTGCAGTGGAAACAATGATCTCCCATACATCGGTATACATCATAGTCGATGCTCCAAATGAAATTTTTGGAGATTTTTCTTTACTTTGTTTCTTTGTCTTTGCCAATTTCACGATTTGTTTGCGAGTAGCAAAATATGTGACATATGGCCGTGTCTGTTGAGGTGACTTAAAAGCTTGAATTTATTACATCCATTAATTCAAGTTTCTGAGAAAAAGAGTCTTGATAAACGTACCAACAGACGGGAAACAAAGTGGTTCCGTTTTTTTCTTTTGAGATACGGAACCCAAAAAATTTAAATCAATAAAACGTTGGCTAGTGACGATCCCTTAGAAGTCGTAAAATTTAAGAACCTCGTTTGTCTCTTATTGCGAATGGCATAGAGTCTATTTCTTGATAGAACTTCACCGCCCATGTAAGATACGGTACAGTATTATGTAAAGAGAGAAAACGACTTATATTTGGAAACTTTCGAGCTCTCATAATGTAACTTTAGTTTTATTGCAATGGACTATCATGAAATAGAACAAGTATTTTATTATGTTTTTTATTTGTTAAATATTCACGAAACACATAATCTATCGTTCTGTTTTTTTTTTCAATTAATAATAACACGTTAATTACATCAGTATGTTGGTTTACTGCAATAACTAAGATAATAACAAACATTTATGTGGAAATCTCTGGAGGAAGCCTATCACTATATTTTTTCTAAATATACTT
Organism: Tetheella fluctuosa; assembly: GCA_951216915.1. NCBI lineage: Eukaryota > Metazoa > Arthropoda > Insecta > Lepidoptera > Drepanidae > Tetheella > Tetheella fluctuosa. The sequence goes on from OX578215.1 coordinate 170,241, forward strand.
GTGTCTGACTACAATATAACCTTGCGGAAAGTAATAATCCAGTTGAAGATGACAAGCACATAAAGCTGACAAGGGAACTACCTGGTGGACCCTAATCAAACTGAAATATACCAAAGTCAAATCCATTTATTCAGCTTAGGCCCTAGAAAGTGCCCATCTAGAAGAAGGTCAAACCTACTGAATACCTCCAAAGGATACTAACTGTTATTTCGTTAAAAAGCAACACTCACGCCCCTCATAATGAAAGGTCAAAAGCTCAAAAAGTTTAACTGAATAAGCGTGATTCAAATGACTGATATTATGGAATCCAAGCAAATATATTATTATCGCTGTCTTTAATCCTAGTGCTAGTAAAATATCAACATTTGGTAAAGAAATATAATTATGACTCGATTTTAGAATAATATTTCATTGAGACACGTGATGGCACATAGTGCGCCCATCCGCTGGCATTCTCCTTTAGAATACAAAAAAACTAAAAGCAAAAGACGCAATGTTTAGCGGATTAGGCGACTTAAGTAGTTTGGGATAGTTTCAGGTAAAGATATCCCTTAGATACGAGACAAGGGTAGTGTACAGTACAGTAGCGGTGTGTGGGTGAGGGCCAATCAATACACTCGTAACGTCAAGCAGGCACTCAATAAAGGCTTCAAAGGCGATAGTTGCCACCCTGCCCCCCCTCCCCCGCGCCCCCAGCGCCCTGCTCTCCCACTGGCCTCACGAGTCTTATAAACATGAGTAAATTTTACCCAGAGTTACAGCGAGTAAGCTCAATACATACCCGCTGGTTCAGGACACTCTTATAATAAATAAAATAAATCAAAAATCAAAATTTCAGACCATCTAATAATAATAATATATGTTTTTTTTTAAATATTTTTAAATGTATTTTTTTATAACTTATATTTCAAAATGTAATTTATAGGAAATATATATGAATTAATAATAATAATGACATTAGTTTTAGCATTATTCGTTTAATTTTAACGTATGCTGCTGTTGTTGCATAGTCGTTATAAACCACTGTCGTATACTGATTGTCTGCCTCATTCCAAATGGCAAAACAAAAGCAACACGATTTGTGAGACAAACACAATCGGTTAATCGCTGTCCCGAGCAGCTCGACTCAAAATTGTTGTCTAAATACATAATCTTGAGAAGTGTTGTATTTTAGCCTCTGCATGATATTTACTCGCGTGCTCGAAGTCCCGGCCGATGCTACAGTGGGTAGTTGACAGACATTTTATATTATTTACCCGCGTGTCCCGCGCCGCGCCGCGCATCAGCGGGACTTCCCCTCTATACAAAATATTGATACTTGTCAATTTCAGGCGTATTGTTAATAAAATGTCTCTTCCTGGATGTTTATTGCAAGTAAATAGACTGTGAATACGTTTTTTTATAAAAGAGAGTGGATTGTACTCACACCTTATATAATGCTTGGTTACGAACGGTCTGCTTGTTCAAATTGCCCTCCAACAGGATGAACCTTGAAAACCAAGTTATGGCAATTTCATACTTATGATATAGTATTATAAGTGCTATGGGGTCTGGTCTGGTCCGCCTTACTCTGCTACAAAGCACGCAATACTAGCCAGTGAACCTAGAATGTAATTGTTATGTTATAATAAAGCATAGGAAATCGATAATTCGATAATATAGCTGCATTATCGAAGCTTCCAAATCAATTAGTCGGTCACAGTACTGTACCAGTATATACTGCAACTGGTTTCGCCATAATTATTGTTTTTATTAAAACCTATTTTTGATGGTGTTGGTAATCAATTCCCTGATCCTTTCCTTTCCTTCTTCCTCACACGCACGCCTACCATATATGCGCGTCGCATTTTTGACGCGCTCACCCGCTGTATGCCTGGCCGAAAAACTGAAGAGAAAAGAAAGGAACAAAACCGAATATAAAAATTGACATAACATACTTCAAGAAAATAAGAAATTAATTATTCGCTGATTTATTGAAAATTTGATAATAAAATACAAGAAAGGCCAGGACAAGGACATAAAGACAAGGTAAGGCGTGCATAATTATCCACCTTTACCACCCTTTTTCCCTTGATTGCCAACGCCAATATTTTATATACAGTCCACACCGCTGTTTCTTACCATTTTTGGTCCTTCGAGCCGGATCCCTTTTTCTTATCCTTAGGGACCGCATATAGGTTTAGATTCGTCTAAATACCTAGCCCGCTGATTTTGGTCTAGATTCGTCTAGACTCACCCGCTAATAGTTCTAGATTCGTCTAGATAATATCTGCTTATACTACTTTTCTAAGTTATTCTTATCCGCACCTTATAGGGGTTACCTACCTATTTGATACTTAAAAGCGCTTAATTCAATTAGGTATATTAACTAACCTATAAGTGGTATTTTCCATTCGTAGAAATAAAATATTCCATCTCGTTTAGTTTTTTTGTTTTGTGTTCGAATACTTAGTCAATATGCCGAAAAAAGGGGATACGGGGTGTTTAGAAGCTCAACAAAGTAATGAATTAATTTTGTTAGAAACTAAACGAGATACACTTTTCGAGTATGTTCAAATAGTGTATGAAAGCTCGAAAACGATTCATACTAGTGAAGAATGTATGGAATCATTCTTGAGTACTGTTGAAACTATCGATGATATTCGCTCCGAGTTCAAAGAAGTTGTTAATGAATACAATCGCACACTACTCAAAAGTGATCCAACTAGTAAGCCTAACTTTAAATCTTTAAACTCGTTCGAAGATTTATACTGTCGTATCAAGCGTGTACTTAAGCGTGTTGAACCCAAACCTTCGAGTGTGGATTCTGATCATAATCAAATAGGTTCTATTGATCGTTTAGGTTTAAAATGTAGAAAGCCTTCTTTGCCGCCGATCGAAATAATGTCTTTCGATGGCGACATTCGAAATTGGCCTTTATTTTACGCTGGCTTTAAGTCTATGATACACGACAATCCAATGCTGACGGACGCTGAGAGGTTGTACTATCTAGTGGGGAAGCTCTCAAGTAAGGTTAAGGCAGTGTTCGCAGGTATCGCGCCATGCGCAGAAAATTATGATACTATACTAAAATGTGTCATTGATAGGTATCAGGATACACGTACTCTTGCATCTACATACTTAGATCAGATGTATAATCTCAAGTTGAGCGGTCCCGCTTCTTCATCTAAATTCCAAATATTCATGGATCAATTTGTCACCGCAGCGAATGCACTAAAAAACCTGAAACTAGATAATTTGACAGATTTCATAATGTTGCATGTCGCATTAAAAAAGTTAGATGAGGAAACGATCCGTGCGTTTGAATCACAATATCGCGACGTAAAGATGCCTACTTTCGTTCAGCTAACCGATTTTATACGAGGACAGTTTAGGATTTACCAAAGCTTAAACCCGACCACGAGTACAGGCATTAATAATTCTTCGCGAAATATAAATAAGCCGCGAAATCATGTACCGAACCCGCAAACTTATCTATCAGTCTCTTCTTCTCATAAAAAATGTCTTTGTGATAATATCGTACATGATCACTTTTTCAAATGTCCTAAGTTCATGGATTCAACTCCTTCCACAAGATTCAAATGTATAAAAGAAAGTAACGCATGCATTAATTGCTTAAGTTTAAAGCATAAGTCCCGCGATTGCAATTCAAGTCAAAAATGCCGCAGTTGTAATCAAAAACATCACTCTTTATTGCATTTTAACAATGATTATGATCAAACCGCATCGCAAACGAACGCTAGTGGAATGGTTGCATCTGGATTCGAACCCACACCAAGCGTACAGCCTGCTAACACGAGCGCTCCGCCTCGAGTCTCGCAATCGCCTGTCACACGTCTATCGCACGACACGAATGTATCATCGTTACATACATCCATTGCTGCGCCAGTTCCGATTTCTACGAGTAGTGGTAAGAGTCGTAACGCGCAATGTATGCAACTTACAACGATACTGTTGTCGACTGCGCAAGTTGTTGTTTATGATCAAGTGGGACAGGCACACTTAGTAAAATGTTTATTAGACTCGGGATCTCAGAGTAATTTCATAACATACGAATGCTGCGTGCGTTTAGGTTTAAATTATAATAAAAATACGCAAATAATAGTACGTGGTTTCGGTGGTACCGAAAAATCCATCAGAGGTTCCACTGATTTTAAAATATTTTCACGTTTTTCTAATAATGTTAATTATAACGTATCGGCACTTGTTGTCGACCGCATCACGGATAAACTGCCGTCGGTTCCCGTAGATGAGTCAGCGTTTGCGCACATGACTTCACTCCCGCTCGCGGACCATACGTTCGCTACTCCCGCTGAAGTGCACGTACTTCTTGGTGCATCTATGTTTCCACACTTGTTGTTACCGGGCACGGTACATAGCAAAGTAAATGGAATACCACCCGCTATTGAAACGGTTTTAGGTTATATAATTATGGGTTCTGCTCCCGTTCTATTACCTAAAAATATTAAATTGACAATGGCATGTTGTGCTGTTATGCAAGACTCATTAGACCAACTTCTCAAGAAGTTTTGGGATCTTGAGGAAGTTATCGCTCCGCCCGCACTCAGTCAAGATAATCTTGAGTGTGAAATACATTTTCGCGCTACCACTACGCGCGACGATAGTGGTAGATACACCGTTGCCTTGCCATTTAGTGGTGATGTATATAAGTTAGGAAATTCATACTCTACTGCACATAGACGCTTTCTATGTGTAGAACGTAAATTGGAGTCGTCGAATACTTTGCGCTCTGCCTATAATGATATCATTCGTGAATATCTTGATAAAGGTTATATCAGAGAAATAGGACCAATCAATAATATTATCGCTCACGATTCGGCCGCATCCTATTTTGTTCCGCATCATTTCGTACAACGCGAAGATAGGACGACTACAAAAGTACGTATGGTTTTAGATGCAAGTAGTAAGACCAGCACAGGGTTATCTCTGAATGAGGTTTTACATACTGGACCTAATATACAAGGTGATTTGTATTCCATACTTTTGAACTTTCGCCTTTTTAAAATAGCAATTTCTTCTGACTGTCGCCAAATGTTCCTGCAGATTGGTATGAATGAATCAGATCGCAAGTTTCAACAAATTCTTTTTAGATTTCACCCGCAAGACCCTATATCGGTTTTTCAATTCAATAGAGTCTGTTTTGGAATGAAGTCGAGTGTTTTCCACGCAGTTCGTGTCGTTCATCAGCTGATCGCTGACGAAAGGCATAAGTTTCCCACAGCCGCTGCGATTGCATCCAGTTCAACATACATGGATGATGTGTGCTTCAGCATAATGGCGGATGACATGTCACAAAATGATGAAGCCGTCGCTGTCGCCGCCTGTACCGAGCTTATTGACATGTTTAAATGTGGTCAATTTGACCTAGTCAAGTGGACTAGTAACTCAGTCGCTGTTTTGCGAGCCATTCCCGCATCGCATCGAGCCTTCCCAGATCTTGAGATCGATAGAGGTGCTGTTCCGCAAAAAATATTAGGTACGCATTGGGATAGGGTTGATGATGTTTTTAAATTTAGGGTTGTCACACCTGAGTTAGGATGCACTAAACGAATTATTTTATCCGTCGTCGCACGTTTATGGGATAACTTAGGCTTAGTGGCTCCAGTTATATTATATGCCAAGCTACTTATTCAAGAGCTTTGGTTATTAAAATGTGATTGGGATGATGCGCCTCCCCAACGTATCGCGAAACTTTGGTTACAATTTTGCAAAGAATTACCTGCGCTCGATGACATACGTATACCGCGACATTTAGGGGTAATTCAGGGTTGTGTAGCTAATCTTATAGGTTTTGCTGATGCAAGTGAACGTGCCTACGGTTGTGTAATTTACCTTCAGGTCATCGTTAGTGACACTAGGACTATTAGGCTAGTATGTTCTAAGTCTAAAGTTGCACCGCTTAAAACAATTTCTATCGCTAGGCTAGAGCTATGTGCTGCGGCTCTTCTATCAAAATTGATGCGTAAAGTACTTAATAATTTTGAACCGCGTTATAAAATCTCAAATATTTTTGCTTTTACTGACTCGAAAGTCGTCTTATGTTGGTTAAACTCCTCGCCGCACCGTTGGCAAACTTTTGTCGCCAATCGCGTTGCCAAGGTTGTTGATGATATTCCTGCAAGTTGTTTCCATCACGTAGCAGGAATAGAAAACCCTGCTGACTGCCTATCGCGCGGCCTTTCTCCCGCGATGCTTATCAATCATCCGCTATGGTTTTCAGGCCCACCGTGGGTTTCTAAAGATCCAGCAGAGTGGCCTATCACTGGGTTTGATATTGATGACGTCGGTGAAATGCAAGATCTTAAGCCACTAGCACATACTGTAACTACAACCGAAATTGAATCGCCAATTTACGCAGTCGCAAAACGTGTATCTTCATGGTCGAAGCTATTACGAATAGTAGTTTTTATTTTCCGATTTTTAAAACTATTACCACGCAGGTTTGTCGTGACTCGTTCAGATTTAGATTTTGCTGAAAACAAAATCATACTCACTTTACAATATGTCCACTTCGGTGCTGATATATACAATTTAAAAAACAATAAAAACTGTTTACCCGCAATACAAAAGTTAAAACCATTTTTGGATATAAATGGTATAATTCGCGTCGGCGGAAGGCTATCGAATGCTACTATGGATTATTCGCAGAGACACCCGTGTGTTCTCCCGAGGCATGATCATGTGGTTGATATAATTATTAATTACTATCATAGGAAGCATTTACATGCCGGTCCCGAACTTCTGATGTCCTTACTCAGGCAACATTATTGGATACTCGCCGCGCGGCGAGTTATTCGACACCGCATACACAAGTGTAATACTTGTTTCAGAGTAAAGCCGCGTCCATCCTTTCCTATGATGGCGGATTTGCCCGCATACCGCGTCAACCAAGTTGATAAACCGTTTACGCATACAGGTTGCGATTACGCAGGTCCTTTACAATACACGCCAGTTCGTGGTAGAGGAGTTAAAAGCCGCAAGGCATGGCTTTGTATTTTTACTTGCCTTACAACTCGCTGTTTGCATATTGAAATAGCTACGGAGTTGAGTACGGTCAATTTTCTCGCTGCGCTCAAGCGTTTCCTTTCCCGTCGCGGCCCGGTTCAGTGTCTCTACACTGATAACGGCACAAATTTCGTAGGTTGTCGATCATATTTGCGAGATCTTTACAAGTTCTTAGATGAATATCGTCCGCGTCTAGAACATGAACTTTCTGAAAGTCGCATAGATTTCAAACATATTCCGCCTGCCAGTCCGCACTGGGGTGGATGTTGGGAGTCTATGGTGAAGGTAGTAAAGTCTCATTTATTTAAAGTCGTAGGTCAACAAATACTTTCATATGAAGAGCTTTCGACAGTGCTTACTCAAATCGAGGCACTCTTAAACTCGCGTCCGCTCACTGCTTTAAGCAGCGATCCCGCAGAGCCGTCTGCTCTTACGCCGGCTCATTTTCTTTATACCGCGCCTCTATTTTCTCTACCCGCGTCTCACATAGAGCCAGTTAACTTACTGGAGAGACATTCACTACTGGATAGATTAGTTCAGTCATTCTGGCAGCGATGGAGAGTTGAGTATTTGCATCAATTGCAAGCTCGTGCTAAGTGGAACACGCCATCCACTCCAATTCAGCTGGGGTCAGTGGTGGTTATTATTGTAGACAATGTGCCGCCTCTTTCATGGCCTCTCGGTGTAGTAGAAGCTGTCCACCCCTCCAAGGATGGTACAACGCGTGTAGTCACCGTTAGGACGAGTAAAGGGAGCTTTGTGCGCCCAGTAGTGCGATTGTGTCCATTGCCAAGCCAATGATTGTTTTATCTATTTATTGCCTATAATACATTATATTTAATCTTACATTAAAGACTTTTTTTTTTGTAGTTTTTGTTTTAGATTATTATGTAACCGCATTCATAAATAGTTTAAAGGTAACCCTTTAAGGCCGGGGGGAATGGTTTCGCCATAATTATTGTTTTTATTAAAACCTATTTTTGATGGTGTTGGTAATCAATTCCCTGATCCTTTCCTTTCCTTCTTCCTCACACGCACGCCTACCATATATGCGCGTCGCATTTTTGACGCGCTCACCCGCTGTATGCCTGGCCGAAAAACTGAAGAGAAAAGAAAGGAACAAAACCGAATATAAAAATTGACATAACATACTTCAAGAAAATAAGAAATTAATTATTCGCTGATTTATTGAAAATTTGATAATAAAATACAAGAAAGGCCAGGACAAGGACATAAAGACAAGGTAAGGCGTGCATAATTATCCACCTTTACCACCCTTTTTCCCTTGATTGCCAACGCCAATATTTTATATACAGTCCACACCGCTGTTTCTTACCAGCAACATATATAATATTTCTAACCAAATTATTAAAACACGTGTATTTTTGACGCACGTTCTCACCACCGTCTGTAATCTAAAACTGAGATCCCTCGATCAAAGCGAGATCTACAAACTATTTTAAAATGGGTAAAATCGAGATACAAAGCGATCTGCCGGCACATGGCCGCTGTAACCCGACCACCCGATCAGGTTTTTAATCGTAATTAAATAACAAAATATGTACTTGGATAAAATACGCATGATAGTGAAACCTGTTCACTTTCAGTAAATAGCTTTTAAATTGGCAATATATTAATTTACAGCCACTTTGTCTTTCTAAGAAAAAAAAAAACAATAAAGTTTATACATTGAGTCTCTCTTGCTTGGCAACCAGGGCTGAAAAATTTTGGTGTAGCTTCGGCTCAGTGGTAGTAACGTTGAATGCCGTAACGAAGGTTATGGGTTCGAATCCTATAATGAGCTTGAGCTTTCGAACAAGGAAAGCATCGTGAAGGAAACCTCATAGCATATAGCATATCACGGTGGTAGAGGTGGTATTTTGTAGTGTCCTCCTGACTGGCTACTACAGCACACCAGTGCACCGGCAACTGCACTTGACAGTCAAATCCTTCTACGATTTGTTAGTGAGATTTTGGTCAAACACAGGCCTATAAATCGTAAAAAAGCCTGTTAAAGCGAAAGAAAAACCGTTATTTTCAAGAATTTTATTTTTTTAGGCCTTAGCTAATACCCGTAAACTATCATAGCTAAGGGATCGTCCATAAATAAATAATGCGAGACAAGCAGTGGTGTCCCGCGCTTATCTATGTGTTTCATCCGTTGGATCCCTCACGGCCGAGTGGCTCTGTTTGCCGACGGGACGGGACAGCGGACGCGGACTACTAATAAATACCGATGTTTCTGACTGTTCCTTTTATAGACGCTTAGTTTACGGGTTTTATAGCAAGAGATGTTTTATAAAATGAATATCTATATTTTGAAAGTAATAAGCTCGGGGTATGCAAGATTTTAATACAGTATAGCTAGTTTTTATCGAAAGCATGAATTTATTATTATTTATAATTGTACTAGCTTCCGCCCCGCGGTTTCAACCGCGTTCCCGAGGGATCTTATGTTTTCCCGGGATAAAAAGTAAGCTATATGTTATTCTAGACTATAATCTAGCTCTGTGCCACATTTCATCCAAATCCGTTCAGTAGTTTTTACGTGAAAGAGTAACAAACGTACATCCATACATCCATCCAAACTTTCACATTTATTATATTAGTAGGATAGTAGGATTAATAATTTATAATCATCAATCTATTTAAATAATGTAATCTTAGGTAACCATTTATGTATGTATTTATGTATGATAATGAATCCTATGTAAATTATTGTTATTTGCATGAACATTATTATTTTAACCTACTTACAAGCAAACTGCGATTACTGACTCTGACAAATATTACAATCATGACCCTCATCAATATTCATAAAGCGAATGATGCCGTCGCAGCGAGTCAATCGGTAATCGATTACTCGATTATTAAATATTGTAACGTATTGCGTTGCCTCCGGTGGTGACGACGAGTGGCGAATTTAAATAAAACGCAACACTCGGCTCGTATTGTTGCGAGTTATTGCGACATAAATTATCGTTTTATTAATGAAACACACGTGACGCCGCCTCGCGCCGCCCCGCAGCCGCCCCGCCACCGCCCCGCCGCGTCGTTGCCGCCGACGCGACGAATTTCAGCTGCACAGGTTTAACAAACTTGGCATGCTTGTTTTCATTACGTGGATTTACGAACAAGGAAACTCTACAGTAGGTACTCGGTTTCGAATTTCCTACTTTATATCATTATAAATGCCAAAGTGTGTGTGGATACTTGATTAAAAAACAAATTTCACGTTTAAACTAGTAAAAATAGGATATCTATACTAAATTTAATAAAAATCTATTCAGTCATTACAGCGTGATTGTGTTACAAACTTACTCAATCACATTAGAGAAGGTCGCGCGCGGCCAAGAATTTTTTGTTTGTTTGTGTATATAGTGCAATATATTTGTTGCATACTATGATAATATTTAGTAGCTGACTAATTGAAATATAATAAAATAAACGTTGTTTATAAAACAGTCGTAATATAGCTGTGTGAAACATGCTTATACAGTTAAGTCGCTTGACAGACTCTTTAAACGAATAAAACGTTGTAATTTTTTTCTCCGTAACGACCCAAACAAAGCAGCGTGCTTTCAGAATTAATTTAAACCATTGTAACAAATAAAACTTTGTTAGAGCTCCTCGCAGTACAGTTTAAGGAATGAGCTGTTTTTGTTGAGATCCAGAGAGTCACGTTCGGAGTGGGAGCGGAGGCAGCTCATAAACATTCCTCGCGTAGCGCCCGTGACGTCACAGCAATAAACCCCGCTTATTGGTCCCGGGGCCGAGACCCGAGACCTACCTTATTCATTTACATAGTAAAAAGCTCGTGAAACAGATGCCCAGTTCCCCTTTTAATATTGTACGGGTAATCAAAAACGGTTGTTATGTTTGAATAATTACGCGGCGTAGGTACCGACGCAATTCCGCCCACAATGATTACGTCGCGTCTACATTATTCATTTACCTAAGTGTGTGTACTAAGATCTAATATGACTGCTATAAGACTTCTATACGAGCTTAATATGACCGTCAAGGAAGTTAATTGCTATTTCCCTTGGTACATTGATAGAACTAGCCTATGCTCGCGGCTCTACCCGCATGGTTAGTTTTTGTCACTGTTTTATTACATTAAAATGTCAGTTCTCGCGATTTAAGCATACTAACGGACAGACAGACAGACTGATCTTGCGTTTAATAAAAGGATAATGTCATATTCTGAGGTTTGATTCTCCTGTGACATCTAGAGAAATACACATCACATGAGCCTAGATGGATGGAGCTTCTATGGATTAGTGGATTTTAAGCTTTCTTCACTCACCCGGCCATTAGTTTTAAACTTAACCACATTTTGAAATAGGTAAGTAAATAACTTGCTAAAATGTTACGAAGTCAATGCAAGTTTTAGTGGTGGAATGAAACGTTGCATGCACTTTGCTTTCGCGGTTCTTGTTTTGCACTTTCACGTCATATGTATTTTCAATCTTACTAAAACTTGAATATTAACCACATTGTAATATTATACTAACTCTTATCAAATTATGCTTTTACCACTGTGTAAGGGTTCAGATATTCAGTTCTATAATGTAGCCAATCTGCAAGAATTATCTTTACAACCACTTTACTGAGCTATAAATAGGACAATGCAACAATATACACGGCCATATAATCCCAAACTAAGTAATGCTTATATAATATAAAATAATATCCAGATATTGTAGAAAAAAATGATAGTTAGTTTAACAAGCTAATGTTTCAGTAATTCAATGGCACACAGAACAAGTGCTCGAAATTCGAATAAATCAAGAGACCGCATCCGATCTCAAAGCCCGCATCGACACAACAATACGCACACATACACACAAACACACACATAACTCAGCATGTAGAGATATGTGTTTGTGTGTATAAATCTTAATGTATTCAATACATAGATGGCACACAAGCGGTAATGTATTTGCGGGAGACAGTGCATTCAATCTCGCAGTCACGATGGAGCTTCGACAGGCGATTACTACGTTATACCAACTCTCAAGTCAACAGAGTTCCTACATAGTACGTATATATTATTTTTGTATAACGTTAAATTCATTTAATTCTATCGCCAAGCTGTTTTCAATCTTTTAGCATAGCACCTACGATGCACTTTACATAGATTTGTTATGAATATAGTATTACTACAACCTAGAATTCATGTGCCACAAGAGCTATATCTTACAACGAGAAGGACTAAGGGCATAGACCACTTGATCATGAAGCTTGAGGACCTGAAAAACTAAAATAAACGACAGTAGTAATTACTTTAAAATACTGTCGTTGTGAAAGGCTTTAAGAACAAAATCTAATATTTTATACTTGACTCATAAAATATTTGAAAGTTATATAAAATCTCATTCGCTCATGTATTGTACCATAATCAGCCCCGGTTATGGGATAGACTATCCGAGTCTGCCAAACACGATAACCAATTTTGAGACTCGCATTACCAACATCTCGGATACATTCTAAACATTGAGAACTATATTATTAATATGTAAATACGTAACTCGTCTTGTTTGAATACGTTATTCTAAGTAGAAATATATCTACCAACCTTTATTTGAAAATCTGTTACCAAGCAACCTACCGTTGTATACTTTACTTTAAGTGAAGCCAGTCACTTTCAAGGCTTTGTGTGCTTACCATCTTCGGCAACATCATCACTACGGTAAGAATATTCTCGAACGCAAACAAATTAAAAGTTATAACAAATATTATTCCCTAGCTTTTTTATACCATATTGTCGGCAAACAAGCATACGGCCCGCCTGATGGTAAGCGGTTACCGTAGCCTATGAACGCCTGCAACACCAGGGGTATCACTCGCACGTTGCCGACCTTTTCCCTCACCCCGATGAGCTCTGGCGACCTTACTCACGCGCAGAAACACAACTATAAGTTATTTGGCTGCGGTATTCTGTAAGGAGGTACTTCCCCAGTCGAGCTGCTCTCTGAGTGACACATCGCTATGCTCTACCTCTCTTAAATGAAGTAGGTTAGCTTCAATTTATAATAATAATAATAAATCATTTATTTACCAGAAATTACAAGCATAAAGTTGAAGTTACAGCGGTCCCTGCACTAAGCAAAGCTTGTATCGCAGGAGACTAACAATTTGTTACCAAGCTAAATTATAATCCGTTATACAGTTCGATAAACAATTTCGCAAAGAAACAAGTGACATTGAAAGATAATAAAAAAAAGAAAAGAAAGAAAAGAAGAAAAGATATCTATTTATTCTTAAAGTTTTAACTGTACATTCTAAAATGTATAAAAACTAAATAAAACATTGCAATACAAACTTTCGTCTACTTATCAAACAGTTCTTTGCGAACTTCAGGGAGCTCTTCAGTCTGCGGTTCGAATACAAACTTGATAGGACACACGAAGCCACAATTCAGGAAATAGATACATACAACAATATACGAACATATCGACACTGCGCTTCAGACAACAAATCATCTACATAATGTATTACATGAAACATTAATTGTATTATAGCTCAAGCTTGGATTAGGATTAAATCTAGAAAAAATATAGATGGCATTGAATAAAGGGATAGGATGAGGTACCTACCAAAATTAAAATTCTAACTTAGACTGACTGAAATACAATGCGCAGATTTAACCAGCTTACAAGAATTTTTGCAAAGATTTAAGAGTTTCTTAGATTTCAGAAAGAGGATGAATTTTCTAAAATACTTTCTTAGTCACCTACACAATATAAAGAAATATGGGACCGCGAGTGAAACAGCACGGCAGATGTCGTGATGTAGTCAGATGATTATTAATAAAGAAAAGTTACAATCACTTTAAGGGAATCATGTTATGACTAATGATAAATGGCGATAAATAAAAAAAACCATCACACAGAGCAGAAATTGAAGAGAATTTTTATAGTAATCGTATATCTATCTATATAACACCTTTAAACGAGCAATTCTTGTATATAATATAAATATATAATCTGAATATCGGAAACGGCTCCAACGATTTTCATGAAATTTTGTATGCAGGGGGTTTCGGGGGCTATAAATCGATCTAGCTAGGTTTCATTTTTAGAAAACGTCATTTAAAAAAAAATACCGAGCAAAGCTCGGTCATCCAGGTACTGTATAGAATATCCCATTCGATCCATAGGCAATGATAAACAAACGACTATACTTACATACTTAATATAGGTCCTAATACTGAAAATACATAACGCATCCATACACAGTATAATTGTTTGTCAACAATACCACTAACCTGTCCACCAGGGAAGCGATCCGATACACATATCGCTAATTAACGTGTTGTGTTCCCAGAGGGAGTTCAATACACGGCTGCACTGGTCCACCACGCGCCCTTCCCGCATTCAGCCGGCGATGGATCGCAAAGATCAGGGTTAGGTTGGAGATATCTGATATCATAACGTGGGGAATTAATAAAGAAAATATTGCTACATGAAGTAACAGATGTACAAGTTTTGTTGCATTTAGTTCTAGATCAGAACCGTACTGGAATACACGAAGTAAATACAATTGTCCAAAAGGCGGTCAACTATATCTAGATGAGATTGACGTTGGACGTGACGTGGACTTTGAGTACAGTTTACTAAACGGATATTTTTACACTGTATTATAAGAAAGATAGTAAGAACATGACACAAACGTATACGTTGTACAAGCAATCCATTCAGTTCAAACATTGGGCAAACAAATTTGCTGACTGAATATTTACATTCAATAGCTTGCAATAGAATGCTTCCAAACTTGTTCGACATACAACAACTCACATTAAACGAGCTAACATACTCCACAACAATATCCCAGAAGAGCTGTACAATACAAATAACTCGACCGCGGTGAGACTGCACCGAGACCACTAAATAGATAGGTACTCAAAAGTCCCGCTCTCGATTTACTTATACAAATACATAGATACAATTTCCATAATTTAACAAATAAATATCATGGGAAATTCTTCACACGTGGCTATCTGATACTAATCATAAATATACTATATTATCACTCAGACAGACAACAGACCATTTATCGTAACTAATCACAGACAACAAACAGAAATATTCATGCACAGAAATATTTGTCTTAAGTAGAAATCGAACTTATTTGGCGTGGCAGTCAGAGTATCTAACCTCGACGCCGACTGAAATGTTAAAGGATAATATATATAACTAGCTGTCCCGGCAGACCTTGTTCTGCCCTATTTCTCTAAAACAAAGTAACATTGATTTTTTTATGTTAATAGCTGCCCTGACAGATTTCGTTCTGTCTTGTTTTGTTTTGATTGACGTCTAATGTTTGATAGCTGGGGACAGAGTGGTTTGTATTGGAGAAGAAAATTGTTGTTTTTACTATTTTCCTCGTATTATTTACCTTTTTTTCTCTCCATAAAATCCTTCGTCAGACTTCATCAAACACAACAAAAAAGAAATCAGCCAAATCGGTTTAGCCGTTCTCGAGATTTGCGGTCAGCAACACATTTAGCGATTAATTTTTATATTATAGCCTGAGAGTTAAAACTGTCTTTATCAGTTATTAATAAATTGTGAATAAATAATTATTGCACTGAAAATTAATGATAAATTTACGATGAGAGTGAAATTAACATGAGAGTTGCACAGACAAATTAATACGTATAACAGTCACTGCTACGATCGATACACAAATAAAACCAAAAAAAATGGCCGAAAACTGTATAGTGAGTAAGACAGGAGACCGGCTATAAAAAAATATCGCGATGGAAAAATAGGTGTTGATCGTAAAGGTTTTAATATAATATTTTTTATTCTAAGTCATGACAAAATAATAATCTTGCCAAAAAAAAAAAAATTATAATATAAAATAAAGAATGATTGTAGAGGGTTGAAAATTTAGGGTTGTATGTATTTTTTAATGCTGTATCATAAAAAATAAAAACAATTTTTTTTTTATTTAAAAAAAAATAAAAAAAAAAATTTTGGGGTGGGCTACCCTTAACATTTAGAGGGATAAAAATAAATTTTATTCGATTCTCAGACCTACCCGATATGCACACAAAATTTCATGAAAATCGGTCAAGCCGTTTCAGAGGAGTTTAACTAAAAACACCGCGACACGAGAATTTTATATATTAGAAGATGTATATCAAAGACACACGAGCTCAGTACGGACTAGCGGACCTCGCATGGCGTAGAAAGTGACTTTTCAAAGAGAGTCAGTTGCCAGAAGGCAAATGGCTTTTTACTTTATGCCTAAGTGTGGGTGTACTATCTTTGGGAGATTGTATGAAGCTGAGTCCTTCTGGTAAATATGTGGTGTTTTATTGGGTCAGAGCACAGGCGGCGTAATAAACTCCAAACGATTTCGGATTACGATCGAGACACTGAATTAAAGTGACAGCGATGCCTCGGGCACTGCGGGATATCGCACTGAAGCTGCACCACGGAACAGAAGTCGTTGGAATGGGAAATAGTTAGTGTTAAACTATTGCTGCAACAACTTTTTTTGTTTCTATTTTAATGTTATTAATTATTATTCTAATAATTATTAATTAAGCCGATGGTAGCGATGTGACATCTCGTGCGAAGGTCGTGGGTTCGAATTCTACAATAAACTTGAGCTTTCGGTGATTAAAAAGTAGGTGGTAGGGTACATTGCAGTACCCAACTATCTTGAGGGTGCTCAACTAATAATACTTGTGGTTAGTACTTGAAAACATTTACTAATTATTTACTTAAGTCTTAAGGCCATATTATTATTGTAAATGATGATGGTAGACTTATATAAAATTATTTTTTAACAAAAAAAAGTAATACCGACTTCAAAAAGAGTTTTCACTAAAAAGTATAAATTAATTATTTTAGAACGCATTTTGAAGTCAGCGAAAGAATTTGAGATTCTGAAACACGTGCTTCCCTTTCACTGACTGACTGACAGAACAATTAACCCTAATTTAGCATTAGGAAGGAATTGATATTACTAAAAGTAATCACATCAAAATAACATTTAATTACACTATAATTAAAATATTAGCTTTCGCTCATAAGTAAGCGACAGGCATCTGCAGAGCTTTGGCTCTTCTAACATTTCCTATTCTATGTTATGCACCGCTCCTAGTATCTATTGAATGCACGGCCAGTAATAAAATAAAGTTGGCATTCTAAAAGAAATGACTCCAGCTTCGCTGTTATGTAAACTCATTTGAGAACTATCGCAGACTCTTTTTGACTAGTGTTTGGCTGTTTTAGAGTAACAGTCGGATGTACTACATATGCAACATGAAGCTAAAATACCTATGATGCATTTAATATATTACGGAAATTGTTTATTTTATTATTACTCTTAAATTATATATCAATATACCTACTTAAAAACACATGCTCTACACCACCATGAATTTTTGTGTAAATTTTTGAGTGGATGTTTGTTACTTAAACACACTTGAGTGGCTGAATAGATTTGAATGGACATAAAGATACGATAGATGATATTATTATTCTATATATTAGAATTCCGGTAGCCATAAGCTAGTGAGATTACATAAATTTAAACATGACTCTACCCAAACTTGGTTTTTGCACGTGTCACGTAATTACTGCTTCGCTGAGCCACTCCACGTATAATGCGCGCCGTTAGACGCAATCTTCATAAATTGCAGTTAAAGCATACGAGTAGTTGACACAAAACTGCGCAGAGCTCACAGCACATCTGGGCGTTAGTGCATTATTAAGATTAAAGAATCATCTCGCTCGGCTCGGTGCGAGTCGGGTCGGGCGTCGCGCGTCGCGTCGCTCGCAAGCTCTCAATTATAATGACATGCACACGTTGTTGAGCTGTCGTCACACTGACAGCGATCCGCGGAATCGGAGAACTATTGACAGGAACAAACATCAATTGAAAGAATTCTCGCGTAGCACGAATTTAAATTGAGAACAGAACACCACAAATAAGACAACTTGAGGAACACTATGAGTTACTGGATTAACATGTAGGTAAGGAATTCAAACAAAAATAAAAATAGTAATAATGTAATTATCATATTCTTATACGCAATGCTAAGTGCGGTCAGAAACATAAGTAGCCGAACAGTCCAAATTTACAAAATAATCATCTGTACACTAAACTATTCTTGATGTAAGTTTTGTACATATCTACAAACCTGTTTACTTTATCATTGCATATTATAGATAGTTGTTGTTTTGTGGATTTGTGGATCTATTCAGGTACTTTCATTACTAACTGAATATGAATATGGTAATAATAATTGAAATAAAGTATGAATTTAACATCGCTTCTAAAAGCGCCTGATTTGCAACATAAGAATAAGTATAATATTATTAATTTATATTACATATCCAAATACTATAAGCTACCAAAAACGTGTTTGACACACGTCAAGCGTTGATATAATGAAACGGACCCTTCCACATTTATTCCCCAGAGAGATTTATAAGTAAGGCCACTAAAATGAATTTCTACGTCGTAACATGTGAAACAGTGGGCTCACTTTGAAACGTACGTTTGTAGACAGCATACATCGCTGGTCGCTGGTCGCTAACAATGACACCGCGCGTCAAGCTCAGCCATTAGCTAATTGCTCGGAAAAATGTCACCTTTTCAACGTCAGCGCTGCAGCTAGCACACTGCGCTGAAAAGGCTCCGCTGTTAATAGGGCCGCCTATGAAATCACAAACAAAACACGGAAATACACCTCTTTCATATCTTTGCCGGGGTTCTTTTTAATAAAAATAATACAGACTTTTCCTTTGTCTGTCTGCGGGTCCACGCGATATGTTTATGTATTTTATAAATGGAATTCTCGTATATCTGGCCATATCTACATTTAGATCTATGTAGTAGAAAACGTATATTTTTACATTCGTATGACAACACGGGCGAACGGAACTTTGAAAATGTAACGTAAGAAAAATATTATCAAGTGCAAAATTTTGTTTTTCTTTATTCAAATTAATTTAATTTTCGCACGCAATGTCTTAGGAAAATTTGCAAATATGTAAATAAGAAAAACGACCTAAAAATTGTCGTACGCAAAAATATGACCGTAAACGAAGTTTACACAAATATTTGTCCTTACCGTGACATTAATTACCTCGGCGAAGTAATGAACACGACGAGGAGGTATCTAATTACTCTAAGCGTTATCCTGGAGCTGTTCCGGGCTTAGCTAAATTATACCGGAGAGTGGGTGCCCGAAATATAACACTTTTTGTTAATTATTACTTTGAATAATTACCGGAGGAAACTCCTACCACCACACGATACAAACATGAGTAGAATGAAGGAACATGGCGGTGTCTGCTATACGCCTATATGGAGCTACTACAATTAGAAACTCAAACACCATACATATTATTATATACTAGAAAGTCTTTGTAAAATTGACGTTTCGAATGAATTTTATTTTAGCTGTCCCCCGTGGCTTCACTCGCGCAGCGGTTTAAAAAATAAACAAGAAACTATTCTGAGACCTACCCGATATGTACACAAAATTTCATAAAAATCGGTCGAGCCGTTTCGGAGGAGTATGGTAACTAACATTGTGACACGAGAATTTTTATAAGATTCAAAACGCAATCTTTTAATATTTTTTTACACTTATTGATAAATCCAAAACGTCAATCAAATAAAAATACATTTGGTTACAAGCCGGTTGGTTACAATCAAATTCAAGATATTGGTGTAATAACAATAGTATGAGAGTAGTGTTCGAGCTCCGCTTGCCAAATGAGCCTCTATTACTGGAGCTTGCTTGGCTTCCCTCACACACTTCCTTTAAATTACACCCGACATTAGAATGAAAGAACGGCGCGCCGTCTCAGCCGTACCCGTACCGTTCGTTCCTTACCGTACCGTTGCTATATTTTATTGTGGAATATAACGGAATATTCATAAAATACGAGCGCTGAACATTGCTATATTTTATAAGTGCAATTCGCGCCCGAAGACAGCATTTGAATAATGTGAGGGAAATAATACTTGAGAGTAATAACATTTTAATATATTGTCGGTGAGGAAGCATTGTTCTGTTTGTGGAAAACAAATTCTGTGAAAAATACTGTTTATAATCATTATGTAGTTTATAATTTTGATTTTACATAAGTTAAAGTCGAGGTGCGTACAAAATACTAATTATCCTGTTTGATAATGTAGGTTGTATAATTTACTCCATCATAAATGAACACTATCACAGATTGATGAACCAGCTTTGTTTAACTAATTATATGTAACTATATAACGTTGATGAAGTACCCTAAATACTAACACTAAATAACTATAAATAATGAAAAAGAAAATAGCTCTCAAAATTAAATTTCAAGTGGACTAAACGTTAAACCTTTTTGATGTTTTTTTTTAAATATTTCTACGTAAATTACTTCCAAAGCAAAACAAAGCTCACCTGACATACATACGTCTTTTCACAAAATGGGAAAAAACCTTTGCTTGAAAAAACAAAAGTATTAGAGAAGATTTCAAAGAAAGCTTGTTTAAGTAAACCCTTGGTGGAGTGAAACTCTTTCAACTAAACAAGTCGGTGAGACCTCGACCTTCGAGGAGGATTAACTGCCTAGCGCCTCACGCCCCGTGCCTCGTGCCTCGCGCCTCGTGCCTCGTGCCTCACGCCTCGCGCCTTGTGCCTCATACCTCGCCGGTCGGTGATAAAGTTCTTATTATACCCGACGTGGACGAACCAACCTACATAACAAACCTTAATCTATTATTTTAGGGTACCGTGGAGAGCTGGTGAAAATCTAAACATGTTAATTGAATATGATAACTGTTTCCTTTATCAAAGTTCTTGTGACCTATTGCTTGACAATTTTATAGACAGGAACGTTTAACGTGGTTGAGTTTATTTTTTACTTTGGTTAGGCATATGTTTCCACAAATTTACCATGGCAAGTGATGATGTGGCCGAAGGTCATAAGCTTAGAAAGCCTAGAAGGGAAATACAAAAAACATAAGTCTCAAGAGATTGGCTCAAATCGAAAATTCGTAATGCGTAACCCAGAAGTGGGCAGATATGAAAAAGACCAATTAACAAAAAAATAAATTGAAAGGTAAAGTAATATTTAGTATACTTAAATAAAGTAATTGTTATTTCATAACAAGTACCAAGAATTATTTCTTAATCAAAACCGTAGCTTTCGAAGCAATTTAATTTACATCCCAAGACGAGAATACTAATTGCATGGTGCAAATAATCGAGCAGCAGCACTGACCTACCTCAATATATCAGTTATTTAGGGCAACAGACACACAACAGGGACGAGGGAGGGATGCATGCATAGTCGCCCATCCAGTAGGCACGTGGATTACGTAATTCTGTTGCAATCATTCTATGAGTATCTATTTGCAACAGCCTATCTTACTTCTTACTGTGTGTAAAGCTTGTTACTTCTCAGCTCTGTAATGGCTTAACGTATTTAGATAAAACAATGGTATCTAGATAGGACATGTTCTAGACACAAAGGATATTTTTCTTCCGGGAATGCGAGTATAACCGCGGGGCGGAAACTAGTGTTATCTTATCTTATCTTCTTACTATATCATATTAGTGTTACTACTCAGCTCTATAATAGCTGAACGAATTTAGAGGAAACTTATCACAAAGATAGATCATATCATAGAATAACATATCGACCCATCGAGTATGAAATGTAGTAAAAGCCAAAACCCCATTTTTCAGGAGAAGCAAAAACAAAAATGGTACAATTTATTTTCTGCATTAACGTTTGCAATATTTAAATTATAATGAACCACTAAAGCTCATTATTCTTAGGTTTTTGTGTTGTTCATTAGAGAGAAACCCAAAATAACGTAGTTTAAATAGGACCAGAGCATGGCATTTACTACAAAAAAAATTAATGCAACTGGCTTTGACGACATTTTTTTCAAGCTTTGCATCAGTAAACTTTGTTGAAAAAGGTAGCAACAATGGTTTTATCGTTGGTAATTTTGTATTAAAAGACAAATGTAATAAAAGAAAGTGTAATTATGTGCAGTAAACATTTTGGGAAAAAACATGTTATTTAAAAGTCTTTCATTATTTATTCAGTATTAATGTACCTTTTTATAACAAAATAATAGAATATCAAATTAAAATCAGCATAGACTTTAAACCATGCATAGGATATGCAGTTTAATCGAACTTGACTCGAAAGCTTTTATGATTCTCTGTATTACTTTAAAATAAACCGGTCGCTATTTAAAAAAAAGGTGTTGGATGTTAGTCATTAAGCAAGATGACAATAACAGTCTGAAAAACGCTCAATCGTTAATTATCTATATCTACGTAATTAGTCCTTTAGAGGTATTATTGAGTATGAATTTATTATTTATTTATTTTCGGAGAACCAACCGCTAAAATTACAAAATAAGTGTATTCAGTAACAATAACGAAGCCAATTACAGAAACTTACACGTAGCAGTAAAATTTATAAAAACACAAGTACGCTTGGAATCGCAGTAATCGTATATAGGCTGTTGCATTGCTTTTTCAATATATATTTATTTATTAAAACTTTATTGCACAAGATTATAAATAAAAGTATACAAAAGGTGGACTTAATGCTTTAAGACATTTTCTGCCAATCAACCTTCACTAAAAACAGATTTGTTTTGGTGTGTTCCGGCAGCTACACTTGAGAGCCAGTTTCTTCTAGGCTTTGTGTGCTTACCACCTTCACATATCATAGTGAGATTGTGGTCGAGCCCATACAAAGTAAAAAAAAAAAACTAGTAAATCAACTGTAATACACTAGTACATAGAATACAAACAAAAAAGTCGCGAAACGAACTAGACCCCAATTCTGTCAAATCCCTTTGAAATCTGACATTTTTTGCCGTATCTCGAACATGAGATGAATTTTGCATGAACATTTAGTGCCAATTTCTATTTTTTGGATGTAAATTAATACAGTAAAAAGTCATAATAAAAAAATAGTGTCTTGTACGCAATTAAATGGTAAATAAAATGTTTACAAATGTTATTTAAACCATTTAAAAAGCCTCGGTCTTTTATCAATCTTTAATTGAAAGATTGTAATAAAGGCCTAAATTTAAAAAAAATTGTATCTTACGACTAAAATGTCTTAAAAATATTCTGTTATGATTCTAATACAAATTCAAATTCAAAATTCAAATTCAAAAATCATTTATTCAGTTTAGGCCCTAATAAGGCACTTATGAACGTTACAAATGATTCTACCACCGGTTCGGAATACACTTGGACTGAGAAGACTCCGGCAAGAAACTCAGCAAGGGACATTTTTTATAGATCTTTGTTCTTTTTTATTTATGTAAAAATTTAATTACTAATAACAAAGTTTATAAAATTTTAATAAAATAGTTTGTGTAGCGAACATTTCATTTAAATGCATTCTTGTTCATTGTTCATTCATGTTGTTCATTCATTCTACATTATGTAGCATAAGCCATGTCAAGAAAAAAATGACTTTTACAACATTAATTTTAAAACTTTGCTCCCTAAATTGATCATTACGACATAAATTTAAAAAAAACTGGATTTTGAACGTGAATCAGAGCACGTCGTAAAATACATTTTTTTGCAAATTTGAACATTTTAAATATACAGATTGATAAAGCTCGCGAAACTGGATACAGAGGTGGTAAAAACTCATTTTGGTCAAAATGGCTTTTACGTCATTTCATACTCGAAGGGTCGATATATAATAATTTTTTTCGAGTAAATATAAATTCCTTGGGAATGCAGGTAAAACAGCGGAGTGGAAGCAATTTTATATATAAAATTTACAATAACCAAAATAGTTTCAGTTACAATCAAACTCTGTTTGCAATAGCAGCTATAATGAACTGATTTCAAATAGAAATTGAAATAAATAAAATAACATAATACACCCGCCGCGCGGCGGGACCTGTGTAGTGGTGTACCTACTAGCTACTAGCTACTGTGTACCAGTCAGAGGTTCGCACCGTGCTCGATGCATTTAATACTAGAACAAAGAGATGCCTGCAAGCGATGCATTTACATATCCACTACTTATTGTATTGTGTTGCTACTGCACTGTACCTAGTTACAATTATATGAAATTATACAACTGTAGGGTTTAATTTGTAATAGAAAAAGATTAAGTTAGTTACACCACTTTAATAATGTTCTATTGAACTTTGGAAGACAATGATACGAAGTAAAACCGACCTTGAAGTCAGTTTTTTGTTAAAAGTGTTTTTTTTTCCATTTTTAGTTTTTTATGCGTTTTGAATACCTATCAAGATTTATCACTGATCGAGAATAATATGTGTCGACAATACTGAATAAGATATTTCAATCGCGATATTCGTGCTCCTTTTCGTTGAGGAATTCCGTCATATCTTCAAAGTCCATGATCAGATCATAATAAAAAATATATGGAACCAACTTCGAAGTATATCCTATCCATATCAAAAATAATTATCAAAATTGGTCTGCTCTGATAAATGTAATGCGTGGTTTAACATTAAAAAAAATATACGTGTCGAATTGAGAATCTCCTCCGTTTTTTTGGTCGGCTAAAATAGCACGGTGAAACAGATGTTATTTCATAGTATCCACCTAGTAGACTACCAGTCTCAAGTTGATGAAATTATCCAATTAACTAATGGTGAATTCCTGCACATGAAAGCTAGTTCTCTTCTTGGCTTTGTGAGCTTACCACTTTGGGCCACATCATCATTTACCATAGTACTTAAGAGTGGTCAAACACAATCCTTTTCAGATTAACTGATATTGTTTATGATTATCACAGTTATTAAATTAATGTTATAATAATAATTACAGCCTATATCTGCCCACTGCTGAGCACAGGCCTCCTTTCACGAATAATGGTGAAAGAGGAATGGGCAAATACTCCACCACGCGTGCCCACTGCGGATTGGTGGAGGTAGACTAGTGGTCAACCTACTGTTGGAGTTGTCAAGCCTCTTTACGTGCCTTCCGAAGCTCGGAAACGCTCAAGATGAAATACCACTAGGCAGTCACCCATCCAGGTACCGGCCAGACTGGACGTTGCTTAACTTTGCCGATCGGTTAAGAACGGCTAATCAAGCTACGCCAAGAGCGCTTCTGTAATTACTGTTATGTTTTAGTAAATTGGTTTGTCCAAAACTTATATGACGTGTCAGATAGTATATTGTTATGCCTATAAGCTGTTGGTGTGCCATTGTATAGTGAAACGGAAGTAGTAAAAAACTATAGACGCAAAAACTCTCATTTATTCAAAACAATTAACTTAATATGTATTATACGCAAGAACCAAACCATATCGCGATGTAAAAGACTACTAACGCCATCTCTTATCAATATTTGGAACTTACCTAAAAATCAATATAAGGCTTAGTTTTAATCTAAACATTCCGCCCCTCAAAGTACGTTAGAACTTTAAATAAGAAAGCAAACAAAATATATTCTAGTTAAGAAAATAAAACAAAACAAAACAATTCTTCTATAAGGGGGGTTTGACAACTTACTTCAAAACAAACTAACAGGTATACAAGTGGACTGTAAACTTGTTTACATAACTATCATTACAAATACTAAATGACTAACAAAAAGTTAAAAATAATCAAAATCTTCACTTTCGGTGGGTAGCAAACACAACTTATGTATAGGTCTTTTTATGACAGAATTTTTACATTTCAAAGTTACTACTCTAGTCAGACCATCAGAACCAGGGTGTACATCAATAATTCTACCCATCAACCATTTGGTGGGTGGTAATCGCTCATCTTTAACTAAAACTATGTTATCAATTTTTAAATTATCTTGAGTAGTTGACCATTTGTACCGTTTTTGTAAGTTTACTAGATATTCTTGGCTCCATTTACGCCAAAATAATTGTAATTTTTTCTGCAAATAAATCCATCTTTTATTATAAGGCACATTAACGCCCTCTAAATTATCATCAGGAACAACTATAGGATTTTCACCGATTAAAAAATGACCAGGTGTTAAAGCGGTAGCGGTACCCTCCTTGTCATCATCAAGTGATGTTATTGGTCGGGAATTTAAACAACATTCTATTTGACACAATAAAGTCGAATATTCCTCGTAGGTTAACTTACAATCTCCTAAAACACGATTTAAATGCATTTTAATGGATTTTACCCCTGATTCCCACAGGCCTCCCATATGGGGTGCTCCTGGTGGATTAAATGTCCATTCAGTGCCATCTTGCGCTAACAATTCAGCAATTTCAATGGGTAAATTATTGGCACTATTCTTAGCCATACTTTGAAGCTCCTTAGTGGCACCAATGAAATTGGTCCCGCAATCACTGAGAAGTTTCTTACAATGTCCTCTGCGGGAGGTGAAACGACGAAAAGCCGCCAGAAAGTGTTCAGTACTAAGACTAGTAACTAGCTCAATATGCACCGCTTTAGTAGCTGTACAAATAAATAAAGCAATATATCCTTTTTGAGTTTTATTGGATCCACGTCCACTAAATAACTTAAGTATTATGGGTCCCGCAAAATCTACACCACTAACAAGAAATGGTCTTTGCGGTGTTACTCGTTCTTTTGGTAAATTTCCCATTAATTGGGTTACAGGTTTGTTTGAATTTCTACAACAAGCTACACATTCTCTTATCACCTTCTTTATTATATGTTTTACTCCTAATAAGTGATATTTATTTCTTATGTGATTCAACATTAGTTGGATTCCTCCATGTAAGGTTGTATAATGTGAATCCTTTACAATCAGATATGCTAGTCTACTATTTTTTGCTAATATAATAGGATGTTTTGTTTCTACACCAACACATGAATTTTGGATACGTCCACCTACTCTTAATATACCGTCATTATCAACAAATGGATTTAATTTTATAATATATTTTTTATTTATACTTTCAGATTTTTGTGACAATTTTATTAAGATATTTTTTGACATCTGCAATTCTTTGGAATTAAGGTAAGTGGTATTAAGATAAACAGGTTTACATTTATAGTAGAATCTCATACAATAGCTTACTACTCTTACTAGTTTTTTAAAGTTTGAATATCTAATCATTATGTCTTTTTCTTTTTCAGGTTCCGGTACTACACTACAATGCACTAACACATTCACTTGAGATCTTTTTTCTAGCTCAGTAGGATTTATTATTTCACTTATATCTTTCACAGGTAAATCACTGTCTTCTCGAAGCCATGATGGACCGTTCCACCACAACTCATGCGACTGCAGCTCAAGAGGAGAGATGCCACGGGAAGCAACATCTGCCGGGTTATCCAGTGAAGCAACATGATGCCATCTATTTGGTTCGATTACATTTGTAATCTCTGTCACCCTATTTGCCACGAATGTATTCCAGTAGTTTGAAGGTCTTTGCAACCAAGCCAATACGATAGTTGCATCTGTCCAAGCATAAATATCTTTATCTGGAATATTTAGTGCTGTTTTAATTCTGTCGATTAACTTTGTCAGCAACACAGCTCCACACAGTTCTAATCTAGGTGTTGATATTTTCTTCACTGGTGCTACTCTAGTTTTAGCTTCTATAATAGTGACTTTAACGAAATCAGGTAGTACAATACGGCAATAAACTACTGCAGCATATGCAATATCGGATGCATCAGAAAATCCATGGATTTCAACTTTAACCATGTTTTCTGTCATGCCTATCCATCTATCTAGCTCTATCATTGGCATATCGCATAAATTTTTCCGAAAGATCAACCATTCCGTCTCTACAGTTTCTGATAATTGATTGTCCCAATCGTGGCCCTCTGCCCACAATTTTTGAAGAAAAACCTTGGCTCTAACTACTATAGGAGCTAGCCATCCTGCTGGATCATATAACCTGGCTATGTCTCTCAGGATTGTTCGTTTTGTTGGTCTGTTATTCGTATTTTCTATTTCAAAGGTAAGCTCAAATTTGTCTGATCTATTATTCCAATCAATACCTAAGATTTTTCTATTTGTCTGTACGGAGTCTTCTATTAGTATACTATTTGATGCCCATTTGTGTAGCGAGAATCCACCTCTCTTAAGTAGTTCTATTAATTGTGCTTGTAATTCTATTGCTTTTTCAGGTCTAGAAGCGCCAGTGAGCAGATCGTCCATGTAAAAATCTCGTAAAACAATATCAGTAACTTCTTCAGGGAAGTTACCCTTTTCATCTTCAGCTAGCTGTTTTAGAGTTTTAATAGCTAAGTATGGTGCACATGATGTACCATAACTAATAGTGGATAATCTGAAATGCTGCACAGGCTCATTAATGTTGAATCTCCATACAATTCGTTGGAAATCTCTATCGCTCTCTTCCATATCTATTTGTCTATACATCTGTCTTATATCTCCAACCAAAACTGTAGCATGTCGTCTCCATCTTAATGTTGTATCTCTGAGGTCACTTTGAAGTGGAGGGCCGATGAACAAATTATCGTTCAAAGATTTACCATTACTTATCTTAGCAGAGGCGTCGAATACGACACGCAGTTTCGTGGTTAGGTGCTGTTCGTTGATTACAGCATGATGTGGTAAGTAACATACACTATTATCAGGCTTACTATTTTCAGATGCAGGTTCCATATGATTTTGTTCTAAATAATCTTTCATAAAGTCATTGTATCTATTTTTAATTTCAGGATTATTTTTCAATTTACGCTCAACTGCAACTAATCTTTTTAATGCTATGGAGACTGACTCTCCTAAATCAGGTGGGTTAACAGCAAAAGGTAAACGGACTTCGTACCTTCCATCTACTTTTCTTTTATGTGTACTATTGTAATGTGTTTCGCAGTTTATTTCCTGATTAGTCATAATAATTTTTCCAGGAGACGGTTCTTCCAGTTCCCAGAATTTACGGAGTGCTGCATCTATTTCTATTCTAAGGTGATGACTGAAAACTATTGGTTGTTGGTTGTCGTTACTTTTGTTTTTACCAGACACTAACCAACCTATTTTTGTCCCTTGTGCCACGAGTGAACTGTCCCCATCTCTAGAAATCATCAAGCCTTGCTGAATAATATCTGCGAAAACTTCCGCTCCTAATAAAAGATCTATGCGGCCTGGTTGTGTGAATGTGGGATCAGCTAGTTGTACTGTTTCTAGTTG
This sequence comes from Tetheella fluctuosa, assembly GCA_951216915.1. Classification (NCBI taxonomy): domain Eukaryota; kingdom Metazoa; phylum Arthropoda; class Insecta; order Lepidoptera; family Drepanidae; genus Tetheella; species Tetheella fluctuosa. The sequence continues at coordinate 199,372 of OX578215.1, forward strand.
TGGCCAATCAACTGAATGTACCCGTTGTGGTATATACGAAGTCAACGTTCTCAGGACGTATGCTATGACCTTAATTTTTATCTTTGGGTCGTATCTAGACATTATTTCAAACTCAACTATTGCTTTAGTGACTGTTTTGTTTGAACTAACACCAACTATGTCACCTATGATAGGTGCTTTTTTAAGTCCCAGCTCTTGACAAGCACCTTCTGTAATCAGTGACGCTTGTGATCCTTGATCGACAAGTGCACGCAGGGTGTGAATACTATAATTTCTATTTGACTGCACTGCGACGAGTGCTGTTGCTAATAAGACTGAAGAGGATTTACTAGTGGAGGTTTTCATGGTATGTACTGCTCTATCACTATCTATGTTATCTGTGTTTTCTACTATTTCAACCGTTCCTACTATATTTTCTTGTTGAGTGGTTTGTGAGTTTTGAGTAGTTGATGTACTAGCGGGTACGCTGTACCCATGCAATAATGTGTGGTGTTTGCGACCACATTTTCTACATTTACAGTTATTTGTGTGCAATCTCTCATGGAATGACCCTTTCTCAAACAGTTAAAACACATGTTGTTCTTCTGAATATACTGTTGCCTATCATTTACGTCAAGTTGAGTAAAATTCTTGCATGTGTAAATTCTATGATCACCGTTACAATACAAACAACTAATTGTTGGAGCCGTGGTCGTGGTCATACTTTTATTGCTAATGCTTCTATATATAGGTTGTGTATCCTTATGTTTGACTGCTTCTAGGGTTCTAAATCTAAATTCTAGGAATTCCGAAAGGTCTTTCCACGTTGGAAGCTTTTCTTGACCTTCTATACGTTGTTCAAAATATTTGTGTGACTCTGTATCTAGTTTTTGGATTATCAGGTAAACTACGATGTCATCCCAAGACTCTGTAGGTATGTCAATAGCTTTAAGGGATGTTAAGCATTCAGATGTGGTATCTAATAAATCTTTGATTGCTTTGGATGACTCGCTAGTAATTCTCTTCTGGTTAATAAGTTTTCCAATATATGCATTAACTATATTTCTACGGTTATTATATCGCTTGTTTAGAGTGTCCCAAATTATATCATAGTTAGATTCTGTTACTGACATCTGTTTTACTAAGTTCTCAGCTTCACCTTGTAAACTAGATTTTAAATATTGGCATTTACTAACTTTGCATAAAGTTGGATTGTCATGCACTAGTGACTTAAAAAGGTCGTGAAAAGATAACCAATCTTTGTAGTCTCCTGAAAACTTTGGTATATGTATTGGCGGTAGTTTTACTTTAGGTTGAAAATGATGGTCATTATTTTCAGTCTGTACTTTACTTGACACTTGTGATGTTTCATTCAATACATTTATCTTTTCTCGAATACGTGTTTTCAAATCCAGAAATGTGTCTAAACAATTATCATATACGTCACTTTTGAAATAGGTTAGTTTCTGTTTTTCTTCTTTAGAAGCTGATATTAGTTTATCATGGTTACTTTGCATCTTTTCTCAATATGATTCTAACATTTCTAATCTTGTATCTAAATATGCTCGTGTCAATCGGTCTTTGGGACTCTTTTTAAAGTTTTCTAATAAATTTTGAATTTGTTTTTGAATTTCTAGTTGACTATTTTGAAGACCTTCCATTTTTGTAGAAGTTCAGTTAATATTTTTCTATGTTACTATTCTTCAAATACTAAATTTAGCAAGTCTTTTTAATCACTATAAATATTAATTTTCCAGAAATATAAGTTTTCCCAATTTGAAACCAAAATTTTCCTAAGTCAAAATTTTAACCAATTTTTCAAAGTTCAATTTAACACAAATTACCACTATGTCCCAAACACAAAACGTTTCTAAGTCTTTAATTAAATATGAAATGATTACAAGTCCCCAAACACATAAATTTTACTAAGTTCTGATACCCAAACAAATAAAGTTCACTTTTGTCTAAATTTCTACAGAGTCACTTTATAAAGAAATAACTAAAGTTCACTTTTCTTACAACTATTACTCACGGTTACCAGTCCAATGTCCAACACTGCAATCCTTGTAACACACACAACACTTCACTAAGGTAACATTATCATGCACGATCCATGCATTGCTACCTGAAATTCACTCACCACCACCACCACACTACTATAACTATTTTATCCGGTTCGTAATGGACCAATGTATAGTGAAACGGAAGTAGTAAAAAACTATAGACGCAAAAACTCTCATTTATTCAAAACAATTAACTTAATATGTATTATACGCAAGAACCAAACCATATCGCGATGTAAAAGACTACTAACGCCATCTCTTATCAATATTTGGAACTTACCTAAAAATCAATATAAGGCTTAGTTTTAATCTAAACAGCCATTAAAGTACCTAAATAAATAAATTATAATAATATAGAGAATTTGATTTAAAAATTTAAATTTTAAACAGAAATAATAAAATGAGTCAATTTAATTCCAACATACGGAACATTGTTAAGTAATCAAACACAAGTGAACCTTGGCCGGTATATTTAGTTGTAACTCGTAAGACTCGATTACATTAGGCGGGCAACATCAAGGGCTTTATTATAAGGGTTGCCTTTACAGGTAATAGGTTGTAAAGTTGAAGTGGGGAACCTTCGGCGCTCATTACGTTGGGAATTCAAGGTGTTCTCGTCATTGCGGAGTTATTGCAGAGTTATTGCGGAGTTATAGCGGAGGCGCGCGAGCGGCAGGTGGCCGCGCTCATCAACATGCAGATGAACACATTTAAATTACCATTAATGCTAAAGATACGTTCAGACGTGCTCAAAATAATTAAATAAAGAACATACAAAATTACCCATTATGTTGATATTCGGAATATTATATTCTTTATTCAAATCCGTCAAAGTTTTCACTTAGATATTGGATTTCAACTGCAGCTGTCAGAACACATCTCATCAGGAGAGTGGCTGTCACAGAGCTGTAACATTATATAAATAAGTCAATGTCTTTAATAGTATTTCTATGTGTTTACTAGCTTTCCGCCCCGCGGCTTCACCGGCGATCTCCCTTTTTACCCACTTAGTAGTTGTAGGTATTTTAGTGTACAATATTCCAAGTATCTGTGGTTTGAGCTGTGCGTTGATACGTCAGTGAAACTGACTGAAGTTCGTTTGAATATACAGATATTATTAAACTTACATAAACATAGAACATATTTTTGTATGCTTCGCAGCATGTTATCACAGCGTAATTACATACAGTGGTCTAGTGTTTGAAGTCGCTTGATGCCGCTTTGTATAGGCATTCGTAATTGCTGCATTACAAGCGAGTGTATGGCAGCTTGGGCTCGCTACCGCCCCTCTCTCACCCCGCAAGCCCCGCACGATTGCTCTGTCTAGACGTGTCCGTTGGACGACTGTAAGAGTTACACAGACTGTGATATTAGTATCTATTATGGTGAAACTTTAATATAATGTTAATATTATAAGCTTTACAAAATCTTGTTCTCTTCCCCCCCCCAACCCTCTCCCAGTTATGCTTTTAAAACCAGGGCCCTTGTTTCGAGCCATTTTCCTTTAATTTCAATTTATTTTCCAAGTCACGTGTGGACATAAATTTCTTTCTTCACTTGTAAGCTAAGCTCTCGTATTAGAAATTAAATAAGCAGCGGTCCAGTGGGCGAGGGCGCGGCACGTGACTGTTTAGTGCGGGTTCGGTTCCCGGCGTGTACGGCACGTACACATCGGCTGCAACTTTGTCCATCGGTAACCACTTTAATTGTTCTCTAACGTCATTTTGTACGTTTTGCAGACGCTACCACTGTATAATACCTACCTACATAAGATGTTCTTTTTTTACAAAAAGTTACGTCAAACTGTTTCGATCATCTCTCATTTCTCTTTCTCTCAATATCAAAAGGATCTGTTTCTGTGTTTTAATTTTGTTCAAACGTAATTAAAACTGTCTTCGCGATGTAAATTTTCGTCAACGATAAAAGGATCAACGTAGCGAGATTAGCAAGTTAAATGAGATCGCGGTACTCTAACTTTTTAATTAAATTAAACAATAAGACAGCTTTGCTTTCTTTTTTTCACACTGCGTACGCGTATTATTAGTATATTAAATAGATCACATAAACATTTATGTACGTATATATTTTATTTCTACCATAATATTAATAAATAGCTGTTCCCCAGTGTTCCACTCTCATTTCAGTAAAACAACTTTACGCACTTAGGGATTGAATTTCTTAAAGCCACCTTAATGTATTTACGCCAACAAAAAATAATCGACTACTGCAATATTTTTTTCGTACAAACAATTACTAAAATCTTAGAATTCAAATTTGACTATCTGCCCCGAACAATATTTACACCAAGTGTCGTATTACTTACAATTTTTTATCACAAAAAGTTACATACTGTTTTCCCCTTTTAACCTGCCTGCCAAATTTCAAGTTTGTAGGCTTTTTAGTCTTTGTTGTGAAAAATTGGACATTCCTTTTACATCCCATATATTCCATGTAATAAAACCAAACATTTTGAAAAGAGTCCGATTGATTGAAAGATTGAGATAATAAATAGCTCAACTTCCTTCGAATGAACATCTGTTATAATAAACGAAGTATCAATTTATTTTTGTTTATTCAGGCTCGGCTGGAAACCTTTTACCGTCGCGTCGCGTTCGACTCGTTTATGAAAATAGATCCAATTCCCACGGGGAGCCGAGGTATAGTGTAGTCTCACAGTTTCACGAGCAATATTTGTTCTAAGTATAAGTGTTGTTTGGAAACAAAGCTGTACCATATTGGCGCTACCTACATTAGATTTTTGTAAATTCGAAGCTATCAAATACTAGGAATTGCGGCTGAATCCGTTAACTCAAGGTTGTCAAGCCAATAATAATTAATGATAATAATTTAATGTTATTAATTCATTTCGAATCAAACGCACCATGTTTCCGGTTTCGATTCAATTTTCCAATTATATTTCATGTAAATTAAACCAGTGAGCCAGTCTGATTCCAATATTAATTGTTACAAACAATTTAAATTTTAAATTGAGCTTTAAAGCATCGGATAAAATGGAAAAATATAAGAAATTTTATGCACTTATTTGAACTTTGCATTTAAATAATTGAACACTGAGCGATGCTTAATAAATTGATTCATTGAATATAAATAAATAGAACTCCTTTGCGAGTAACTCAATACGTCCCCGGCCAATATTAGTGTCGTAAAAGTTCTCGAATAGCCACTTAATTGAATGAGATCTCATTACGGTACCGGCAGTATTTGCGAGCGAGACACGCCGAGACACGACAACTACGACAAGTAGCTCAACTTCTCGGAAGTAAAACGGCAAACGATCGCCCTGACACCCCCATCTCGAGGTGACTCACAACTTGACAACTCATAGCTTTTTAACGAAACTCAATAAAGTGACTAAATTACCTCTTATCCAATAAACGCTTCGTCTTATTACTTGTTTGAGTATTATTACACTTTTAATGAAGTTGTAAGTTCATTAATAAATCTCTTTCTATGCGGAATTTAATCTGTTTCATGATTTTATTTCCCGAGGGAAATGAATACTATTTCAAAGCGTTTGGAACAAAAGTAAATTTATATTATCATTTTCATTGTACTTGAACATAAAGATCTTATTAACAAATTTGATAAGAGATAGATATCCAGCGACTGGCTTGTAGTTTATTTTCAATACACCTTCAGTAGACAACTGGGCAAGCATTTTCGTACAGGCCTTGGAAAGCGATCGTGTTGTAAAGACTAGTGCATATAGAGGCAGATAGATAACGTTGTCCGCTCTCCGCTTATCCATTTCTACGCGCGGCTGCCCACCCCGGCACCCCACATCCCGCACCCCGCATCGCGCACCCCAACTTCTATTTGCTGCAGGATTGCTGACCGCATCGCTAAGCCACATAATATATATCTCCTTCTGTTTATTCTGTATGAACTTACCTTATACTGAGCACGATTATCTTTGAAATAATTTTCGTGATATTTTATTGAGATGTTTATTTTATTTAGGTATTTAAAAAATCATAATTACTTAATATAGTATATTTATGGTAAAAATGCAAATGCAATACCATATAATCAACAAAATATAAGAATGTATTGTGATAGTGGTCGAACAAGTAAGGAATTTCTTCGTAAAAATAATTGCATTCTTACTTAAAACCAGGATAAAAATACGCCACCAACGGAATTCTTTTGAAAAGTTTCATCTAAAGAGAATTCTTAACAAATTATGTATTTATTTATACGCTCGCTCACCCCTGGCCCTGTGTATTTAAAGTACATTTTATTGTGGTGAAGAACCGCGATGTAGAACAGGAGATAAAAAAAATAACAGAGCGGTTACTCACATCGCACAAAAAGCTCGCTATGTTTAATTTTAATTAAGAGTGTCGCTCAACGCCCCCTCTCGCTCCGACTCGCATCGCTCACTCGCGTGCATCGCTAATGATGTGTGCCATGTGTACTCGGGCTAACAATACCAATTCGAGCTAAACAATTCTAGTACTGGGTAAGATTATTTTTTATACTTTTTGTTACATCCAATGTGTAGTCAACGGATGTAAAGAAGTGACTGTTTTGTGTACCAACATACGATTTTAGGCCACGCATTTGCTTTTGATTATTATTGATATTTGTTATGACTGATTGTTAAAAGCAATCTAAATGTAAACCTTCCTCAATAGATAAAATATTCTTTTATTATTTTTAAAGATTATAGTCGTTTACCACTCTACATTATCTTATTAAGATTAATAATTGAATAAGATTTAACACTTAAATACATTCTCCTTTAAGAAACAGCTGATCGAATTTCGATAACCGTCACTCATCTTGACGATAATGTTTGCGTTACATTTTATGTGGGTCGGTCGGGGAGCTAAGGTCACGAGTAGTCTCCAGACTCGAATAGTATCCAGTCTCAAATAGTCAAGATTCAATTAAAGATAAAGGCAACTAAGTTAAAGCGGAGAGGTGGCGGGTGCGGTCTGACTTTGGAATTACTAACATTATACTTAGATAGACAGACAGTTAATTGTAACAACCAGACTTTTCAGCCAAGCTAATGTAAAGCTCATGGTAGTACGCAAAGCATAGAAGGTAACTGACTTCATGTACAGCGGAAACAACTCACGGGCAGGTGCCGGCAAATTTTCAACTTGAGAGGCTAGACGGGTATTATACACTACTCTACTACCGTACTATGGTTTCCTTACGAAGTTTTCCTTCACCGAAAGTTTGACCTCATTGTAAGATACCAACCCATGACATTATTGACATCATGTTGTTTATAAGACAAAGATAATTCAGATCTTTGTCTTAAAAACAGCATAATCTATATATTATATGTAGGTACCTATATGTAAAACAAAGTCGGGTTAGTTACACCATTCATAGTTCAAGAACTGCTGGACCGATTTTTATGTACTTTGATTTGTTAGATATATATCTGCCCCAATACAAATAGCAGAATAACTATAAAAACATCGGAAAAAAAAAATACCGGGAACGCGGGTGTGACCGCGGGGAACTGCTAGTTTTATATTAAAATGCTATACAAAGTGTTCACAAATAAATTGCAGAGCAACGTAATGTTTTGTCAACTCAAAAAGCACACATACAAATACTTTACCAATCGTTTCAATTCCAAAGGTAAGAGATATTGAAGATTCATTGTATTGTATTGTATCGCACAGTCAGCACAAGATATTGTATTCCATCGGCAGATCTTATGTTATGTCGTAAGGTAAAGGTGAAAGAGGAAAAGTCTCTAGGACGTCTAGGCTACTTTGAAATATCTTGCAAGTTGTGACTGGGTTGCTTTAGGTAAGGAGAGTTCCCAAAGTAATCTTTGGGAGTCAATTTACATGTGTTCAGTATTGAAATTTCTGTCTACTTCTAAGAGATCATGAAAATATTTATTTAACAACATTAGTTCGGTGATTTTGTTCACATTCCCAACGATCTAATGTATGTGTTAAGTTTAATTTAAATTTGATTGAGTAACAAATAAGTAGGTTTTATTAACCACTACATTTCACCCCGCGGTTTCACCCGCGTTCTCGTGGGATCTTATGTTTTCCCGGAATAAAAAGTAGCTTATGTGCTATTCCAGACTATAATCTATCTCTCTGCCAAATTTCATCCAAATCCGTTCAGTAGTTTTTGCGTGAAAGAGTAACAAACATCCATCCATCCATATTTACAAACTTTCGCATTTATAATATTAAATAGGGATTTTAAAATAACTGTCCAATTTTCCAGATAATGTATTTATATCATGAAAGTTATGAAAGAAAAACATCAAGTACATCAATCAAAAACCATAATATATGAGTAAGTATATTTAACTATTAACATTACAATAAAACTGTCAGACCAGCGTGTCTAAACATCCTAAGTATATAATATTATAAATGCGAAGAAATTAGGTACGCAGATAGCCTATGTTATGGAGAAGGACATGGCCAACTTTTTTCTCGGGAACGTGGGTGAAACCGCGGGGGACAGCTAGTAGCATATAATTACCAAAATCTGATTGAGGTAATGACAATTAATAACATTTGTATGTTTGTCTGTCTAACTGTCTATTTGTCTGTTTAAATTTTAAACACGTTTATCTCCGAAATCATTAAAAGTATTTTCATGGGTAAATTAGGCTTAGCTTGTGGGAAATAGACAGACGGGAAAAAATATATAGATATTTTATACAGTCTGCGCTAGTAATCGATAATTTATCCGTAAATTTTCTCCAGTCTAAGGAAGCATGTCCACTTCACCTACATAAGAACGCGAGGCGCCATGTAGCTCGCGAGGCGGCATTGTAGCTCGCGAGGCGGCATTGTAGCTCGCGAGGCGGTAGTTTAGAACGCTAACCGGAATGAGCGCTCCCCTCGTTCACGCTTCCTTCGCTTATGGAAAGGACGCGGAAACACGTCAATCTCCTCCACACGTCTTTATTTGCAATTTCACTTCATCCAATTACACTACACAATTTCTCTATAATATGTATCTGTAAATGTATTTTGGATTAACATATTTTGGAAGTACAAAGTATTTACAACAATACAAAATGCAATATATAAAAATCCTCTCGACTGCTGCACTACCAATTGGCAAGGTTTAAATGAAAATTTTGTTTGGTGTAACAGTTGTACTCTGTGGTATTTGTATGCAAAGTGTCAGTGCAACATTTTTAAGTAGATACATATGCTCGTCACCTCACCTCACTTTATTATGTAGTGTGGGTAAACCATTTTATTTAATTTTGAGGCACCATTTTTGCCACGACCCACCCACGAAAAAGTGATTCGTGTGCATGAACTTATTTTTTATGTCTGTCTAACAACACTTGCAGGGGGATTGCCTATGTGGTGTTGACTTTGAACAAGTATTTTTACGTCCGCATTATTAACGTCGGACTGAATCGTTGCGTGGACGTAAGAGACGGCTCGAAGATATGAGGATGAGTTTCGAATCGTCGGTGAGCGGTGCGATGAAATAATGTTGAAAATGGCACCAGCTCAAAAAGTTCCTCGAACTCCCTATTACACAGGCGGTAGAAAAAACAGAGAGTGAGCTATCCGGATGCAGAGGTTCTAATCCGTGAGTACGTTGGGGATCGTCAACAATACGAATGGCACGCCTTTGCTCCGAGGTAAATGGATTGAAGAAATGGTAAGCGGGTGCACCTACTCAAAGGTGTGAACACTACCTACTCCAAATGTGGCCTAAACTGAGCTGCAGTCTGTCGAGCTGCAGTCTTGGTTTATTCCATGTATGGAAATAACTACCTATACTTGTTTGACTTTTTATAGGTATTCAACATCACAAATACATAGTGCATACATATATAGTACTTATAAATTGTTTAACAGGTATGTGGTTCCCATGGGATCAAATAGCCGTATATCCCAGGATATGTATATTATTGGTGTATCGACATGAAATATCATATAAAAAAATAAAGACAATTTTTATCTTTTTTTTGAGTATGTCTTTATTTCTAAATGTTTTTTTTAGCTATAAAAACTTATGATAGAACTAAGAAACATAAATATTCCACTCAAAACATCCGAACAACAGTAAAAAGTGTTGATGTTTCAAAAGAACAATTTAATAGAATGCTACGAAAACAAAACAAAGTAAAAAGCTTCCATGGAGCGTGCGTTTTATTTTAAACAAGAATTCTAAATGATACAGTTGTGAGTTAAGAGTATGAGCTTCCGAACATGAACGCTACCGGGATCCAGTTTTCATAAAACATTTAAAAAGCCCAGCAGATTTTTGAAGTTAGTAAGTGACTATAAAGCCTAAACCGGCAGGCAGCGTGCCAACTGCGCCTCTGCGATCATCAAAAATAGAACAACGAACGAACAAAGAGGTTTATCAAACAGTTTATTATGAAATATTATGATAAAGTCTATTTATCTTTGCGAGGGAGGTTTAAACAAACTATATTGCATATAACGGTGCTGTCAGCGAGTTTTTCTTTTTAGTTTCGTAGATCTAGACTCGCATTTTACGTCGAAATAAAAAATAAAGGAAGAACAAACTTTCAGTATCTTATATAGCCAACACCATCCAGTAGAGCTTAGTAGGTACTATAACTAATTCTGTGGTAGAGACTACAATAGGTACGCGTTGCAACTGTCTTAAACTTGAAACAAAGACTATCTGTGCAAGCTTGCCTCACATAACTTGTGCACAGTAATAGCATAAACTGTCTGGTAAATGAAGCTCAACAATTCTTAGTTCACGTTTAGTGGCAGCGGCGTGGCAGCAGCGTGGCGGCAGCGTGGCGCGAGCGTGGAGCGCCGCAGTCTTGTAGTCGGTCACGTCACGAGGTGAAGCTGAAATATGAAAGTACTCTCTCTACCTGATTAACTATTCAGTTTGTTTATTACCATTAGTGCTTAGTTTGAACAAAGCTAAGACAGTTCGTTAGAGTAGAATAGAGTTTTTGTGTTTCACCACAATGAAGTGGCCAAAAGTGGTAAATACACAAAACCCAGAAGGAACTGGCTCTCAAGTGCACGGTACGTGCACCGGTAGGTTTTGGGCGTCGATTTTCAACTTGAGGGTCGTAGCCAGCCAGACGGGTACTTCAAAGTACTATACCACCATGCTATGGTTTCCTCGTGATGTTTTCCTTCATAGAAAGGTCAAGTTTTGTAGGATACGAACCCTCGACCTTCGTCACGGCATCCGAAGTCACTACCACTGAGCTATTATCGCCTATGTCTTTTTATTGAAACTCCGTAAAATACTTTGGTCACAGTACAAATGTAAATAAACCGGTAGGAATTACACAATTTACAATATTTGCAAGTGATATTCCTGATAAAGCCAGTAAATTTTTACAGAAAATGAATTTTCAGTTTAAACCGAATGGAGTAATCTACTGTCAATATAATTAAATTAAAGTAACTTCCTCAAATCAAAGAGCCTCATCAATTTGATAGCAAACTCGGGCTTCTTTATATAAGATAATTTATAATTCATCTGCAGTGGGGTAGGAGTATTCTTCAATATGAACATCTTTAAATTTTCCTTAGTAAAAGTTGTCCATTGTACTTCCACCCCTTAAAGCACTGCAGCTGAATTAAAATCAGCCCTCTATAGAAAGGTTAACAATACCCCAGAATGAACAGTCTTCCTATTACTAGTTAAAAACGTAAAGGACGTCGTCACCTGCCAGTGGTGGCACACACCGCGCGATGCGTTCGAGCGGAGAAATTAATATCCGGCAGGAGCCGCGTCGTGTCCGGGTCAGCGCCCGCTCCCTCCCTCGCTCCCAATGGCCCCCTCTAGCCTCCTCCAGCTCCTACCGCCCCCAAATAACCGGAGAAGGTGGGTAATTAAACTGTTTCATTATGTCCGTGTAAAGTGAAGAAAAGATTCTGTGAGAAAATAATAAGTTAAATTAGTCTTTTGTGATGCTGTCTGTGGGGTGCGGCTTACACTTTCGTCAGGTTTTTATTATAATTTGCATTTATTATTTACTAGTTTCCACCCCACGGTTCACACGCGTTCCCAGGATACAAAGTATCTTATATTTCATTTCTGGACCTAATGTTCTCTGATACCAAATTAATTGAAAATCTGTTCAGCCGTTACAAAGCTTAGTGGTAACAAACATTCGCATTAAAATTTATAATATTATATTAAGAAAGATGAGATAATAAGACTAATAATTATGATACTTAATGTTGAGGATAATTTAAATAATGCTATCGCAATGTAATTATAATAATCGAGTGTCGTGTAACATTGTAGAGGTATCTATAATAGTCAAGTAGTTACAACGTGATTGGATCGCTCGCTTTCAAGCGATCTCATGTTCATATCGCTCGTTGTCGATGGTTGATGTAAGATAAGATGTGTGGAAGATCTCCGTGAATAAATATGTACATAATATAATCTTATATATAAAATTCTCGTGTCACAATGTTAGTTACCATACTCCTCCGAAACTGCTCCACCTAATTTTATGAAATTTTGAGTACATATCGGGTAGGTCTGAGAATCGGTCAACATATATTTTTTAAACCGTTACTCGAGTGAAACCCTGGGAGACAGCTAGTATATAATAATATTATTAAGAAGTAAAGTTTGTAAGTTTGAAAATAGGAGGTATTTCCGAAACGGCTGATCCGATTTGAATTTTTTTTTTGCGTTAAAAAGCCGATTATTGAGAAAAGTTATGGGCTATTTTTGTCCTGGATAAGCGGGTGAAACCTAGTGATATAATATTATGGTTATGTATTATGTGTAGTAATTTCACTATTCAGTTCTTAGTTTCATAATGACGTTTACCTTCAGAAAAAGCTCAAGCTCAAATATGACCTATAATTTACAATTCTACGTTATCTTTTAGCCAATTTTCAAGCCAATCAAAATAATCACAAAATAAGCAACTTAGTCAAAGTCAAAGCCATTTATTCAGTTTAGGCCCTAGGAGGGCACTTATGAAGGTCGAATTTACTGAAGCTACCACCGATTCGGAAATCAGCCTTCAACTGAGAAGAACCGGCAAGAAACTCAGCAAGGTTACATTTTTTATATATATTTTTCTTTTTTTTTATAATCTGACTATTGGCTATATTTTTTCAATAACAGCAAAATGTACAATACAATATACAATTAAATCAAAAAGAAAAATACCAATACCAAGTAAATAATAAAATGTAACGCAAACAAGTTCTTATGAAATAATAGCGAATACGCTACATAATGGCTAAAACTAAAAATAAAAAATAAAAAAAACAATATGCGAAGTGCGCCTGTGCAGAGTGAAACTATTTCCAAACATCCCTATCTTCAATATAATGAGCTACCTTGTAATAACTTGTATAATTAGTTAACGGACACATCAATGTAGAAAGACATAGTTACCTACATAGTAAGGTATACCAACAGGTTGGACTGACTGATACAGATGTATCCTGGTCCTTAATTTCCGGAACATTTCAGAGAGTGAAATGAAATTTAAATATAGGTGATATGAGCTGAGTTAGATGCATAAGAAGTCATTCCTTTAAAATAATTTATTCAGATTATATATCTCGTTCTTATTAAATTTGTTTAAGATAACCTAGTTTCAACTATTTGTTAGGGTTGTACTGCTTTGTATGTATATGTAACTTTATGCTGAGGTAGGGACCTTTTGATCCCGCACCTACCTATTAGTTTTTAGACGAGCACATGACAATATGTTGTGACTTAGTGGGTCATTAAATTTATTTTTAGGGTTCCGTACCCAAAGGGTAAAAACGGGACCCTATTACTAAGACTTCACTGTCTATCCGTCTGTCTGTCACCAGGCTGTATCTCAAGAACCGCGATAGCTAGACAGTGGAAATTTTCACAAATTATGTATTTCTGTTGCCGCTATAACAACAAATACAAAAAAATATATTTAAGGGGGGGCTCCCATACAACGAACGCGATTTTTTGTCCTTTTATTTGGGTGCAACCTATATGGTAGTTTTCCCGTTGACCCAGAATCACGAAATTTGGCAAAAAGCAAGGTATTATTTCTTCTTTCTAACTATTCGTTGGGGAAATCTATAAGAAACACTGACATATAACTGGAAGCATCTATACAAGAGATAATAATAATAAATCCTGTTTTTCCGTACCAATTAATTTGTTTCAAAGGTCAATAATAATAAATATAGTAAATATTGTGTTTTCCAAACAAATAACTGCTGGAAAATTAATAAAAGCCAAGCTAGTGAGTAAACTATGAGAATTGCCAACACACATTCACCCTTCCGGCTGGCCGGCTGTCTACTGGCCTGTTATTAATCGTTACATTTATTATCTATGTCTTTACAAGGAAGCTTTCATATCATATACTAGATTTTACATCGGGGTCCGCAGTTTCAATAGAAAAAAGTAAATAATAGGAATTTAAAAACTTCAAACCGCAATCTCTCCATGGTAAGTGTTAACGTGTACGAAGGTGGTGACAGCACGTACACTTTATTTATTTATATTTATTACAAAATCTACAGCTCTTAAAAATAAAATACAATTTTCTTATTAAATGCAAGACTTAAAGCTAATTCAGAATTTACAATGTAATGAATTATCTTATAATTACAATTTAAAAAAATACGTGTGGCACTCGGGGACTGCCGCGGTAAAGCTATTGCATAGCATTTTATATCAACTTATGCAATAGGGAATATGCATGATTTTTTTTTATTTCTTAAATTTATCATTTACATTTTTATAACATGGAAAAAAATATAAATAGGCTTGAAAAGAGCCAAATTATTTTTCAAAGTGAAATTTAAAACCTTGAATAAATTTGAGCCGTTCAAACGCCACCATTTAGCGCGCGCTTTTGATGACGTCATTTGTTATATCCCACGTTTGTTTACTATAGTGTTTCAGTTACTTCATACGTATTTTCAGTTTTAATTGCTATACAAATCATGGAAGTAGTTAAAAAACCATCTTACAAGTATTGTATGGTACCGAAGTGCAAAAACTCTATTATTAGTACACCCGATAAAGTGTTTTTTCGTATTCCATGCGATGCGAAATTACGAAAAAAATGGTGTAAGATGATGAGAAGGGATATTGTATCTCCATTATCGGTTCTATTTTGTTGTGAAGATCATTTTAACGTAAGTATAGCATATATTTATGTACAGCTTAGTGTGAAAATAGGAGGTTTGGTCTAAAACTAACCTAGCCTTGTTTACAAAAGTTATTTAAAAATGTATCTAAAGATCTTGCTTATTTATCCCTATTGCGGTTTTACGAAATTTTAATGATTGATAATTTATTTCAGAACCGAAACCGATTCCGAAACTAAATATATAACACAAAGAACGCTGTCAATTCCCAGCGGAATTGAATGGAATTTTGATGCGTTTTATGTTTTATTTGTTTAGTATCGGTAAATTTATTTCAAATGATTTTTTGAATGCATATATTTTTTATTCGACAGATAAGTAGTTGCTTTCGGAGTGGTTAAAGTGTGATTTCTCTAAACCATTACTTTGTAATAGAAAAAAATATATGTTGCAAGGGTCAAATTCAGAAATTTATAACTTTTTAAAGCAGTTTAAATAAGAAATTGAGACGATTTTGAAAAAAAGTAACTAGATAAGATTATTGTAAAGGACTTGCCGACAAATGTAATCTGAATACATTTCTTGTTTTTATTATATTTTTTTCGTGGCGAGTGCATGAATGAGACCCTCTACGCGTGGAACGTAAATAGAGGTAAGTTTAAAGCCTCACAAAGCTAATAAAAGTGGCGTCAAATTAAAAAATTAAATATGTATTAGAAACTTCAAATCTCACACTTTAAAATAACGTAAAATATATTTAATTTTTGTTTTTCTGATGACTAAAAAACAATATTTCTTTTCTGACAAATTCCGCAAGAACACTGATTTTAGGGAGACTAGCCTTAAGGAAGATACAGTTAATTATATTGAATATAACATAATGAAACAGAAAGGAGAAAAATGTAATCTACGGTTAAAGAAAGGAGTTGTTCCTCATATATTTTTGTGTCAAAAACGGAATATGCCACCACCAGTTGAAAGAATGGCTGTAGTTAAAAGGCAAAGACTCGAGATTTGATGCAAAATATGCTGACATCATAAATGCATCTATTTTCGGCAGATTATCTGATTGTGCTTTAACAAAACCAGTTTCTGTCATCGTCCTCGATTGACTACAAATATATATCCACAAGTAATCACACAGGAATACAGTTTTAAACACTTTTTCTCACAAACACTACTTTAACACAGTATGAATATCGACGCCGATAAATTCAATGACGTGACAATTAACGTCACATTTCGTTTCGACCAATGGTGACGCGTTTTGTAAGTTTGAATTTTCCTCCCTTATTTTTCACTTTTTATGTAATATTTTCTGGGTTTAAATAATAACTAAATAAAAAAAATACCTTTTAAGTATAATGTAATGACAATAAAGAATCTAGAAAAAAATATTTGAGACAAATTTTAATTTTATGCATATTCCCTATTATAATTATTTATTTATTTTTTATTTAGGCAGCTTTTTTTTTTCTTTGATATTAATAGATACCTATACACTGATACTTTCTCACAAACAACAGTGTTAGGTTTTTTCGTTACGGATTTTTTTCGTTAGGAAATTTCTTGATTCGGTCGCCGCGCTCAAAGCCCCAAGCCCGCGATAAAAGCTAGCTTAAAAACTAGCTTAGAAAAAACCATTGTGTGACTAAAGAACAGAACTTTGTGTGTATGTTTGTGGAGGAGACGGTGGGAGTAAGTAATTATGTTTGTGTGTGTGTGTGTGTGTGTGTGTAAAATTAATGTCAGTGTGCTGTGAACCCTGCATGATGTACAGAATGACGCAAGACTATATAAAGATATAGACTTAGATCGATAGATAGATATTATCATTTAAGTTAAGAGCATAAATTGTTAAGTGAACCACGGTGACGTCAATAAATTAGCGAGCTAACTTGCTTTGCCGACGGTAATGTTGTTAAGTTAGTGCCACAGGCTAAATATATATCAGAGAAACTCTGCCCAGAGAGCCGATAGTCTGAATTATACATATATATTATACATATATTCTGATATACTACATTTCTTTTGTAAATACATATTTATATAGATAATTACCAGACTCGGGACATATGATCAACATCAGTTTGTAGTATCGTATTACAATCGGGTACAAATAAGCGACAGAGCCGAGTCCAGACCTACAAGTCTTTTTATACTCTATTCAATGATATTGTTATTCTGTAATTTGCAAAAAACGCAAGTAAATTAGAATTTTAATAAAATGCGAGACATCGTACTGCTCAATTGAATCTTTGAAGCGAATAATTGAAACTGCAGTAGAGAGCGATGCAATATCTTAAAAAAAACACTGAAGAATTCTTAAGATTATTTGAATGAGGTCGATTAGTTATTTATTCACTTCGTCTTGATATTTGTTTTGTTGTTTATTGTTACAGGATGTATATTAATTAACAATAAACTGCTGGTTCTTCTGAGTTAAAAGCTGACTTTTAAATCGTTGGTAACATCAGTAAATACGACCTGCATAAGTGCTCTCGAAATTCACTTTGACTTTCAACTGACTTTATATTTTATTTCTCACAATGAGTCAATTCTCACCGCCTCGTTCAGTTCACCCGACGTCGACGCCACCTTGGGCCACCCTACTCTTACTAGTTTCCATCCAATTTGATATTCAATCGATCTGCAATGAGAGACTTGTTATTTTATTTCATTTTCCAGTTCAACGGGAAATTCTACCAGAAGAGCTGTTAACAGAACAAGAGTCAAACGAATATAAATAATTTAGCATTTCATTGGTTTAAGGAGAAAAAATGGACGTAGTTTTTTTATTTTTATATATTCAACGGGCTTACATTTGCTTCTGATGGACTACGGATAAAGGACTACGACAAAGCCGGAGATAGAAGTTAGTGATAATGTAGTCGAAGATGTTTTAGGCTCTCCTTCATTAGCATTTGCCGAGCAAGCTCTCTGTAAAAGCGATGATAGCTCTGCATCTTACCGCAGTTGCTGAGAGATAGTTCCTTAGAGAGGCTGTAGTATTTACACCACGTATTTTTTTTTATACTACTTAGGTGACAAACAAGCTTACGGCCCACCTGATGGTAAGCGGTTACCGTAGCCTATAGGCGCTCATAACACCACGGGCAAAGAAAATACAACATTGTATTTTACATGCCAGGGGTAGCACTCGCGCGTTGCGAACCTTGAGACATGAAGTTGTTAAGTCTCCTGTGCCTGTAATTTCACCGGCTCCCATACCCTCCTAACCGAAACACAGTAATACAAGTGCACTACTATTTCACGGCGGAATTAGATATGGTGGTAGTACTTCCCCGGGCGATCTCTGCACTAAGAGTTCTACTACCTTGCAAAAAGTAAGTTACCACCTCGATATCAGTGTTCATCGAATGGTTGATGATAAATGATGAATTAGAAGCGACACAGTAATTGAACCTATAATTATGATAATTAATAACGAGCCCGTCAATCACAATGAATACAAACAATAGAGGATCGTGTGCCGAAGCGATCATCGTTCTAAAATGAAAGTGGAATTACATCATTGTCCTAAAGGGGGAATGTACAATTTTGTGAATTACAATTTACTGTGGTAGGAAAAAGGTTCATACAGGTTATTGTATTGGGTTGGTATCGTCATGTTTCTATATGTATATTATATTCTCATCTTTTTATAATTGTAATGTTGTATTCTTCATATTTATAAGTACTATTTGGTTAATAAGTAATTTTTACTTACAACAAATATTTACAATCAATGTATAAAATACAAACTATATAGAAAACATCTTCAAAGCCCTCGCTGCTGTCGATAGGCAAGGTTCCCAACAGGCTGGCAGCGTTCCCTTTTTGGATGGCCAAGCTTATGCGTTGGCGGAAATAGCTCCCAGCCCGTCGGTCTCCCGAAGCCTCGATGAGCTTGGATGATAAAATCCGAGCAAATCGGCGAGCCTCGAACCCCCACGGACCCATGGTTTCCACTGCGAATGGCATGAACAAAAAATTAGAACCAAGACATAGCGTATCTTTTAAATTTTTACTTGTTGAAAATGTTAGTTTATTTTAGTTGTTGATAATTAAAATATTATCTGCCATATTATGTTTAAATTCCAACTATTGATGTTTCAGTAAAAAACTCGAGATACAATATTATATCCGTGAAATGTATTGTAAAGCGAATTCAATGTTATCCCGAGAACACGAACACGCTGCACGCACTGAAATATTATCCTTTAATCCAGACGTTAATTTACTGTTATAATGTTGACCTAGTTTCGAATTATCTATACTAATATTATAAAGCTGAAGAGTTTGTTTGTTCGGTTGAACGCGCTAATCTCAGGAGCTACTGGTTCGAATTGAAAAACTATTTTAGTGTCGGATAGCCCATTTATCGAGGAAGGTTATAGACTACTTTTTATCACAGAAAAACATAAAACCCTCGGGACCGCGAAGCGGAAGCCAGTTTAAAAATAAAAACAGAAAAATATCAACCATGAAGTAAGCAATTAAAATAGGTTATTATAATCTATGTTTTTCTTAGTAAAACATTGCCCGTAGCAATAATTTTAACATAATCAATTTCCAAATACCTTAGCGATAATATTTATGTGACATGATCGACGCTCACCACAAAGTGGTCTAAAGTTAAAGCCAACAGGCCGGGGGATCCCCTCGGGCCGCTTGTTCGCAGAACATGTTGATATACTCAACGTGTTACTCCATAATCGATTAAAACACTCTATGAATAATAGAAAAGCCCCCAACATCTTAACATTTGACATTTACTAAAACATATAAGTTTATAAGATGAAATGTCACGTACCAACCTACTTACTAGGCTTCACTATATACACACTACATATGTCATCTATCTGCTAACAAACACGTACAATATTAAGGTAAAGGTTTTATGAGACTATAATATTATTCTTATTTTTATTTTATACTACTTAGGTGGCGGTAGGTGGCCTATAGACGCTCATAACACCACTGGGTATCACTCACGCGTTGCCAACCTTGAGACATGAAGTTGTTAAGTCTCCTGTGCCTGTAATTTCACCGGCTCCCATACCCTCCTAACCGAAACACAGTAATACAAGTGCACTACTATTTCACGGCGGAATTAGATATGGTGGTAGTACTTCCCCGGGCGAACTCTGCACTAAGAGTTCTACTACCTTGAATGAAAAGTTCATGTATAAAGGGAGAAGAGATCGAGAGCTAAAGTTGCAAATGTAATGAGTTAATATATAAGTAAGGCAATTATAGCTCAGTGTCAAATGCCTTGACGAAGATCATTAGGTCAAATTCTTCAATGAAGGAAAACATCGTGATGAATCAAAGCATGGTGCGCGGTGGTGAGGTATTTTGTCGTATCCGCCTCGCTAGCTACCACCCTCGTACTTATTATAACATAAGATCCCTAGGGAACGCGGATAAAGCCGCGGGACAGAAGCTAGTAACATATAAACTCTTGGTAAACAAACATGTCGTCATGTACTAAATACTGTATGTAGGCATGTGAGGCGTGCAGATGTCGGACATGCCAATCTATGACCGCAAATCAAACGGCCTGTTTGACTCGAAAGCTACAATTACACGCTCAAACACGGCACACATACATTTGACTGAAATGCTCACAGTATATACTTAGCGTTCTAACTCTTATTGATCAACGATGGTTTGTACTTTGTATAGGCTTTTGTTTGACCACAATCTCGTAAGCTGAAGGTATGGACTCAAAGCCATGGATTCTTAAATACAGCTGGAAACAGGCGGGTCCTAAAAAGTAGGTAGTCAATTTGAGGGATTTTCTAGTAGAGATTTAAAGGCTTAAAATATTGATTTGGATTCCTTGAGATATATAAGTAAATCATTTAAATGTGGGCATGCTATTACATAAATAATTATACACATTATAACAAGCATATACCAGTTGGAATACAGGTTGTATTTATACGTGTTTCAGTGCACAATGAAGGTGCAAGTTATGTTAAGCGCCTCGCCCTCATCCGCGCCCGAGCACCGTGTCACCGTGTGCAATGTTTGAGTACAAAGCGGGTTGCGGTCGCAGTCGCAGCAATCACTACCCGTTTGTACCAACCGGTCGCACTCCTACCGTCCGACGCCCTCGGCCTGAACGATTCATGAACTTTCACCATTGTTTGAAAATAAACTCTATTGTCCAACTTAATTGTTGAGGATAAATATTGTTTTGAAGTAAAACTATTTCCATTAAGGGGGAAATAAAGTCACACTCCACTATGCCATTCTAACTATATGGATTTAGATTTTTCTCACGAAGGTAGAGAAATAACATAAGACTTTCCTTTAGAAGATAAGATCTATCAGAAACGCGAGTAAAACCGCGGGTGGGAGCTAGTATCACATTTTTTTTATATACCACATTGTTGGCAAACAAGCATACGGCCCGCCTGATGATAAGCGGTTACCGTAGCCTATGAACGCTTACAACACCAGGGGTATCACTCGCGCGTTGCCGACCCTTCCCCTCACCCCGATGAGCTCTGGCGACCTTACTCACGCGCAGGAACACAACTATAAGTTATTTGGCCGCGGTATTCTGTAAGGTGGAGGTACTTCCCCAGTCGAGCTGCTCTTTGAGCGACCTACGCTATACTCTACCTCTCTTACATGAATAACTGAACTTGTTTGTGGTAAATCAGTAATGAATCTTGTTATGATTATGGTAGACTTTCACTGTTAAATTAATACAAATTAATGTGAAGTCTGGAAACTTCTATACATCCCCATTGCTAGAACATAAACTTGATGTTCATGATTATACTAAAATAATACACAAGTAAATTTTACTCAGTGTATATATTTATGCTCGTGATAGTACTTACACAACATTATACTGGTTAGTTACTAACTATATCAAAAAGTATAGCAAGTTTTGAGTATATACTAACCTTTTTTTAATATGCAATCACTATCTAATCGCCGCAAAATACACGATTTAATTTTTTTGCACAAGATAGTAAATAATGTGATTGATTGCAGCGATATTCTGAATCGTATTTCGCTTACAGTGCCCAGCAGAATACCTCGCCATCCAATGACTAAGACGTTTTATATACCACCTGTCCAATCTAATCTCGGCCTTAATTCACCTGTTATAAGAATGTGTGACAAGTACAACAACGTTCACAGGAAAGTACACAATATTGATGTATTCAATGATTCATTGCGTGTCTTTAAGTCCAAGGTTCTAAATTCATTTCTGTAAGTTATCGTAGTCAAAAATTATCATCACTTTCTCTTTACTTTTTATTTATCTCTTTAATATTCCGTTTTTTTTTGTTTTTATTGATTTAAGTAGCTTTCTAATTTTAAAATATTGCCTTTTTTTTTTTTATTGTATAATATAAGTACCTATATTGTATTGTTATTGTTATTGTGAATGTTGTACACGCCTCTTATAGGTCTACATATCTGAACACTGCTCATGTATTTAGTTTAGTTTATGAATGTGATAATATGTATTCTGTTGGTGTGTCTTATATATAAATAAATAAATAAATAAAAACCGTTAGTAGATGCTCAAAACTTGCAATATTTTTTTAAGCCAGTTATTCAAAGGTTTTTAATAAACAATGCCAGTAGTACAGTTTAATAGAAACAGCACATAAAACAACAATCTATGCGGTTCCGTCTCTTGCGGGAACAAACTCAACGTTTACTCAGCAGGAGCGTAGGGCGGCTCGTAATATCCGCGCATCCGTCGTCGCGGATATTAATATCCGGACGGACCGCATCAATTTCGGACCAACACGCTCCGATCCGGCAACAACGGAAACTGAATTTAAATATACTTCTCGACTGGGACACATGATGCTCTATATCTTTTACGATTAGGGACTTTAGTTTAAACTCGAGAGCGGAAGAAAGTTTTCAAATGAAAATAAAATTGGATGAGGATTTATTTCAGCGAAGTTTTAAGAAATAAAGGTATACAGTTGGTTTTTTAAATGCAACAAATGCTTCAATTTCTTTATGATAATCATATCATAACTAATAGGAAGTGCAAGAGTGAGTTGGTTTGTTTATTCATTACCTTTTGACGCCTCAATAGCACAGTCAATCGTAAAGGAAGAAGTATATTAGAAGTAGAGATTTATGTTTGTATTTTAGCATTTATGAGTGAAAGACTTTCGTAATTAAACAAAAAGTAGCTTCAATTAAATCCCTACAAATAGACTTTCCAGAACAATAAATTATTTCAGATCAGATTCGAGATTAAACGGGCCACTTGTTTCAAATTATAATTGTCGTGCCATTCTGGTCTTGTGGTTTGATTCCACAAACATAGCGACTAGTAACCAGTTATTATCACTAACAATAATTGTATCTCATAATGTATAAGCCAAAGATAAATAAATAAATTGAAAAAAGTAAGTAGGGAATTTTCTATTTATTGAAAAACTAGTACCTACTGGTAAAAATTAAAGTCTAATTTCATAAAAATCATTGAAACAAACAAAATCTAAAACTTAAGAAATTTTGCTTCACCATTGACCTAATTTAAACGAGAGATTTCATTATCAGTTGCTAACCAATTGCACAACTCTCGCAAACAAATAATAACACAATCAGAGGTTATTATGCACGGTAGTCACGTAACGCGATATCCATCGGCGCTCGCCCGGCCCGGATATAATAATGCCATTAAACTTTCTGGACCGGCTCCAAGCCAAACCCAGGCCGATCGAGACGCGGCTATCCGCCGCACCGGCTATCGGCCAGCGCCATCGTCTATCGTACGTATTACAGCACTATTGTTATTGTTCAATCATTGCGAAAATGTCGACGGGAAATATGATTTTTGCGACGCATTTGACGGATGGATGGACAAATCTGCTATATTGTTTGTAGGTACGCAGTTTATGCGCATTGTATAGCTATGTACTGTATAGCGATTGATTGTTATACGGCTGAATGGAGAAGTAGGTAGTACAATATTATGTAGGTTGGAAAAATCAAATGGGTAGTTTGAATTGGTGCTCAATATAATCCCAAACTATTTTTTTCCTGGAATTGAACATACAAACTGTGGCGTATCATTTAGTTCTCTGCTCTTTATTGAATACGTTTTTACTGATGATACTTTTCTTTTAACCGACTTTTAAAAAAAAGGAGGAGATTCTCAATTCGGTCGTATTCTTTTTTACACAACAATTCTCGTTACTACAACACAATATTATATAAATTAAATAAATAAATTATATAATATTACTTGTCATTGAAATGATATACAATATAGAACCTTATTAATTATTTTCACGGTTTGTAATTGTATTTATATTTATATTAGTATGTTATAGATCTTATCTCTTCAAATTATTTTATAGCTAAAGTAAAATAATCTTATAAATTGAACTTCAATAACAAATAATAAAAACAAAAAGAGAATCAAACTGACTCTCTAGGAGATTATCGCACAGCTCAAACCACTGGGTCTAAAAACTTTAAATTTTGCTAAGGAAGGATGAGTAAAATAGGAAATTGTGGGTAAAACCGGTGGACGAAAAGCTGTTACTAATTCACTCCCATCGTGCTTCACGTGTAACTAACTTGGAACCAAAACATTGGGGCGGTGAATATTGGCTTTGTGCTTTAGACGTACGATAAGTATATAAACTGAGTCAGGAATGCCAGACTCCTTTTTTTTTTACTTTGTATAGGCTTGTGTTTGACTACAATCTCACTAGTGTAAGTGATGATGTGGCCGAAGGTGGTAAGCACACAAAGCCTAGAAGGAACTGGCTCTCAAGTGCAGCTTTAGCTCATTTAGAATTACATAAGACCGTTGTATGACTAAATAGGCTATAATATGAAAGCTAGATCTACATGTTAACTGCTGACAATTTTGATAGAATTAGGTTATATACAATATCGAACCTCACTAATTGTTTTTACGGTTTGTAATTGTATTTATATTTGACCATAATCTCACTATTTTAAGTGATGGTTTGGCCAAAGTTGATAAGCACACTAAACCTAGAATGAAATTGGCTCTCAAGTGCACCGGTAGGATAATGTTGTAATACTATTCCGCTCTTAATATATTCGATAGCATCATCAGCATATTAATAAATAATTTAAATTAAAATACGATTATAGGATATAATTGTTTAAATAGAGCACATGAACGGGTTTCGATGTCAGGTTAATTTAACAGAAAATTACCCGCAACCGCAACAATCGTGTACCCGCACAGCTACCCGCACCGCACCGCTGCCGCTTGCGCTACGTGCGGTCATTCGTTACTATATAATTTTAATTTGATATAGTTAATTATTTATATCGGTTGATAATTTGCTTAAATACGAGCTCTAATTTTGCATAATGGAGCTACTTTTCAACTAACTGTTCTCTAATTTAAATTGACAAACAGGAAAGTAGTCTATAAAATTTATATTGATAAACATTATTTTAACATTTCAAAACCTACAGAGTACAAAAAGCGAAGCCAACTGGAAATAAGCAAGCATTGCCTAATTTATCATTCAAACTGTGAGTTCGGATAGATCAAACGAGGAAACCGCATTGATCCGCGTAACATTAGCGCGGACGCAACAAATTAGTGCGGAGCGATACGGTGCGGATATTTGTTGGCGCTCATTTGACGCGGTCACCGTGCGGTCACCGTGCGGTCACCGCGGCACGCGCAATCAGTCATGACTCCGTGCTAAACATTTTATATTAGCCCAATGAGCACGAGCTAACTGCGATAATCGAAATACCTAGACGATTTAATTTAGCTTTGCGGCTACTCATTTCGGGTATTTGACCACAATTGATTTTATGAATGTTCACAAGTTCTAGCTATTCAATTTAAACACGTATGATATTACTGAGTATCCTAAACAAAGGTTTTTATATTATTAAATGAACCTAATTATTTTATTTGAAGGTATAAAGGAAGAAAAGTTTTTGGGTTTCGTAATGAAAACGATTATTGAAGGAAAAAACTTGTGCAAAAGAACAATCCTATTGCTTAAGTATAAAACTAATCATTCAATCTTATACCTTCAACGAATTCTCGATATAGGTATGTAGCTGTATGTAATTGTCTGTATGTATGTGCTAGAGACAAGTATATTAATGACAGCAGAAAGCCGAACTTATGAGAGAGACAGCATAATAAATTAGTGTCATCCATCAGGAAGCGAGCTCTACGCGACAAAGGCTTGGCACGCAAACCTTCCAAACTATCCGAGAGCGCAGACAAATGTCAACTGTATTGTGTAGTGACAGAGACGCATTTGAATTTGAGTTTAAATGCCTTTAGGGGGTTGGTGCAAATCATACCAAGGTAAAAAGTTGCTAGAAAGTTATTTATGTAATCAATCACTTTATTATTACGAATTAATCAAAATCATAGAAGATTTTTCTCCAAGCTAGCAAAAAATATTCTAAAATTATTACGCAACTTACACATTTATGACTGAAAGTTTTATTATTTGCTCGTACAAATTTTAATCGATTATATTTATCTCAGCAGATATCTAAATAACAAGATACAGCTGGCTCTATCATTGACTGGTCAATCATAAGTAAAGCGACTAATATTTTTTTTCACTAAACCGCTGATCGCTCTTCCCTCAGACCACGCGTCACGTGTCCGATCTCGCAATCACGCGAGTAATTAGCTCGGAGCCGATACGTGCGATGAATGCGCTGCGTTGCGATGAGATACGACGATACGCGGACACGCCCCGCGCGGTGCGGATGCTTGCCCACAGTCCCAACACTAGTGTTTGCCCGAACTGTTCGCGCTTTTTGCAGATCTAGTTTAGATATGAAAGCTAAGTATTAGTACTTTCGTTTTCTCGAAATCTAATAAATTCTTGACTTCAGAGTAATTTGAGCTAGACTGAGGATATATTTTAGTAATTATGTTTTTTGTGTGTTCCGCTTTCATTGATAAAACGATTAGAACTATCAAGGGGACAAGTTGGATGTCCACTAATTGTTTTCGTTATTAGAAAATATAATTTTGCATGGAGCTGAAAATGACATATTAAATCGAATCGTCATCGCTGATGGTCGATTGAGGACGACAATAATCGTCAGCCATCTTGTTTAGGGGGTAGGATTATATGAAGCTGTCATATGGCGATATGAGAAGGAATGTCGAGTCGAGTACCTAAGGTTACTTCGATCACGATATTTGGGTCTTGAAATAAGCTCACTATAAAAACGTGACCCTCGTAAACTTATATGAAAATTATCTTCCGCCCCGCGGTTTCACTCACGTTCTCAAAGCATATGACGTTTTCCTGGAATAATAAGTATCTAGAACAAATTCAAATCCGTAATACCGTTAATTAATTCTTCAGTGATAACAAATACACACCCACACACATACAAGTGCATACTTCTTATCTATGTCAACTATCAATTCAGCGAGTGTGTGGTAGACGTCCTTACTTACATGTAAAGTAACAAAAGCTTTTACATTTTTACTTGGCTTAAAAAATAATCAACTTTTTAGAGATCCCTTCATAGCCTTAGAAATCTAATGGAATTTATTGAAGCTCTTTTCATTTGGCTAGGTGTCTAATGTACGAGAGTTATTCACAATGCGAACAAAAGAATTCGTTCAGAATCATTCTCTATTGTACATGGAGAAATGCCTTTTTCAATTTATTTTACAATGGGTACTTACTTAGGTACTTATAAAATCAAATATATTTCTAGTTGCTAAAAGCTTTTTTGAACTTTAGTTAGTTAAAAAAAACTATGTTGATAGATTTTTGACTGAAATGACTTCCAGATCAAGTATTATTATGGAATTTCAATGCATTATTTGGGAAGCAAACTAAGCCTAGAAGGAACTGGCCAAGAGTTCGAACATTAAGGATGAGATACTTTATAGTTAGATCTAAGTATACATTTTTATTCTTTTGCCAATCTATAATTATGTATCATTACAATCTAAACATTAATAAATTCATTACGGCAGTAAATATTGTAATCAGAATTTACCAATCGACTTTAGCTAGAGCACAAATCAACAAGAACTACTAGAAAACTTTTTAGCCGCAAGTTTGCAAACATTATAAGCTGGATATCAGTTGTCACGGTTGAGCGAGCACTCGAGTCGAGGCAATCGCGAGGTGCCACCGTGCCGTACCGCAACGCCGCGCGCCGCCACGCTGGCCCGCCGCGCTTCACTGAACACTAGCTCAGACCAGTGATAGTTTCCTAACTGGTTTTGGGATAATATTTCACACTTAACTTTACGTTACTATAATATTCCTTAATTATAGTAATAATAAAGTTTAAAATTGATTTATTCACATACGTACACATACTGGTTTCTTCCATAATTACAATTATAACTTATTGTTTTCATTTGTTTCTACAAGTTGTAGATTATGTAATAAATAAAAAAATAAATGAGCCCACATCTATCCAATGTTAAGTAAAAGCATATTTTCCCTTATTTGGCCATGCACCAGTTTTATCCAGAATTCGTCCATCTTGATTAATTTGACTTAACATGGGACCGCTGAACCTTCTGTTTTAACCAGAAAAAAATACAATGAATACAGATGTATTATGAATGAATATGTAATAAATAGTATAGAATAGTAGTATGTATGAATTAAGGAAGATTGCTTCATAAACATCCAAAAATCTAGACGAAAAAACAAGAGAGAAATTAAAAATTCAAAAGAAATCTTTAAACAAATGCACTATCATGAACAATTGCGTAATTAATACTTATTGTCCCGACTGAGACCGGGAGCCGGGAGCACATCGCGACACAACAAAACCCATTAGACAAAGAGCGAACATCAAAACGCAATTCCACTGAATTACCTCCGCACCTTCGAGTAACACAATACACCGGGACCTCCCACTCCTGCTCCTACATCTGGAGACAAAGGCAATGTTTTTCTGGAAGGTATTTGTACATTTAATTAAGCCAGTGATAAAACCTACCAAACTATGAGAAAAGAAAATCTATTTTAGTAGTAGTTTAGTAATCTGCCTTATTAACCGTAAAGTAACGCCATCTAGCGGTACTAATAGATAACGTTATATATAATTATAATACTTGACAACGTGATAATACAAAAGGCAAAATTGTGAACTAAGTGAATAATTAAAATCAATTTTATTTTGCGTTGAATTTCAAACAAATACATAATAAGGTAATTAAATTTATTATTTTAATTTCCTTTGATACTGCGTTAAAGTTGTTTATGACATCTCCAGGAGAGGGCCACTGCCCAAATGTCGCCTTTGTGCCGCCCCCGGAGCATGGACGACATAGCACAAAGCCCTGTGTATCCCACCTATGTTATGTGCTCAGTAAAAACTTACAAAAGCAAATTATTTCACAAAGAGCCTTTGAACGGCGAGCGCTCGAAATGCCGAGGAGCCGCCGGTCTGGTAGCGCGTACCCAACCGTGGCGCACTTGCGAGGCGACACGAATTATATTATTATGTTACATACGATAAATAACAAAAAGATCTATGAATAAAATAAATAAAGACTTGACCTTCAGAAGACAATATATTGATTAATTATGATATTTAATTTAACTTAAAGCGACAAGCAAGAAACGAAAAATATGGTTATTATTTTACAAAATATTGAAAAAAATCTACGTTAAAGATGAGGCTAGCTTTTACCTAAGTACATAACTGTGTCCTATATATATTCTTACAAAAACTTATGTATTCTAACATCAAAATATCCTAAAATACGTGTGTCACTCGGGGACTGTCGCGGTAAAGCTATTTATTGCATAGCATTTTTTTATCAACTTGCAATTATAATTATTTATTTATTTATGCAGTATTTTGTTTTTCTTTATACTTCTAAGCCCGCGATAAAAGCTATGCAATAGCTTAACAACGGGAAACAAATAAATAATAGGCTGTCAATAAAGGCTCATTTACACACTGAGAACACTGTGTCATCTCATGATTAGGCTGTATGGGCTAGAACCCTTTGCCTTCCCGAAATAAGGGAAAACAAAAGAAAAAACTGATACTGACTGACAGGGATGCGTTCATTGAAAATATGGCAGTACTGTGCTCGGCCAATATGGCGACTACCATTTGCACCATTAGAATTTAACAAAATACTCGACAATCCGAATTTTGCGGATATATGTTGTCGACTCGATTTTTTTTTATGTTTTATTATTCAGGTAAGGTTTCAATCGAGTCTACCGGGTGTTAGGTTTTTTCGTTACGGAATTTCTTAATTCGGTCGCCGCGCTCAAAGCCCGCAATAAAAGCTAAACAATAGCTTAAAAATAAAACTTTAATAGAAACCCTTCCACCTTGTGGCACAGACCGTTATAACAAGTACACCTATAGTAGGGTCGGCAACATACGCGCCAATACGTGTGCCCACTACACAATGTGAGCGATATTTATGAAGAAAAACAATATGTCAGAAGGGAAATAACATCCCGGCCGACATATTCTCAGAGTCAGCGACCGTACCCTGAACGCTGCGTAAGACCGTCCGTATGTATGTAGATTAATTCATACGTGAGGCTCAAAGTATACGTAAGAAGAGCCGTGTATGTTATTTATGTCTCTATGATAATATACATTTGTTTGAAAAAGAGATAGATTATGTGAATAATATGAGAAAGAAAGAAATGACGGATTGAAGGGATGAAATAGAAGAAGCGAACATATTGCGGTGACACCAAATATAATTGGGAATTAACGCACATGATTTATAATACATGAATACAAATTTATAAAAATTATAAATAAAAACTAATCAGTAGGTAACTAGAGAAGCTACAGCATATAATATGGAAAATAAATAAAATAATACCATTAGAATTAGAAAATATGGCAAGCCTCACCGCAGCAACAACTATAGTATGTAATATAAATTAATGTGAACAATTTCGCCGAGCCAAATGATATTTGCGCATTCATTTACGACCACACAAGATTGGGAAGGGTAGCAAGTGCGTTACGTTCCTTTATTACTTACGAACGCAACGTATATAGTTAAGGTTGGGAACACACGGTGCTAATAAACATTATTATACAAAAAAATGGGATTATACAACTTCTACGTAAAGTGATTGTCTGAGCTGAGTGTTTGTAGCAGAAAAGAAAATGCTTAGAGATATTTCAGAAGTACTTTTGGAAAAAAACCACGTTGGTAAGTCTGTACTTAAGTGGATTACGTATCTTTGTTGCAATTGGTTTAAAATCTCTAAATTGTTTCTCTAATACCTTGTCAAGACATGCAGATTATCAGAACTTTAAAAAGTTATTAGATAACCGCTATATTTAACCGGTTTCTAATATAAATTTATTGCAACAAAGTTGCGTGTTATAAGGATAATATTTAGTTTGGTGATCTGATAGAGAGAATAGCTACCTTACTATGCAATGAAAATAAATGTAATTTTAGTATTGAAATCCTAACTAATATTATAAATGCGAAAGTGAGTTTGTTTGTTTGTTTGTTACCTTTTCACGCTTAAACCGCTGAACCGATCGTTATGAAATTTGGTATGCAGTTAGCCTATGGTACGGAAAAGAACATAGGCTACTTTTTATCCCGAGAAAACATAAGATCCCTCGGGAACGCGGGTAAAACATAGCTTATATATGAGTGAAAGTTGCTTTTTGCGTTGTCTTTTTAATCAAAATACAAAATTTGTGTTAGTGATTTTTTCAATATTGACAGGTTTTAACAGTTGGATAGTTTTGTTTCTAACAGCATTTGAGGCTTAATTTATGTAATGAAGATTTATTGCTACTACGAACACCGTACACATCAGATCTCTAATGAATTAACCAAACATAACAATAGGTAAAGATCCTCACAAGTTGTTATGTTGTATCAAGTACAGTGTAAATAAGCCTTAAACAGAATCTTAGAACATAACGTCCTAAAATAACAATCTGTGCTGAAAGCCTCCGAGCATTATGAAAGAAATCATACCTTAACCCGAGCAAAATGGTAATATTCTAGGTACATAATAATATAATGTTCTACGTCTATACTTCTACGAAAGTTAGGTAATCATTACATTAACAGAATTTGTAGTCGTCGTCATCATCTGTCTGTCTTGGTCAATTAGTATTGACGCATATGATAGCTTATAAGTGCTTACCTAAGGCCTAAATTGCCATGACCTTTGATGAATTCACTAAATTTCTACTCATATTATCCCTTAGATAATTCATGTTTTTTACTGCAATATTTCTTTTATTGATGTTTGTAAAAACTCTTAAAGAATATTTTGACTTTAATAATTTGTAGGAAAAAATATCAAAATGTAGAAACGAATGACATTCTAGTTAACACACAAAGGGAAAAATTACAAGCGAAATGTTGGTATTGTTCAGAATAATGAAGATGATGTTCATTATGTCGGCTCGAGTACACAGCGCTGCGTGTCGTATCTGTCCGCACATAATTGGGTTTATTTATGAACACAGTGGGAAATAGTTGGAAAACGTGGAATGAAAATGTTACACTTTTAGTATGTGCTGTAAAATTTATGACGTAGTAACAAGAACCTGTATGTGTAAGTAGCAATTTTGATTCTATTATTCGGTAGCCCTGGCTAGGCATTAATTGATCGCAGAAGGAAAACAAAGAACGATTGCCGAAAGCACCTATGTACATTTAAGATATGATGACATTTAGACCCACGTCTAGACCAAACTTTATAGAAATTCATCACCAAATATTTTTATAAAAATAAACCGACTGATTGCGAAAGTATGAATAAGGCTTAATGTCTTATTGAATTAAGATGTTCATTTTCTATCACAAATTTATAAGCTTAAATAACTTTGAGAGTTACAGCAAGTCAGTCAATAGAATTATCGCACTAAATTATCGCGCTGGCGTGTTCTAAAACTTAAGCCAATTCTATGGACGCTTAAATAACTTTAATCTATTTAGCAACTTATTTAATCTTTGCTCTTAAGCTCAGGAGTTGATCAAAGTTTCGGGACGATTCGTACCTCATTGCCCAACTTCGCATAATGTCGCACCTACATTTTCTCTTTGCTAAAATTTTAATGCCTTTGTCTCGAGGCTTCTATCGTCCAGATTCTATCTCTCTCTTTTATTACACTAAACATAAAAGACTGATAATTTGAACAGGGAAATTTTACTCTAGGTACATTTACAAAGGTAACAGTGAGATATGCAAACTAAAAATTGCAGTATATATAACAAATAAAAATGTTAGTCTAAAACAAATAGATGAACAACTGTGAGAGCTAAAAGTTCAGACCATATTGCGTTTGTGCGAATGACAAGTTGACATTAGTGTTCGTATAACAATGTTATCATAGTGAATCGAAACGGAATTATTAACGTGGCATGTCACAATCCACATGGCCGATCGGCAAAGTGGATTCATTGAAATGTGGATTTTGTTGGACCATCGTTCATCATAACAAACAATATAAGTGTGCTCTGATAATATTTGAAGGGTCCTTTAATATGTGACACAGCGTATTGCCATTATGAAAAATCATTATTATTTTTTATATTTTACTATTATAGGCCAGTGTTTGATCAAAATATTACTAAAGCTAAAATAGTAAGCATGTAAAACTTAGAAGGAACTGGCTGCCAAGTGCAGCTTCCGGAAAACCAGTATAAATAAATAAATAAAATAAATAAATATTCTGGGACATTATTCCTCACACACGGCCATCTGACCCCAAACTAAGCAGAGCTTGTGCTATGGAAGCCAGATAACTGATATACTACATATACTACTTTTCTTTTGTAAATACATACATATATAGATAATTACACCCAGACACAGGACAAACAGACATGTTCATGCACACAAATGTTTGTCCTGAGTGGGAATCGAACCCACGACCTGCGGCGTGATAGATAGGGTATCTTACCAACCACGCCAACGTATGTGCTTGGCAGGCGGGTACTACGAAGTGTTTAACTGTTTATCAATTTTCTCTCAACTGTTACTGTTGTAGTTCTATAATAAATTCATTCCCAATCTACCATACTTTAAATTATATCAATCTTCAATATTTATAATATTTTTCAATGGATGCCTTAGAGTAACGAACTTCTCAAAGCTCATTCATAGTCGGACCAAATTCTTAAAGTTATTATCCACTATCCGACTCGATAAACTTTGAGCTGAGCTTAAAATACAAGCCGAGCTTAAAGTCTCTCTGTTTGAGTATAGCATGCACTAAATAACTGCAGTATAACTGTATACAAAGGTATTAGTGGCGGGTATGCTCGGGATCGGTTAGCAAATGTTCCAAGTGAGGAGCTGGTGGCGGAAGCAGTAGTCTCTAAGTTAACATTGAACGTCAAAAAAATAAAAACTTTGGAGATCACTATCTCATCTATTTGCGGTATGGTTGAGTTTTATGGACTTGAGTGATTAAATGTATTCATCTCTCAAATCCACGGCCAGTCATAAACTGTAAATCTCTGAAAAAAAATATAGATATCATAAAGTAGAAACCTTAGGTTTGGAGATAAATTCTGTACTAATATATTTTTTTTAAATTTCTACAGAACAAACACATGGAAAGTAAGTCACTCACAGCTTGCGCGGTATCACATGTTTCGTTGGAGCAACGAATTCAATTAAAGCAGGATGCGACGCGCGGCAGTCGTAAGCATCCCCCTACCCTCTTCGCCCGCACAAGGGCTCGCTGGTGAGTGCTCCATTCAAGCATCCATGTTTTTCCCTGTTTTCATTTAACTGAATTGTATTAAGAAATATAGGGGTGATGCTAATTGAATTCTTAGGTTGAGTTGAAGTTACTGAAGTTTGTAATAAAGTTGTCTATTCGAGTGGCTCGTAGAGAACAGCTCTAGTACATATACCCTATATATTACAAATCAGAATGTTAGCAAGACAAACAAGAGTCATCATTATATTCTACAACTTACTAAAATTACTACTGAATATGGCCTCTTGGAATTACACTTCATATCTGCAGTAACTCACAGCTCTTTAATACTTACGTGTCAGTCTACAAATTAATAGAGTTATCTGGTCTAGGTGCTCACAGACGAAGAGTTGCATATAAGATGCATACATTTTTGCCAAATAAAAATGCACAACAAACGATATTAACATTCGGACTGAACAATTCTCTTCCTTAAAAAAGGAGAGCGAGCAAGACGCAGCGAGAGATCGGCCCGAAGTGCTCCGACTACCCGAGTCACTGGCGTCGCGTCAGAGAATAACATAATTGGATTCCGCAGAGTGGCATCCCAAGCTTGAATGTTATAAACCGCCCGCCCCATTGCGCTCGCCGACGAACGAGACGCATGCCTAATGATCACGTCAAATGCAACGACAATGAAATATTTTAGCTACTTCATATTTTACTGATAATGAAGAATGGAGTGACAGTTCTGTAATTACTTGTTTAGTGGCGTAAAGGTTGGGGTTAAATAAATATAATAAATATCCTGGGAAATTCTTTTTAAATAAATAAATATTCTGGGACATTATCCTCACACACAGTCATCTGACCCCAAACTAAGCAGAGCTTGTACTATGGAAGCCAGATAACTGATATACTACATATACTACTTTTCTTTTGTAAATACATACATATATAGATAATTACACCCAGACACAGGACAAACATACATGTTCATGCACACAAATGTTTGTCCTGAGTGGGAATCGAACCCACGACCTGCGGCGTGATAGATAGGGTATCTTACCAACCACGCCAACCGGCCCGTCCGTTCATTATCGAAGATTACAATATAATAGACTTTTAATACTCTATAATGATAAAATACTCTATAGCCACGATTAAACCCTTCAATAAAAAAAACTCTTCGATAACAAAGAAAAATTATTTTCACACAATTACTTCTCTTCATTTCCTACGAACATATCTCTTCGTCTCTAATAGCTACGTAATTGCTTTTTATTATCGCTGAGCAAATAATCCAGGACTTACGTAGCAAATAAGCCGAACTAAACTAATACCCTGTTGTGGCGTACTTTTGCCATATTACCCGGAGTCAGGCCGACTCAGGCTGTTTAATTGAGTTCGTTGACTACAGCGTTCTAATTAAATACGCCCGATAGGATTGCGAGGCACAAAGTTGCGCTTCTACTCATTTGCAATTTCACTTCTCTGGTAGATACGTTTCAATTCAACACTCATTTGCGATTTATTTGTTTACTTTCTTCCTTATATCGATCAGTGTATTAAACAAATATATAGTTTATATAAGGATATAATAATAAAAGTTTAAATAAATAACGAAACACGAATCAAACGAAAATTAAAGTTAAACGAATAGTTTTTATAGAATTACAGGTTACAGGATTAGTATTAAAAAAATGCTATATAATATTATTTCTTAATGTATATAGGCTTGTGTTTGAGCACAATCTCACCAAGGTATGATGATGCAGCAACCTTACAAAGCCTCCAAGGAAACTAAAGCTCTCAAGTCAGGTGAAAGTCAAGATGTTAGTCGTAATTATTTTTTTCCCATTATTTAATAATTTTTGTATTTGTATTTAATAATTTATGTATTTGAAGCCCTATAAATTGAATGTTGAGTAAAACCTACGTCTAAAAAGTGCCATCTGCATATTGCCTTCAGAATTAAATTGTTACCTGACATCACATCCTACTTTTGAGAGAAAAAAACCTCTAGCTTGGTTTTGTATTTTTGGTTAAATAATTTTATTTAATAATTTAAAAATAACAACAACAAATTACAATGCGTGAAAACAGAAAATATAGAAATTGTTTTGACTTTGCCATCTATTGAACAAGTTCTAAATTAAGACCTAAATAACCAACCTCCTTTTGAACCCTACACACAAGTAAGCGATGGCTCAATGAAGTTCTTTCACCACCCGCTAGATGGCATTAGATTAGACTTTGCCATCTATTGAACAAGTTCTAAATTAAGACCTAAATAACCAACCTCCTTTTGAACCCTACACATAAGTAAGCGATGGCTCAATGAAGTTCTTTCACCACCCGCTAGATGGCATTAGAATATACAGGCAGAAAATGGACCATCCTATTGTGTGATATTTTTAACAATAAATTCCTAAATTAACGTTAAATTACCTTATCTATGACACATCAATGGTATTCGTGTATGTACCTAATTATACATCACTACCCATTTTTCACGGTTAACGAGATAAAAAGTATTCTATCCACTTCCTCAATAGATAAATAAATAAATAGTTGAGCTATGTAAAGTATTTTTTCAAATTGCATCAGTAGTACCGGAGCTAACGTCCTGCATCCAAACTTTATAATATTTTGATAACTTGTAGCGCCTACACAGTTATCAAATAAAATCTATTTTAGGATACTTTCACTGCACGCAAAGCGTAGGTGATTTGTTTTGGGATATCGTTGAATAGGACATTTAGATAAAACCGTTTCAACCAGTCATTTTTGTATTTTTTTTTTTACTTTGTAAAGGCTTGTGTTTGACCACAATCTCACTATGGTATGTAATGATGTGGCCGAAGGTGGTAAGCACCGTGCCATGGTGTCCTCACGATGTTTTCCTTCACCAAAACCTCAAGCTCATTGTAGGATTCGAACCCACGACCTTCGCCGCGGCATCCGACGTCACTGCTATCATCATTAAACAGTTGGGTCTGTCGGTCATTTTATCATATTGACATTGTAATAGTAATATTTATTTTTCTTATTTTTATGTAGATATGTCCACAAATTCCTTATTATTAAAACTTATTTTTGCCAATGTCTAGATATATTTTAAGTTCAAGTGTTATCCGTCATTTTGGTAAAGTAATTGCCGTTCTACCAAAACTATGCGCATGTTTTCGAGTCTGCTTGATTACAATACATATAGTTAATAATATGAAAAAGTTTGATTATAAATATTCATATTAATTAATTGAAAAAAAAATGCATTTTCAGTTTATATTACCAACTAACAGTCTCCGAGTAATATGACCCAAAGACGAATGGTTAAGCGGAATATCAAAATCAAAAAACTATAACTGTTCATTGTTGGACAGAATCTTAAAAATTACATGAATGCGATTGGCTTGGGAAATGGAACCACATTTTTAATTTTTGCCACGTGAAACTGCTGAAACGACATTGTAAAATAGAATGAGAAAGCATCAAATATCTTTCAACATCCACGCTGGCCGTATCTCGATTGCGTAACCGTAGTTACCCGGTCCGGTTGCCCGAGGCGAATAATTGAATTCCGCCGCCGGTTCGGGATCCGGGATTGACCGTGGGGCCGGTATAACCGAGAGCGTTTCAGTTATTACTGCACCGGGATTGTGTGTGACACGTAGATGTAGGTACGCTCTCATTGTGCATTGAGTCGTATCATTACAGCGACTCTGTAGTTTTGCATTGTTCACAAAATTGGTACGAGGTAGGTAAGAAATCCATAGTAAGTCGTATAATTATTTTCATATTAAAATCGCTCTACATACTCTACAACCTTATTCTTAGTATATTGAAGAATCGATACACCTCAAGAAGTTAAACATGATGCATATGATGTAACAATGCGACCTCTTTCCTTTTATAATAATTGTTTCTGGTCTTCATTCTGTTTTATTTTTAATTTTTAAAATTCTGACTTTAGAATTTTGTCTAAAATACGTCTATAATTTCTGTTTATTTTCATTATTACATAAAGAGGCTTCAAAACAACAACAACTTACTGTACGTTTTAATATTGAATATTAGGTACTTGATTGTGTAAACCAGCACTCAAGATGGAGAAGTACTAATAAAACCTAAGCTTATAAAGGTTATATTTTAATTATTTTATTTAGGAAAACATCGTGAGGAAACCATAGCACGGTGGTAGGGTAGGTACTTTGTAGTACCCGTCTGGCTGACTACCACCCTCAAGTTGAAAATCTGTCGCCAAACACCTATTGGTGTGTTCCGGCAGCTGCACTTGAGAGCCAGTTCCTTCTAGGCTTTATATGCTTACCACCTTCGGCCACATCATCACTTACCATTGTGAGATTGTGGCCTATACAAAGTAAAAAAAAAAAAATTACATTGTTTCAGTTCTTTATTATGATAATAAATAAAATTTTATTTTGATGAAAATCATCTATTATTTATGCTCCGTCGTGACCATAATGTATAAAAGATGGTTTAAAAACTAGATAATTTCTGGAATATGGTATGTACACTATCACTTTTATTAGTTACATCGACAATATTCGTTAGCGCAGAAAGCTAGGTACCGCCGACTTAAAACGATTCCATGCACCAATTAAATACGGCCTCTGGTGCTTAATGTTTAGATTATAACAAAAAAATAAATCCGCCGAAAAAAATGAAAAGCAAAAATAATAAAGTTTTTTTAATTAACCTTAATAACTAAGTTCTTAAACTAATGTAAGTATACTTAAGTAATTTTGAATTTTGAATAGACTCGCGAAAATTACCTGTCAAAAGTCACAGCTCGCGGAATGGCGGCCATTCGAAAGGTCACGCGTGCCGACTTTGAGATTTTCGTGTTTATCTCTATAACTACACATACATTCCAAAAAATAAAACTACCGTCAGAATCTTAGATAAATTTCCAATTGGAATCTTATTATCACTTGTCATAAACTAATAAGAGCGGACCACTATCTTATTGGAAACTACGCCATTCGCATAACAGGTGACCATCATATGTATTTTGCTAAATATGTTGTTATTTCGAGCAAAAGTATATTTATTCAAGTAAATGAATAAATACTTTATGTTATTAGATAGATTGAACATAATTCTATTCATTTTATTACAAAAAAGCATGTGTTTGTTTCATTTTCAAGTAGAAAAATACAAAATTGTACGACTCGGCGACGAAAATGAGGTACTCAATTCGAGGTCTCAATACATCGAATTTTATACCAACTTTGTAAAAGTATAGATGTATATAGCTTCTAAAAATGCTCAATAATGCGATTTAGTTGCCATAGTTATAATCTTTCATATAAATATAACAAGAAAAAGGTCTTTTGTTAGTCCTTGATTTCCGAATTCGCGCCATTTTTCATTACCGTCAAAAACTACCTACTCATTAATTTCGAAATTATGAAAATATTATGCATTGTACCCTGCATAGATTTTGCTTAGAATACCGACATTATAACATTTCTTATCCAAAAAGATACTTCTGACTTACCAATAATCACTTTATGATGGAAAACTGGATCAAAGCATTTTTGTCAACACTACCAAACGCCTATCAACTGGTTTTTATTTTTAAAAAAAACACTTTTATACTTTGTATTTCACTGAAATAATAACTGTATTGTATTTATTACTAATTAGATATTACACATCTTTACACAACTACAAACACTCAAGCATCAGATCGACTCAAGACCTTCATTAAATATGCTTTAAAATACTTAATAATGAATGAAAAAAACGCACTATTCGCCACTACGATTTTCGAAGGTTCCCCTCGATTTCTCTGGGATGCCATCATCAGATCCTGGTTTCCTTATCATGGTACCACCCTTGGACTATCTCCTTTCCAACAAAAAAATCCAAATCGGACTACTCTGGAAAAAGTTATGCGTGGTTATACATTAAAAAAAATATATATATACGCGTCGACTTGAGAACCTCCTCCATTTTTTCGTTGGTTAAAAATACTACAATAATAGTCTCGAGTCTCATACTATTTTGTTAAAATTATTTATGCACTGTATGGTAACGAATGATGTTCCGCGCATAAATGTTACGATTGGCTTCTACTTCTTTTCTTCTTCTATCTTGTTATTACTCTTTGTCTATCCCATCCTGTACACTATTATATTCACGTAACTATTAAAATTACATATCAATAAAGACTATAGTAGCGTATGTACCCTAGCATTATAGCAAAGTTAGATTGCGTTCTCTTTTGATTAAATTAAAAGTTGAAGCAATAATGGATGTAGTGGCAGCAGAGATTAATAAATAAATTTTAATTAAGCCGTTGGTTTGACAGTACCTCCCCCCCTCCTCCCCCCACTATACCCGCCCCTCCCACACGTGGCTCAGTATCGACAATGACAAACGAGCCGCCGAACAATGCTCACTAATGAATTCCGCACAACTGATCCAATAAAATTAGAATTATTCTCTACAGTATTGTTTAGTGAGACACTAATGGGATATATTAATTTTGTGTTTTTCAATATACGTTTTATAATAAAAATTATTGCATGATCTATTCGCTCGCAAAGCGTTCGTGTCGTAGCTTCGTCAGTCGTTCTTAACCAATCGGTAAAATACTTGGATGGGTGACCGTCTAGTGGTATTTCAACATGAGCGTTTCCGTGCTTCGGAAGGCACGTAAAGCTGTTGATCCCGGTTATCACTTAATAGTGATAATCGTTAAGCTAGTTGGAGACTTCCTAGGTAGCTTGACAACTCTAACAGTAGGTTGCCCACTAGCCTACCTCCACCAATCCGCAGTGGGCATGCGTGGTGGAGTATTTATCCATTCCTTTCACCCTTATTCGTATAAAGGTTGTAAAGGAAATGTTCAGATGGTATGATTTCTTATTATCTTTCTATTCTAAGTATATACTGGTGTGTTTCGACGGTTGCGATTGAGACCCAGTTCAAATTCAAATTCAAAAATCATTTATTCAGTTTAGGCCCTAATAAGGAACTTATGAACGTTACAAATGATTCTACCAGTTGGCTTCTAGACTCCTTGGCAACACATAGGTAGCAAACCTCTTTGTATGGCTAAAGTCTATAGGCAACAGTAGTAACTTACCATTAATTTTGTTTGATGATAATGAAAAAAACCAGCCAAGTGCGAGTCGGACTCGCGCACGAAGGGCTCCGTACCATTATCTATAAAAACAGCAAAAAAATCACGTTAGTTGTGACTTCGCTCCGAGCCGCCGCACAGTACAGTCGTACCCCGTACGGTCTATTGTGCTCCGCCCGCCACCCCGACTCGATTCTCGGAAGCGCTCTGG
Source organism: Tetheella fluctuosa (assembly GCA_951216915.1). Lineage (NCBI taxonomy): Eukaryota > Metazoa > Arthropoda > Insecta > Lepidoptera > Drepanidae > Tetheella > Tetheella fluctuosa. Next base: position 241,471 of record OX578215.1, read on the forward strand.
TATTTATACCTGGCCTTTCGCAGAACCGACCTTATCAGTTTGTTGACTCGGAACTTTTCAGTTTAGAGTCTCCAAACGAATATTTGTTCTTACGACATCGCGCTCTCAAAACCACAGATATTTACTTGTGGTGAACCAGTGGATACCTAACGGTGATAACTAAGCTGGTTCGAGCGTGACCCGGGCGCTCGCGGTTTCCCTTAAGGAAAACGCTAACCCGGACGGGACTGGACCAGTTGGCCTTGGGGGCTTCCCTAGCCAACCCCAGTTGTCGTTAGGCAGGGACGTAGGAACCCGCTGCACAATAAGATTGGCAGCGGGAGACAAGCTTAGGGCACACCCTAGGGCCTACTCACCTCCCGACCTATCCCGGTTGGGAGTGTAACACACACCCCCGGGCCCATCCACCCGGGGCGAGATAGTAGGTTAGATTAGGGCGATCGCTTGAGGTTTCTTGTGGTTTCTTTTACTCAGGAACGCCCCGCGTCCGAAACCACGCTAGTTTGCCGAAGTAGAGTAGCTCCCTCTGGCTGGCCATCATGGCCAGCCAGAACGACCACCCACCCCTGACGCTGGACGAGATTCTCCAGGACAACGAGTCCTGGGATTTCCTCGTCGAGCGTTACGGGACATCCTTTCTACCTCCCCGACCCGCTCCCACTTCACGGTCATCCTCAAGGATGTCCGTGATATCCGCGGAATTCTCCCCCGCGGAATCACCCGCGGAACACTCCCCGCCTCCCTCTCCCGCGGAATCAACCGCGGATCACTCCGCCCCTCCCTCTCCCGCGGAACCCTCCGCCCCGCCCTCTCCTGCGGAATCCGAACCGCCCTCTCCGCCTGCGCCTGCCGCGACGACCGGCCAGTCGTCCTCTTCCTCCTCCTCGGAGGGAGAGTTCACGACGGTCGTCGGGGGCAAGCGCAAGAGGAAAAAGAAGGCGAAAGCCACTGAAGCCGAGGTAGCTGCCAAAGCTGCCAAAGCTTCCGCCCCTTCCCCTTGCCCATCACCCAAGCCCCGCCCACTCATGGACACTGTTGTGCCCACACCCCCGCCGCTAATGGACGTGCCCATGGCTCCTCCCCCGGAGGAACAAGGCCGCCCAGAGACGCGCATATCCCAGCCCCAGACCCAATCCCAGACCCAATCCCAAGTCCCGATGAGGAAGGACTCTCCGCCTCCCCTGTTTGTTCAGGATAAGACCAGATGGACCGAAGTGTCCGGATGGTTTACTCCTAACAAGATTCAATACACCTCTGCCCGCTCCACCGAGCACGGCATCAAGGTAACCGTGCCCACTTCACAGGACCACCGGGCCCTGACCAAACTCCTTAAAGAACGTAAGGTGGCTTTCCACACTTACACTCTCCCTGAGGAGAAAGCCCTCCGGGTGGTGATCCGCGGCATCCCCCGCGAAATCCCCACCTCAGAAGTCGAAGCCTCCCTTAAGGAGCACGACCTCCCAATACAGTCAGTGCACCGGATGCACAAAGGACGCGGCCACGAGCCGTATAACATGGTGATTGTGGCACTGGACCAAGGCAAGGCCGGCAAAGCCATATACAGAGTAAAATCTGTGTGCGGCTTGAGCGACGGCTTCACCGTCGAGGGCGTCCGAAAGGGCGGCTACCCCTCCCAGTGCCACAACTGTCAGTTGTACGGCCATTCCGCCCGCAATTGTTTTGCTCCCCCCCGGTGCGTGAAGTGCCTCACACCTCACGCCACCAAAGACTGTGACCGCCCAAAGGTCATAGATGAAAACACCCCGCCACCTGGTTGCGTTCTCTGCAACCAGACCGGGCACACCGCGAACTACCGCGGGTGCTCGAAGGCTCCCCGCCCTTCGCGCCATTCAACGCGCAAAGCCCCCATCTCCAACCCGGCGCAGACCGATCTGCGCCCTCAAAGGCACTCTCAATGGGCCCGCGTTAACTCCAACTCTCCTAAGGAGTATCCTCCTCTCCCAAGGGAAGCGTTTGCTCTCTCCGAGCAAACCACGACCCAGCCACCACCTCCTCCTCCCAAGGTTTCCGCTTGGCAGCCGAAACCCACCGCAGCGCCTTCAGCGCCCGCCCCGCCGTCACCGCCAACCCAAACCACCCGCCGCGCAAACCCGTCACCAAAACGGGACCAAAACCCTCCGTCGAGTGTGGATGCGGACTTCGCACTCGTGGAGCGCTTCATCGATTTCATAAACTTCGATGAAATTAGGGAGCTCGCCGATATTATTAAACAGAGCGAGGGCAACGGTCGTGCCCTTGCATCTGCAGCGCTGCGATTTAACAAAATCGCTTGCCAACTCGATCACTTTCGCGTAAATCCATAATGGATATTACACCCACGCGCAGTAGAATCAAACCCCGATCCCTCAAGTTAGGAACCTTCAATGCCAACGGCATTATAGGTAAACGAGATGAGATCGCAGAATTCCTGCGAGAGCATCAACTCGATATCCTTTTGGTACAGGAAACATTTCTTAAGCCCTTTCATAGGGACCCTAAAATTGCGAATTATCAGATAATTCGCAATGACAGACCCAACGCCGCAAAAGGCGGCACCCTCATATATTATAAAAGATCCCTTCACTGCTCCCCTATGGACGCACCATCCCTAGAGTACATTGAGGCTTCAATCTGTAGGCTCGGTATGACTGGACACTCATCCATTATACTAGTCTCGGCATATTGCTCCCATTCTCACAACCTACCCGACTTAGGAATGTCACTCAAACGTGACTTAGAATCCCTTTTCAATTTAGGTAGCTCAGTCATTCTGGCGGGCGACCTAAACGCGAAACACACCCTCTGGAATTGCGTCGCAAACAATACCAGAGGGCGTATTCTTGAATCCCTCCTCGGGCCACTCAACGTGGACCTGATCGCCCCATACGAACCGACTCACTTCCCGGACATAGTGACTCACAGACCCGACATACCCGACGTGGCGCTGCTGCGTAATGTAAACTTACGTTTGCATGACTTAGCAGTGCTACACGAGCTCCAATCGGACCACCGGCCTGTAATCCTAGAGTTTACACCGCGCGTAGGTCCCCCAGATTCAGGTCAACCCTCTCGCACCAAGGTCGTGACGGACTGGGACAAATTAGGCGAAAGCCTCAAGGCGACCTCGTCCGTCCATCTAGACCGTATCCCTGACAGCCTAGTCACCGCCGACGACGCTGTAGGCGCTATCGACTCACTCACAAGTCACGTGCAATCGTTAGTTAGCGATTGCTCTCGGACAGTACCAGCGGAGGATGACCGACGCTGGCACTTGCCCGACGACATACGTGACCTGCTGAGGGAGAAGAAAGCCGCCATTCGCGCCTACGATAGAGCTCCCTCAGAGCAAAATCGTGTCCAATTACGAGCTCTCGAACGTGCCGTCAAGGCACGCATCGCAGAGTTTCGCGAGAATCGCTGGGGCCAGACCCTCAGCGAAATCAAGCCCTCCCACCTAGCCTTTTGGCAACTGTCTCGTGCCCTCACAAAGGACACAGTAGTTCCAATGCCTCCCTTAAAGCGACCCAACCTTCCACCCGCCTTTGAAGACGTGGAAAAGACCGAATGCCTCGCCGAAAGTCTGGAGGCTCAATGTACGCCCAGTTCTCTCCCTATTGACCCGCGTCATTTGGAGAAAGTTACAGCCGAAGTAGAACGGAGGACCGCTCTTCCGTTACCTCCTCCCGCTCCCCCGACTGACGACGTCGCCAACGACGTCAACACAAATGACGACCCACTTCCACCCGCGACCCATGACGAGGTGAAAGCGATCATCGGGAAGTTACACCCTCGTAAGGCCCCGGGCTCGGACAAGATCACCAACAGAGTGATCAAACTCTTCCCAGCCTCCCTTATCATGCTATTGACGGCCATCTTCAATGCCGCCCTCTCAAACAATATTTTCCCACACCAGTGGAAAGAAGCCCACGTGATTGGGATCCACAAGCCCGGCAAACCCAAGTCCGAGCCCTCCAGTTATCGTCCCATAAGTCTGCTCAACGTACTGGGCAAGATTTATGAGAGAATCATTTATGTCCGCCTTAAAGCATTTGCCGATGCTAACAAACTCCTCCCAGACGAGCAATTTGGGTTCCGACCCAAACACTCGTGTGTTCATCAAGTCCATAGAATTGTTGAACACATCTCCACTAGTTACCAGAGAGGTCACATGACAGGCGCCCTTTTCTTCGATGTCGCAAAGGCATTCGACAAGGTGTGGCACACAGGCTTGATCTACAAGCTTTACACCCTAGGTGTGCCACCGAGACTCGTGACCATCTTACGAGACTTTCTGTCGAATCGCCTCTTTCGATATCGGGTCGAAGGCGTCCTGTCCTCACCACACCCCATTAGTGCCGGTGTCCCGCAGGGCTCGGTACTATCTCCCTTGCTATTCACGCTCTACACGAGCGACATCCCTAGAGTCAGGAATACGCAGTTCGCTCTCTTTGCAGACGACACTGCCGTATATTGCTCAGGCAAAAGCCCGCCCGCGATCTCTAAGAAACTCCAGACCGCAGCCAACGCCCTAGGCGCATGGTTCCGGAAATGGAGAATAAAGATCAACCCCTCCAAGAGTCAGGCGGTTCTCTTTTATAGAACCGACCGAAAAAGACGTCCCCCCATCCCCGACCCAGTCACACTATTCGGCGAGCCGATCCCTTGGGAGAGGCAAGCCAAATATCTCGGTGTGACCCTCGATGATCGCCTATCCTTCGCTGCACACATAAGGGCGGTTCGCGCGCGCGCCGCCTTTGTGGCAGGACGACTCCACTGCATGATCAACGCCCGGTCTAAACTTGCCCTAAAAAGCAAGGTTAGACTCTATACCGCGTGTATCCGTCCAGTCATGACGTATGCGAGCACCGTGTTCGCTCACGCTGCTCCCACACATCTCCACACCCTTCAGGTGATTCAAAACCGTTTCATGCGCAAAGCCACGGGCGCCCCGTGGTACATGCGCAATGAAAACCTCCACCTTGACTTAGGTCTCCCTACAATCAAACAATTTATAAAACGCGCCTCGCGCCGATATTTTGATACCGCAGCGCACCACTCGAATCCCTTGATAGTCAACACTGTCACATACACCCCGTCCCTTATTTCCCGCATCCGTAGGCCTAGGCACGCCCTCAGCGAACCAGACGATGCCACCACTTTAGCTCAAATCGAGGCTGACGAAGCCCGAAAACAGATACAAATGCGCAACCGACAACCAAGATTTCGTCCTCGCCGGCGAGGACCGTCGCGACGTCCCTCTCAGTCTCGTCCCGTTTAAGCGGCCCGAGCTGCATATTAGCAATCCGACCGATCCCCAAATAATTATAATTGTTTGCATGCTAAGTCCTCCCTCATTCCCCAGGCAACGTCCTGAGCCGAGGTCGAGCCCCACAGGGGGCACCCTCAGGCTACCGTTGCCCAAAATTATTTAGTTTTAGTTTTTAGTTTTAAGTAGCGGTTGAGAGCCCTCAGCGCTCACCGCAAAAGTCCGCGTAACGGTGGAAGAAGGTCCCCTGGACCCACCACCTTCCTGTTCCAGTCAAAAAAAAAAAAAAAACACGTTAGTTGTATGGGAGCCCCCTTAAATATTTATTCTATTCTGTTTTTTAGTATTTGTTGTTATAGCGGCAACAGAAATACATAATGTGTAGGTATACAAAATTTCAACTGTCTAGCTATCGCGGTTCTTGAGATACAGGCTGTATACAGGCGGTGGCAGACAGACGGACAGACGGACGGACAGACAGCGAAGTCTTAGTAATAGGGTCCCGTTTTTATCCTTTGAGTACGGAACCCTAATAAGTAATTTACCTAGATCTAACCTGAATATAATGAGTGTTGAGTACTTTTTGCGCTGTAAGTTCTGTTCATTTGATTAAATATTTTATGCTCCTAAAAATAATTTGAATTCATATGACATATGTAATGTAGCAGTAGAGCGTGCAAGTCGACAGTCATTAGTAACTGTCGCGGCGAGCTTGGATCTGTCGCAGTAATGGCCGGCGCGCCGCGGAGCTCACAGTCCACTGAGAAGCTTATCTGGATCACCATGCATCGATGTAATGTTCATATGAATCATTATACTTTGTTATTGGTATTAATGTACAAATAACTGTAATTGTTAATTATTATAATCCTACTTATCCTACTATTTCTACTAATTCTACCAATCCTACTATATCTTAACTAATATTATCCTAATCCGAACTTTAATATTATAAATGCGAATGTGAGTTTCTTTGTTTGTTTGTTACCTTTTCACGCCTAAACTGCTAAACCGATCGCGATGAAATTTGATATGCAGGTAGCCTATGGTATGGAGAAGGACATGGGCTACATTTTTTTTCGGGAACGCGGGTGAAACCGCAGGGGACAGCTAGTAATATTATAAAATGAGAAAGTTTGGATGCTTGTGACTCAATCACGTAATAAACGACTGAATGCATTTCGATGAAACTTGGCATATAGGTAGATCATACCCTACAATAGCATATAGGGTACTTTTATCCCGAGAAAACATAAGATCCCTCGGGAACACGGATGAAACCGCGGGACAGATGCAAGTTTTTCATATATGTAGCATAACAGCTACTAACAGTACTTATCTATATAGAGATGATATTACCACGCTTCAGCCGGGCAGCGATCAGTTCTAGTGACACTGTACGAGCGATTGCTTGGACCGTGGGTACGACCGCCTGTCAACTGCACATATAAATGAGCCGCACTTAATGTGACGTGAACTACTCACTGTACGATATCCATATAGAGATGGTACTGCTGCAGAATAAGACAAATATTGTATACCTACTGGAAATAGACTGGAAACTTACTTTTTTCACAGTACTACTGTCATGCGCCACCTGCTATGCTATTCTGTACTAAAACTCGACAGTGAATTCTTGAAGTGACTATTGTCTGTCTCCCTCGCGAAACTCGGTAATCAGGAGTTCACGAGTGAGACAGAGAATAGTCACTTCGTGTTTTCACTGTCGTATTAAATGAGGTATTAAATCTGCTACAAATCGCGCAACAGTAGCTATTAGTACCAAGGAGGAGCGAATTGGTAGACTCTTTCAGCGCAAAGGGAAGATCTTCGTCAGGGTAGATTACTGTGTCTAGGAACCTACTCTCTTATTCACGCCCATATATCTTCCATCCCTTTCTTCTACAAGAGTACTAGCCTCTCTTCTGTAACTTAAATATATTTATTTATTTTTGTCACGATCAAAATTGTAACAAAATAAATATCTAGCTCTAATATAAATAATTTAATAATTCAAAGTTGCATATTATAGCTCTATATATATTTGAACCAAATTGAGTGCGTAATAATATGTTTATATAGAACAATGTGGCGAGGTTAGGGGCGGGCAGGGTGTGAACCTAGTGCGGCTGCACTTATGTATTATGCCCACTGAATGCAATGTACGCAGTATCACAGTCTATTAACTCTTACAGTCGACCAACGAACACGTCTAGACAGAGCAATCGTGCGGGGCTTGCGGGGTGAGAGAGGGGCGGTAGCGAGCCCAAGCTGCCATACACTCGCTTTGGATACAATGGAGCAATTACGAATGCCTATACAAAGCGGCATTTTGCGTGACTTCAAACGCGATAGACCACTGTATGTAATTACGCTGTGGCAGTATTATGTGGCATACAAATGCTATCACAACGGCCACTGGTCTTTATGCTTTAAAGTCAGAAGAGCTCAGATTACCCTTATTTTCAATAGTCTCCAGAATTAATTACTGGCATTTATATCACAGCACAAGATATTGTGTTTGATAATATTTGATTCGAATTTCTAATATCCTGATACATTCAGTAAATTTCATACACATTTTATTACTTTTTTAAGATTATTTATCACCAGCTTCCGCCCTGCGGTTTTACCCGCGTTCTTCCGCGAATCTTATGTTTTCTCGAGATAAAAGTAGCCTGTATCGTTCTTCATACCATAGCCTATTAGAATACCAAATTTCATAGCGATCGGTTTAGTGGTTTAAGCGTGAAAAGGTATCTAACAAACAAACAAACTCACATTCGCATTTATAATATTAGTTAGGATTTGCATTAGTTACTTTATTTATTCTAGCCTAAAATAATAGTACCAAAAATATGAGATAAAATTTGATTAGAAGATATATATTGGAAAGTTTTATTTTACAAAAGAGGGCAGTGCGAGGTATTTATAACTTGGGCTCTCGAACTACCCTCAGAGATAAGTTTAAAGAAACTGGCATACTCACAGTTGCATCTCAATATATATTTGCAAATATATTATTTGTCCATCAAATTATTAGTCTTTTTTCGAAAAAAAGTGATGTGCACTCTATCAATACCTACTATAAATAAGCACAAACTTGTAACCTCTGCCTATAGACTCCAGAAAGTACAAGGTTCATTTCTAGGACTAAGTACACGCATCTATAATAAAATCCCTACTTCAATTTTAAATTTGCCTTTGCAAAAATTTAAGGAACGGATTAAATCTGTATTAGTAGAAAATGCTTATTATACTGTAAATGATTATTTCAAAGACTCTAATGTTTGGTAGATTTGTTACTTTTGTGTACTATTAATGTTATTATTTCGATTTATAGACCTGTTAATAGTCTCAGTGATAACATATTGTATCTATTATAGTATTCCTCGAAATAGTTTTTCTTTTTATTATTTGTAGTAAGTTTAAGTTAGTCATGCTCACTTTGGGGTATTTGCTTGCGGCGGCGTCGTGTGGCGCTCTAATACCTGCTTAAGTTTGCAATCCATTTGTTTACTAAGTTACTCATAATTTTGATATATTTTTTCCTTACTTACTTACACACATATTGTCAGTGAGACTAGATAAATAATTTGATGTAATGAATCTGAGTTGGTTTTGAAAAGACTAATTGCTGAGTTTCTTGCCGGCTCTTCTCAGTAAAAGCAACCTTCCGAACCGTGCGTTAGAGTCAGACTATTCATAAGTGCTTGTAAAGGCCTATTTGAATAAAAAATATTTTCATTTCTTTCATTTTTTTTTCATAAGTATTGAATGAAAACTAGTTTTCTGCTGGGCAAGTACCTCCACCTTACAGAATACCGCAGCCAAATAACCTTATAGTTGTGTTCCTGCGCGTGAGTGAGGTTGCCAGAGCTCATCGGGGAGGGGGGAAGGGTCGGCAACGCGCGAGTGATACGTCTGGTGTTGCAAGCGTTCATAGGCTACGGTTACCATTGGGCGGGCCGTATGCTTGTTTGCCGACAACGTGGTATAAAAAAAGAAAAAGAGTTTGATAAAAAAACATACCAAACCATAAAGTATATACCTCCCTATCTACACACACGAAGCTATGTACTAGTTATTATTTAATCGCACAGCACACTAATCCCATTATTTTACCGATAAATTCAGGTACCTTTATAATCCCTAGGCGACATTAACACAAACATATACACTCAACACACTATCATTTTAAACGATCATAGATATAGCAATAATACCCGCTTATTGTACCTCGACAGGGGACAAGTAAAGCGAGGCAATGGCAGGTGCTAACTGCTGGCGATAAAGGGAACGACTCTAACAATCCTAAGCTCTAAAGAGATCGCTCAGGGGATAGCTTAGTATATGAGAGCAGTCTTACTGATGTCTATATCCCGTTTAAAAACTCCTTAACTTTACGATTAACTTGGTATTTACCATGTTTAAAGATCAGACGTAAACCTCAAACTCAAAACTGAGGCACTTATGAAAATTACAATAGATTCAAACACCGGTTCTTAATTATAACACTTAAACAGAAAAGTGAGAAAGACTGAGAAGTGAAAAGAAAAATACAAAAAGTGTTCCACTTAGTGAGAACTAATTCATCAATTTGCTTTTTCAATCTTTAAGATAAGCTTGGTAAAATATCTTTATTATTTTTCATTTTATAAGATTTGAGTATTCTCGATTTATTTGGATTCCCGCAGCAAGTCCTTTGTCTCTTAATTATTTTTCCATCTAGGATGAGTCTTTAATCTAGCAAGTACCGGATAAGCGCCGCAAAGTTTGGTCGGATGAGCTCGGCTTGTAAAGTTCGGTGCTTAGGGACGTGAACACCGCGCCTCGGTCTATTGAGGGAAGTCTTGGAGTTCATTCACTGGTAATTAATCAAATATTTACTAGATTTTTAATAAATTACTTCAAGAATTGATAGCCTGTAAGCTTACATGGGTTCTTTTTTGGCCTCACACAGTTCTACATGTGTTTTTCCACATTATTGCATCATAGGTGTTCCTTGATGAATCTCCTTAGAATCGCTGCTTTGGACTACACATGCTGCTGCCACTCGAAGCTATAAATAAATAAATAAATATTCTGGGACATTAATTTTTCCATTCTATTGATAGGGGAATTTAGACTTTATTTCATATCAAAACTCAATACAGATTGTTAGAAAATACTAGATCAATAGGGATCAATACATCTTAATGAGTTTAATACATAAGCAATTATGCAGTGTAAATAAAGCCCCAATGATTATGGATAAATACGTAACCACAAATAGGTAGCTTATGGGATAATTATGAATTCATGCTCAATTCGTAGTATACCATCAATACCGCGACTCAAGAGCTCTTGATCAGCTGAATGGGCCCCGTTTCCCGATAATTAGCCAGCCTTGCTAAATGAAAATTCATTACATTCCGCTTTTCATATTGATATACAGATTTCATATTATATTGGAAAATTTCTAGTTGCTCTAATTAGTGGAATACTGGAGGCGAGGATTTGTAAATTAGCATTAATCGATTCATGATGAATTTAAGTAATTTGCTTGTGGTTTACAGCTAGCATTTTTTAAAATAGAAACAGCTATAGATTAGCCTTTGCTAGTGGTTTTACCCGCGATCCCGAGGGATCTGATATTTTCCAGGGATAAAAGTATTCTATGAATTAATAAAGAAGATATTCTATCTGTGTGCCAAATTTCATCCCAATCAAGAATGTGTAAGTAATTTAAAAAAAACATATTATTATTTGTTTCAAAAAATGGATTAATTTTTTAGTTAAAAACCAATTATATCACACAACTTCCAGTTTTAGTGAGACAGTGCGATGATAAATTAATAATAAAATCTGCGGTTACATATACTTACAATTAACCCCGATGCTCGCGAGAATATCCGTTAAAAGTTCTCTTGGCTCGCGGAATGGCGGCACTTCAAAGGATCGCGCGTGCCGACTTTGAGATTTCGTGTTTATCTCGAAAACTACACAAACATTCTAAAAAACAAAGCTACCATTAGAATCTTAGATAAATTTCCAATTGGAATCTTATTATCACTTATCATAAACTAATAAGAGCGGACCGCGATCTTATTGGAAAGTACGCCATTAGCAAAAAAGGTGACCATCATATGTATTTTGAATATTTATTGCTAAATATGTTGTTATTTCGAGCAAAAGCATATTTATTCAAGTAAATGAATAAATAATGATTGAAAACGTATACTTGGTTTTATTTTATTCCATACTAAAATACTGAGAAATGTGTCTCTCAAGATAAGGGTTACAAAATAGAAAAAAAAAAAAACTTATCGTATTTAATTTCTTGACATAATAATAGATTTAGTATAAAACCTTTATGTTATTAGATAGATTGAACATTATTCTCTTCATTTTATCACAAAAAACATGTGATTGTTCCATTTTCAAATTGAAAAAAAATATATTGTACGACTCGGCGACGAAAATAAGGTACTCAATTCGAGGTCTCAATACATCGAATTTTATAACAACTTTGTAAAAGTATAGACGTATATAGCTTCTAAAAATGCTCAATAATGCAATTTAGTTGCCATAGTTATAATCTTTCATATAAATATAACAAGAAAAAGGTCTTTTGTTAGCCCTTGATTTCCGAATTCGCGCCATTTTTCATTACCGTCAAAAACTACCTACTCATCAATTTCGAAATTATGAAAAGATTTTGCATTGTACCCTACATAGATTTTGCTTAGAATACCGACATTATAACATTTCTTATCTAAAAAGATACTTCTGACTTACCAATAATCACTTTATGATGGAAAACTGGATCAAAACATTTTGTAAACACTACACAAACTCCTATCACCGCGTTCTAAATTTAAAAAAAAACACTTTTATACTTTGTATTTCACTGAAATAATAACTGTATTGTATTTATTACTAAGTATTCTTTCGATATTACACACCTTTACACAACAACAAACACTCAAAACACTCTCAATTATATATTTTAGAAGGTAATCGAGTGACGCCATACCCCCAAACGGACAGAAAGTTTTGACTGACTTCCATTTTTTTTATTTTGACAGACTGCCGGTGTTGACAGTACTCTAACGCATACCATTGCACAGATAATTTAAAGCGCTTTCCATAGATACCAAACAGTATAGGTGAACACGGTCGGACCGATTTCTTATGAATTTATTTTTGCGTCGCGGGTAGGGTGGGATCAAAAGGGCTCCCAAGAACAGAGTGGTACTTACATATATGGGATCAAAAGGGCTACTTAAAATTAGAAAAGGCTAATATGACTTATTAAAGATACCAAACGAAAGTAAGTACAGAGATAGATTACAGTCTGGAATAGCACATAGGCTACTTTGTATCCCGGGACAAGATAAGATCCCTCGGGAACGTGGATGAAACCGCGGGCGGAAGCTATTTCTGAAATATTTGTAAAAAAAATGTTATACAACATCAATATCAATTATAATACTTATTGCTAAGATAAATACTTTCTGAAATATAATAAAAAATCTCATCGTTTCTTAGATTGAAGCGTATTAGGTATCATGATTGGTTTTTGATACAGATGCCTACATAACTGTAAGTAAATAAGGTTGAGAAATGGAACAAAAACATTAATATTTTCAGATTGGCTCCGTTATTTCACTAAAGGGCGTCACACACGGCGAAGATAAGATAATATTTCATTTTAAAATAAACGAGACAGTGCTATACCAGTGAAAAAGAAGGAAAGTGAAGGTCGTTGCTTCTCTTTTCAAAATATAATGCTGTCTCATGATCTTAAGATAAAATATTATAGTATCTTCGCCGTGTGTGACGTCCTTTAGACGTAAAAATATTCTTCTTAGCGGTACAATTTATTAAAACACAAGTATGGCTTCATTAGACGGAGATAAGTTAGTAATTAATCATTGTCTCGAGAGATTGTCATTAAATATTGTGTCTGGAAACATTTATTTTCCAGATCAAAATATCTCCCTATACTAATACTATCTTATTCCTAAAAACATTCTAAATTCTTTATTTTAAAAGCCTTTCGAGTCACAAGACAGTTAATCGACCCAATTGTAAATTCAATGGTGGCTTACCACCCAGACAGTATTTTTTTTAGGGTTCCGTAGCCAAATGGCAAAAAACGGAACCCTTATGGATTCATCATGTCTGTCCGTTCATATGTCACAGCCACTTTCTTCCGAAACTATATTGAACTATACTGTTGAAACTTGTTAAGTAGATGTATTCTGTGAACTGCATTAAGATTTTCACACAAAAATAGAAAAAAAAAAACAAAAAAATTTGGGGGTTCCCCATACTTAGAACTGAAACTCAAATTTTTTTTTTCATCAAACCCATACGGGGTATCTATGGATAGGTCTTCAAAAATGATATTGAGGTTTCTAATATCATTTTTTCTAAACTGAATAGTTTGCGCGAGAGATACTTCCAAAGTGGTAAAATGTGTGTCCCCCTGTAACTTCTAAAATAAGGGAATGATCAAACTAAAAAAATATATGATGTACATGCAAACTTCCACCGAAAATTGGTTTGAACGAGATCTAGTAATTTACCTTTCATTCAATCAACTCAAATATAAAAAAAAAACATTTAATTTCATAAACATAAACCTTATGCATAAACCGTCAACCATTATTATAGATAATGGTACGGCACCCTTCGTGCGCGAGTCCGACTCGCACTTGGCCGGTATTTTTTTCATTACTGTTTGCCATATCATTCATAATTCTCTAATCGTATGTGTTATTTTTGTCTTTGAATATTTGGAATCGATTATTCTATCGAGAATGACCATATTTTTTGTGGGTAGAGCAAAAAAATTATTAAGTATGTTATCTGTGGGATTTTTTAAGCTGTTACGGTTTACGTGAATCTGTGTTTGTTTACTTTATTTATATATATTGTATTTTAATCATGTAAATATGTGTTGTATTTAAATGAATTAAGGTTTTATAGTGTTCATGTGTTCTAAAAATTCCATAAATTTTTAGAAAATTAAAGTGATAAATTCAAAAAAAAAAATTTCATCGGTGACTTCGGTGAGTATATTATTATTATTTTTTATTATATTATTTATACTAAAAACGGATAGAAAATATTGTCTAGATTGTGGATCAGTAACATCAATACATAGTACCTACATTTATATAGAATTAATAAAAATAATTAGGTAGATATGTGTAGCTATTCATAATTTTGATAGAACTTGGCTGATCATTGTCGAGCACAAACATACATTTGGTTAAACGTATCCATATAATAATGTTATTGATACGTAATCATGGTCACTGGACATTAGCGCAGCAATTTCATGCATCGCTTGTCAAAGGATGCCCCAACGCGTGCTCGCTGCTCACTGTTCAGTGCTCAATGCTCGCTCTGTAATAAAACAAGCATTGCCGGAACGTTCATAATCTGTGTAATTGGGTCAGTCGGTACTTTCAAATATCAGTTACCATTTTCTTGTGATACTAAAATAATATCCTATGAATTTGTAGATTCAAAACTATTTTTTCCTACTCTCGAATTAAACACTAGCGCCAAATTATTTCAATTTTGCGTGTCCATTGTGGGAAAGAAATAGAATTGTGTAGATTGACAACATTGATTTGAAGAGTACCGAATCACGTGACTCTCAAATTAACATTGGATACCTACAAAAAAAAAAAACTTAATTGAATGATTAACCATCAAAGTTCATCTATTTAAAATATCAAAAATCAGCGTCAGTTTAAGGGCATGATAACTCAGTGGTAGTGATGTCGGATGCCACGGCAAAGGTCGTGGGCTCGAATCCTACTATGAGCTTGAGCTTTCGTTAAGGAAAAATATCGTGAGGAAACCATAGCACGGTGATAGGGTAGGTACCTACTGCCTGGCTGGCTACGCTCAAGTTGGAAATTTGTCGCCTAACACCTTCTGGTGTGTATCAATAGCTGCACCTGAAAGCCAATACCTTATAGGTTTTAGTATTTACCGTTCGGCCACATCATCACTTACCATAGTGAGATTGCGGTCAAACAAGCCCATACAAAGAAAAAAAAAAGTCAAAAATATTTGTATTTCCTTACTTCGATTCTATATTTGAGTTAAATTCAATTGTGCTATCGGTTGATCGATTCTGAAAATATAAAACGAGATAGTCGCGGCATTCCATGAATCGTGGATAGATATTACACATAACTGGATAGGCAGCTATAGCCACCAGTATGCGGCGGACATTACATCTGTGTTACATGTTTGGCCTATATTTTGTTTTATATATCGATGTACAACGTGGGTACGCCGAAAATACATGATAGGGGAACCACACTGTGTTGTTTAAATGCAGGATTTTTTGCTGACGATTTGCTGATGTATTGTTGACACAGTGACCTAAGTGACAGCTTTGAATTGTATGAAATGATGAATTAGATGAATAAAACTATTCAGTGATAGATTGACCGACTGATAAATTAACGTACAACGTAAATCATACGTTCTTCTTAATTTAACTGGTGAGTAAAATGGCTAACCTAACATAATGGAGCAATTGTAAAGTTTGGCATTTATCCGGGAGTTAATGGGAAATGGTTTTAATATTATACTTATTGCTCTGAAAATGAAAAAAAAAGCGTTATAAATGTGAGTTAGCAAAGTTAAGCAATGTTTGGTTTTCAATCAATCTAGTTAAATCTGAAAACTGTTGCTGTATATTGGAACAGTTGCTTTTAAGAGTCAATTGCGTCTAGACTTTGTGTGCTTACCACTTTTGGCCACATCGTCACTTACCATAGAGGTCAAAAACGAACCTATAAAGTAAAAGAACAAAAACAATCTGGGTTATTTAAGTGATGGTATATTAATTATTCTATGAGAATTTGCGTGCGTGCTAATGATTTGACTTCGGTATTTAATTTTTATATGAAAATCTATAAGTACATTTGGGGGGATTTTTCACATTGGCCGTGGGTTGTAACAGGTACTTTTAAATTTTACCAATAGGAAGACGCTTTTTACTAACGTAAAAGTTGTGTGGAGAGAGATTTTATGACAGAAGGCTGACAAATAGATAGGCCATCCACCTGACGGTAAGTAAGATAGCTTCCGTTGCCTATGAATATTAGGAATACCAGGAAGATTGTCAATGTGTTGTCGACCTTAATTAAGTCTAGAAGGCAACTGGCTCTCAAGTGCAATCCGCTTGCTTTAATTCGAGTCAAAAGTTAAAAGTATCCTAGATAGTCCAAAACCATGGCCACACGTGTAATGCACATAACTACGTGCATAAATAATTGGATGCTGGTGGATCGATGACGCCGACATGACGTGAGCACAGCTGTATATATAGCTATATCATAGTAGGTATACTATATTCGTATAGCTTGCATAGCTCCTGTGTGAGCCACTTCCCTGTCACAGACAACGCTTTGTGAATGTTACGAGACAGATTTTGATCCTTATTGTTGGTTAACGTTAAGATTTCTTGAGCATACTGTTAGTTCTCAATACTCCTTTTACAAGAAATAAGTTCCTTTTATATCTATCACAATTTTTGTTGCTTTTTAATTGTTTGTCTTCTCTTTAAAGCACAATAAAAAAGACTTAATTCGCAAGACTATATAGATTAAAGTTTCTTTTGAAATTTCTAGTAGTACTAGGTCGGTGTCACTCCAGATACCTATGTAAATGACAAAGATCAAATGCGATATACTGTGAAAAGCATAAAGATAGCTGTAGAATCTTCAATTATAGGCAACAGATAAAAATCTCATAGAAAATAATATCCTTTTTTATGTCAGTAGGTTAAAAAGCTGGCAGTATATCCTGCGATAGGAATTTTCATGATTTAGCAAACAATAGTTAGTTAAAAATATTCAAAATACAGAGTTCCCAGTAGTTTTGTGCGCAGAATCCGTGCTCGGAGTAAAGTTAACTGACAAGTTGTGTGTCAACACTGAATGTTGGGCGGAAATTTAAAATTCACTGTATTATGAAAGATTATTTCTATATATTCAAACTTGTTGTTGTTTTTAGCCATTATGAGTAGGTACCTACATTGTTTTGATATTGTTCCAAATAAATTGCCAATAGGGTTAGATATTAAAAAAACCGGCCAAGTGCGAGTCGGACTCGCGCACAAAGGGTTCCGTACCATCCTTACTATAGTAATATGATTCTACTAGCAGTTTGAATGGTATAATCTGAATCAATATGAACAACAAGCAAAGTAATAATAATGGAGATAATGACTTAAGTACCTTGTATTATGTATTTTGTACCAGTAATGGGTCAACTCATGCATAGAGATAAATCAAATGGATTACTAGCTTACGTACGTTACGTACCAGCGGTTTCACCCGCTTTACCAGGATAAAAAGTATTATCTAATTAACTTACTCTATGCAAAAAACTACATTAGGCCCGGTTTCCACCAAAACGGAGAGGAGAGAAGATGTCTCATTTTTCTATAGTATTCTGTGCCGCACGCGAGCTAGCGGCGCGGGAGAGTGGAGATGTGTGTAGTCGGGCTGCCAGGGAGCGCGGCTGGCGCCCGGCCGCGCTCGCTCGCACCGTTCCCCGCTGCCTTTTCCCCGCGCCTCGTACACCCGAAAGCGTCACTCGATTGGTTCCCCTTGACAGCTCACATCTCCTCTCCGCTTTGGTGGAAACCGGGCCTTATATTTAATTAAAGCGTGACATATTCACAAAATAAAACAAATAAGTATTGAAAGAAAACAGTATACATTAGTAGTTGTTGGTCTTGACTTCTGAAACAAATAAATAAACAAAACAAAAATATCGACGTACTGCTCAATATCATACCTCTGTAAATAACCTTGGCTCGATAAATCCTTTATTCTATTAAATCTTCATTTAAAACGTAAATTAAAGCAAATTTTTTAATACTTGATTTTATATAATTTCAATAGAAGGTTGTGTCTCTCGGCTCATCAAACATGTGATAAGTGCCGTCAGCAACATAAAGCGCTCTAAAGCGCGATAGGCAGCGATGCGGGCGTCTCGCCTGACGGACGATGTGATAACACTTGTTTTGTGTGCTTTATAATAATTTGCTGATTGCGCTTTGTATGTCAGACAATACTTCATGAATTGTATTGACGGGCGGAGAACTTTAAATTGAAATTCCTTTGGCCTAGAGTTTCATATCACTATGTCTGAGAGAAAGAGATGGACATGACGAAATTGAAGTATTCTTTATTACATTTAATAAACGATCCGTATTAAAAAATCAAGACATTACGTTTATTCATTTCAAAAATTAATTTGCTTATGTCAGTGGTACTTACCAGAGGGTTACCAATGTGTTGCTGACCTCTTTTATAAAACCGTGCAACTGGCTATCAAGTGCGCCGGAGCCCTAGGTGCTTGTAATATTTTAAACATAAATTGTTCAAATATCACGAACTTTATTCACATTTATTTGATTCTATGTACAATATACTTATATACTGGGTGATTTTGTTATCACTGGCAATACTTGCAAGGGTGGAAGTACTCATTAAAATGAACAACTTTTATAATGGGACTAACTGTGAAATCATGAAAAAATTATCAGCAGTTCCATACAAAAGTTCAATACCTACTCGACCAAAATGTATGAAGCAACCGTATTATTTTACGCGATATCAGAGTTAGCCCTATAATAAAAGTTGTTCACATTGATGAGTACTTCCACCCCTGCAAGTATTGCCAGTGATAACAAAATCACCCTGTATAATAATAAATAATAGCATAGATTTTATAGTTAACAGGGTTAAAAAGGTTTCTAAGGAAATATTTAAAGCAAGAAATCCATCTGAAGACGTCACTACCTCTAGATAGGTAGAGTTATGTGAACTCACGCACGACGCCTTTGATTTCTCGCTCATCAATCATTCATACGATCCCATCCGAAGGTGTTAATGTGTATTACCTAATGCATACAAATTTAATAGACTCACGGGGTTCAAATACGTTTCACACTCAAATAAATGGATAAAATAGCTCGATAAAAAAAAATCTGTACTGAAATTAAAAGGAACAGAAGAAAAACTTTCCACTTTTCAATATCCATAACGAATAATCAAAAACAAATTTAATTTCTAACTTATTCACCGATTGGAAACTCGGTAGACAGCAAAATAATAACATTACGAACCGTGCGTTAGGCGCCCCATTCAATATAGGTAATTGAAGAATTCTCGTTACTCAATTATATTGACCGAGTATGGATAAAATTGAAGATAACAATTATAATGATTGAGGGAAATTAAATTCTAACTGAACCATCTTACTAATGATAATTATTATAAATGCCAAAGGTTGTAAATGTGTGCGTTTATTACCACTCAGCTCTGTAACAGCTGTTCATGAAATTTACTACAAAGGTAGGTACTTTAGGTCCTGGAATAAATAAAATATAGGATTCAATAAATATTATGTAATAATAAAGGAAATTAGGAGAATTCTAATAGTATTCGGAGCAGTAACAAAATACGCCCATTAGACGGTGTTCATTACCATACGCTGGTCTCAAAATCAAAACCATTTATTCAGTTTAGGCCCTAGGAGGGCAATTATGAACTTTGAAACTACTCAAGTTACCACCGGTTCGGAAGATAGCCTTCAACACTTCAAGAGATCTTTTCTTTAAGCACGCTCTTTAGTACACATGTGACACTCTCGTTTTAAAAAAAAAATGTTACAAACAACAATATTATAATGCACTAATAATGCAGCCCAATTTAGACCAGACATGTTGCTATCACGGAAATATTGACGCAAATGGTTCGTCAATTTTATTGACTCTGTAGGGGCGTAAACCCTATATTTGTATGACATTGATTCAGTGTGTGCTGATTGCGTCACACTGACGGTGATGACGCTGCATGATGATGATTGGAGGCGGCTCCCGGGAGTGATGAATAAAGCCACCTCGTGCGAGTGCTGCATGCTGTAGCGACACTGATTGCGTTGCATTGTCATAATTCACTATTTAAATGTTAAATGATAATGTGCGAGATTGCTCGTACAGATTCAATACGATTGTTCCGTCTGTGTCTACAGAAAGCATTATATTGATTCATTGGGTCGCCTTAGACCTTGACGTAGTACCTACATTACTGACAGTGCTAACTAAACTGTTGTACAGTATTTACGTGAAATATATTAGACCGTACCGTGAAAGCAGTTTCATTGTGCACAAACAAACCGTTTTGTAATAATGATAGTGTTTAAAATATTATTATTTAAGTGAGTTAAGTTATTAAAACTGCATCAGCATGTTTGCGCCGGTGGGATTTACTCACAAAGCTACTCGGTTCACGAGTAAATGCTTTGTTTCTTCGAAAACGCAACCCTGGGGTTTTAGATTAATTTAAAAAACTTTAGGTTGTCTTCCTTTATTTTTAAATGAATAATACTCTATTTGTCCGTTCATTCGTTCACATAATTAATAATATTATTACAATTTGCCTGTGACTTCGTCCGACTTTCACATTTAATATTATAATATTTGTGTGATAGGTCAAAACTATTTACTTCAGTCATAACATTCTTTCACTTTTTTTGCAATTTCTGTAGTTCCTAATAGTTACCTCAACTTGTGCGCCTCATAACAAAGGTCGGCGATACATTAATTTTAACGTGGCTGCTTATTATCGGAATATGTAAATACAGCAGTACAGATTTCATGTTTTGCATTTCCATGTTTTATTTGTTCACCTGTCCGGCTACGCTTTGAATAACTGCTTTTGTTGTTGTTCCTAGCACTATTTACTATTTGAAATTTAATCAAAACTTGGTAACCTGATTCAAACCTGACCTGGAATTTTAAGTATAATATTAACTTTTTGTTTACCTTTTTATTAATCATTTGACACTGAAAAGCTCTTTTAATTGCAGTTACGAAAGTGCCGTCAATTCCTCTGTGGTCATGGAGTAGGAATGATTTAGTGCAATGACCCGTCATTATTTGTTTCTGTCACACACACACAAATATATTACTTACTGTCGCACTCGCAAAGATGCGGTGAATACTGTCCGAAGAATCATATATTTTATTCCATGATATGATATCCACATAAACTATTACAATTTATAATATTTTAAGAGAGTAGTATTTAACATAATCAATGATTTATCTTAAAACAAAACTTCTGGTGACGAACATGCATTTAAATATATTTTACTGGATAGAAGCTAATCACATGTCAAGGGTCCACATACAAGTTAGTAAGGCTAAGCTAAATTAATATACTCATTGTTCTGTTGTAGAGAAGTCAGCACATTTATATATAAATTGCATGAATAATAATCTACCTTATCCTTTAGTGAGTCCAGGATATCAACTTTACCAGAGCTGTATCGTTGTCGAGGACTAACTTTTAGATGAACAAAATTGTAATCAAAAACAACTACCTATTTACATATATATGGTATTTCAATTATAAGGATCAAATTCAAAGTAAGCCATAGAAGGTGCTTAAGAATATTGAAACTATGAAAGTTTCCATCAATTTGGAAGTTAGTTTTTAACTTAGAACCGACAAGAAACTTGACAAGGCAATTTTTTTAAATTTTTACTGAGGGTAATCTGCTTACTTAATAGATTTTATTTTTACATGTTTAACAATTTTAATATTTAAATATATACACATAAATGCATTATTATACATATATATATACTGGGTGATTTTGTTATCACTGGCAATACTTGCAAGGGTGGAAATACTCATCAAAATGAACAACTTTTATAATGGGACTAACTGTGAAATCATGAAAAGATTATCAGCTGTTCCATACAAAAGTTCAATACCTACTCGACCAAAATGTATGAAGCAACCGTATTATTTTACGCGATATCAGAGTTAGCCCTATAATAAAAGTTGTTCACATTGATGAGTACTTCCACCCCTGCAAGTATTGCCGTATATAATTATAATTTTGTATATTATGTAAATAAACAAAATTATACTTCAAGTTTATTATCACTCTTATTTGTAATCATCTATCTCAATGCGGATATTTTTTTAAACAGCACGCAGTACGAACATGCCTTATAATTTACTAATATAACATAGGACTAACCTAATAAAACCTCAATGTATAAACAAGCCTATAAAGATATGTGTAAAATTCATCTCTATAATGCAATATCCCGGTAACCATGTTCGCATACACGGAGTGGCAGACGATGTACCAAACCGTATTAAAATCCAGAAATTGGTTTACTGTGCTCAGGGCGACCTCATACGGTAGGTTCTACACTTACTAAGTTATCTGTCAGGTAACGTGTAGGTAGCCTTTGAATACCCTCTCGTATGATCCTTGCTGGAATATCATTGGGTTAGGTGATTGGTTTGATATTGATACTCGGCTCTAAGCTTCAATTTTCTTCTTCATAATTTTAAAAAGTTAGCGAGTGATATTTTTAGTGTTCTATTTTGACATATTTTATTTGATTACAAATTTATATTGTTTATTGGTTTAGTAAAGACATGAAACATCATGATAAGTGATGATGAGGCCGAAGGTAGCTTCATTACTTCTATTATCGGGAACAAATAACTTCTAATGCTTTTTAAACAATTTGATAAATTAAATTTGCTGAACAAAAAAAACTATCAAACTTAAAGTTAACAAAAGCGTGTTAGTACAAAGTGCCGGCGGCGGCGACGAGACCCCTAACACGATTTGTGACGTCATCGAGTTTGTGAGAGACTTCAACGGCTACTTGCGTTAGCGGGACAATCAACCAGACTCCCCTGGGATGTGCAACATAAATGTGAATACAGCTTGTAAAAAGAGGAGGTACTCACTAACGACACAGTGTTAAATTCTTGGAAATCATGTGACAAAGGTCAATGCACTAAATTCTTATTGCTCCACGGCCGCACTTTAATAGTTACATACGACCATGCAATATGTTCTGAACTATTAACAAATAGCTTTGTTATTAATATAAATAAATCTGCAATGCTGCTATAGTCTCAAATACTAGAAGACTGCAACTGTGCCATAAGAGAAATAACTATATTTCGGTTTGTTTGTAATAGAAATCTATTGTGGAGCGTGCAGGTCGTAAAGCCTTGACTGCGAGTGTACAACACGTTCCAAATTACACACGGCGCGACTGAACGCATCAGTTACTGCAACGTGTTGCTTCACACTGGCTGGCTCTTGGACTTTAAGTTATGTCTCCTGCGGGTCTATTATGTCATTTTGTTGGCTTTTTTTTAACTGCTATAATACCAGTTTTGTTATTCCTTTCTATAACAATGGCGTAGCAATAACGAATATAACTGACTCATATATTAGGGGTAATATATTATTATTTATTTTAAATCAGACACAGACAATCCATTATGTTCTTGGACTTGACGTATAGAATATTTTTGTTACAAATTTACGTAAGACACATAAGATGCTAAAACTAGTAATACCAGGAGTAGATGTTTACTAGCTCCAATTTTACATATCACAACGATAGCCCCGATATTTCTTTTTTCAAATTCAAAATTCCTTTCTTAGTGGAAGCCTACACGTCATAAAGCTATCTGTATGCCAAATTTTAGCCTCATCCGTCCAGTGGTTTGAGCTGTGCGTTGATGATCAGTCAGTCACGTTTTCCTTTTATATATACAGAAGATAAGATATAAAATATAACCTATCTAATCTATGTTGTTATTGAATAAGGCAAATTTATCTTGAGTTTTTTCCTAGAAACAATTGTGGGAAACAATTGATTGATATACAAAATTTATTCCAAAATATACCTATGACCTTGATTTAAAAAATTGGTGCTTCTTTATTATCTGTCGAAAAAATGTTTAGAATATAACCCAGACGGGTTTTAAATTTAAATTTGGAGCGTATCACCCAATAACGTGGCGTATGTATTTTCCAAGGCATGCCTCGTCACGGGTCGGTATCGGCGCCTCGGGGGAAATTCCCGAGAACGAAATTAATTACGACAGACGTGCGGTGGCGTGACCTTACACTGTCTGCCGACTCTCTAAATGTGGAACATGTTGGCTGTCAATTTTGAACTCATGTCGAAGATAAAAAAAATAAGATAGCTTGAATTAATGAGGTGATCTAGAGAGCTAACTAATACGAAAGTATTAATTAATAAGAATCAGATAGTTTGCATAAATTTCATCAGTATAATTGTGTATCACCATAAACGTAAATTATAAAAAAGTTATGATGAAGTTAGTCAAAAACATTATCTTGCACTAAATTTACTTCTTTCTATGCACCATTTCTCATAAAGGTTTTACTTATAACAGCCGCAAAAAAAGATAGACTTCGCAAGAACTTTTTCTTTACCATAATATCTTTGTTATATTATTTTCTTTATCTTCATGTCTCAGTACAGCGTCGATACAAAAGCAAGAGCGAGTAATTCTGGAGGCATCTCCAAACGTTACAAACGGCTGCCGCTGGAGAGGCAAAACAATGGGATCCTCATTTGTTTCACAAATATTTGTGCGATGCTTGTAGCGGGCCGGGTCTTTTGAAGACATACCATCGTTGTTAGCTTACATAACTAATGTAAAAGAATCAGTATGTGTATAATTAATTAAATAGACGTATATATACGACTATATTTAATTATGTCGCAGACAATTTGTATGACTCCGCCGTTTTAGTTTTCTTTTATCTATCGTTAATAAATCTCGAAACATTACATTAGGGAACCCTTATTTACCTGCAATTGTAATAAAGCATTGCAATTTTATTATAATTTTGTCATTTTCTACAATTTGCCGGCTCTTTGTAAACGGACGAGTTATGCAGTTCGCCTGCAACATATAGGTACTCTGTCTAATGCTTGCTTGAATGTTCAAAGTTTGATATTAATTTTGCGTCAAAATATGAATTATTCTGAAGAGTAGATAATTATGAGTACAACGCGTCTTACAACTGATTTTGCACAAAGGAAATGAGACTTAAATGGTAACTACTATCAACGCACACTTTTCATAAAACTAAAAAAATAAAACAGAAAGATTTTATATTTAAATAAAATAAATATTCTGGGACATTATTCCTCACACACGGCCATCTGACCCTAAACTAAGCAGAGCTTGTACTATGGAAGCCAGATAACTGATATACTACATATACTACTTTTCTTTTGTAAATACATACATATTATAGATAATTACAACCAGACACAGGACAAACAGACATGTTCATGCACACAAATGTTTGTCCTGAGTGGGAATCGAACCCACTGCTTATTTATCATAATAAGAGAAATTAAGAGAGCGAGATAAATCGTTCTTGGATCGGGCTGGCAGTCAGTCAGCTGATAAATAATGCTTGATCAACAGATGGTGATGAGTTTACTTTATTTATTTTATCCATCAACTCAAGATTCCTTTCCAATTATTTTTCTGAAAATGCTAAATTTGTACAAACGCCGCGTTAAGCTTAAACATCTGAAATTCAACGTGCTGCGTCCTGCTCCCTACTATAGCGACCTCTCATAGAAATCCCGCGTAAACGGAAAGGGCGTATGCGACAAAATGGTTTTATTGTTAAATTTAAAATATAAATATATTTCATAAAACGTATGTAACAATTATAGTATCAATTTCGATAAAATAAATATATATAGAAATTTTGGAACCTCAAATCGATCCTCAATGTCGGTAAAATTGGAATATCTATTAAAGAGGTATTTTTGATTATTTATTTTATGTTATAAAAGTTAACCAATCGTGTTATGCAATCGACAAAATAAAGTCAAATATATGATGAATTCTTACAATAAATTTCATTTCGTTCGCTTTAGTCGTTGTTGAGAAATCGGTATCCTTGCAACCAAAATCTTCAAGGCGTCGCCTTAACAAACTCATTTACATCACAAAAACGTAAAGCATTCTCCGAGATCACTTAAAACGTTCCGTTAAGTATTTTCAAGTAGTCTAATAAAAATAGAAACTAGGTTAAATTAGCATAGAAGTGAGCGAGATGACAAGAGGAGTATTGTCTACTGATTGAGTGGCAGTTGGTGCAGGCGGGCCGGGAAGGCTTAACAAGTTCGGTAAAGAGGCAACGGCTATTTGCGTCTGGGGAACTGACTTAACGGTTACTTGCTCGCACTTTATTTTGTGGCTTTGCTAAAAATATGCTGAAATTTTAAATTGGAGATTTTGTTAGCTTACCTTTGTGAATATATTTTCAGTTGTATAACATTCTATGTAGGTACCTATAACTGTGTTATATGACATTTGAGACATAATTATGAGTTTGTTATGATTTATACAAACTGTTAGGTGTGTGAAAAAAGAATTAAAAAACGGAAATGTCATTGAATGTGACATAATGGGCGAATTATCTATATACATAATAATAAAACAGTAGGATCCGGTGTGTCTGTAAATTTTTTTTCTACTTTGTATAGGCTTGTGTTTGACCACGATCTCACTATGGTAAGTGATGATGTGGCCGTAAGCACACAAAGTCTAGAAAAAAAGTAGAAAAGAAATAGAACATAAGCCAGCGATTTTTAGAATTCTTTTCTGTCTCTCTGTCTGTCTGCATGTTTGTTGTTACATCTCCGGAACTACTACACGGATTTTCATTTAGTTTTCATAGGTAGATAGAGGGAGCAGTATATTGTTTCATTAAAATCGGATGTTGCGAAAAAAGTTATCGTCATTTAAAGATTTTTGGAATTTACTTTGATACTGTTAGAATGTTAAATAGCAACTAATAACGGATTTTCAAGGAGTTAGGAGTTACAGGTTAATGCTTGGCTTAGCACTTTGAATAGGCTTTACATCGAAATCGGGAGAGAGGAAGAAAATATATAGATATTTTATAAAGTCTTCGCGAGCGAAGCCGCGAGCGAAAAGCTAGTCACTAATAGATCTATATCAGGAAAATTCAAAAGATTATAAAACTACTAATATTATAAACGTGAAAGTTTGTATGGGTGTTTATCACATATAAATTTCTAGGATTACACATTTTTGTATCTAAAAATATCAGTCTACTATATACAAAATAGATTAACTTCGACAAATGGTAGATACACGCAAAACTGTTACAAATAACATTATTTCCTAACGCTTTTCTACAAAGATAAATTCTAATTAAAGCACAGCTCAGGATCCTCATAGTAACGGTATAATTTGGGAGTTGGCGACAATCTGAAGTTATGCGCATTATGTACTCGTTTATGTTGAACGTTAATCCCGCATTTACACTGCTAGATAAAAGGCATTCATGCGCAAACAGCCGGGATCGGCTCGGAGCATCGATATCAAAAAGACTAGATACCAGTTGCATTTAAATATATTTATTTATTTCCGTGTACCAATACAAATTAGAATTTGTTATTTACTATAATAGATGTCAAAAACAAAATAATGAATTATGTACACATTCTACTACTTTTTTTTTATGCTACTAAGGTGGCACATACGGCTCGCCTGATTTTAAGCGGTTACCGTTGACGTATGAAAAACCTGGAGTATCACTCTCGCATTGTCGATCCTGCAAAAATCTTTTTACATCCTTCGTAACGATCCGCCTTCACTGAAGAATGATCCTAAATTGACATTTGTGTGGGACATTTTCCTTTGACACTTTTCCCATTGTGAATCTAGTAACTCTTTACATCGATATCAAAGGATTGTCAGATCTACGTACATGGGCCGATTGTATCCCAGTTTAAGCATATTAAATCGACAGCTATAATGACTATAATATTGTTTTATAGTTTCCTGGTCAGGATAGATTACTTGTATTTTTAATCCTGTTCTCCATTATTGGAATTTATTTGTGACACATCAAAATTCTAATTGATTTTACAACTTAGCCTAGAAAATAACTTAATGCCAAATGCAACTGCCAAAACATAGGTAGATGCTTGGTGATTTTCAAATGGTTTTGAAATTTTCAACCTAATTGTTTAAATCCCGCAGGTGCTTGTCTTTTTTTATTTTGGACTTGAAATTCTTTATTTTCAATTGAAAACTTAAAAATTAACATTATAGACACCGCTCCATTCATATGACACTATCCGACTAATATTATAAATATGAAAGTTTGTATATTTGGATGTTTGTTACCACTCAACTCCGTAGCGGCTGAACGGATTTGGATGAAACTTGGCACACAGATAGAATATACCCTAGATTAACAGTGGGAACATTCTCAGTAGGACTAAATCAATTATTTTATGTAATAAATCCCAGTTGGTTTTGAAAAGAGTAATTGCTGAGTTTCTTGCCGGCTCTTCTCAGTAAAAGCAGCCTTCCGAACCGAGCGTTAGAGTCAGACTATTCAAACTATTCAAAAGTGCTTGTAAAGGCCTATTTGAATATTTTTTTTTCATTTTATTTCAATGCTTTTTATCCCGGGAAAACATGAGATACCTCTGGAACGCGCGTGAAACCGCGGGGTGGAAGCTTATCATGTATAAGTACAAACAACTACTACTACAGCTTATTTTACCTACCTCTATTGCTATCACGTGTGCCAACATAAGTTTTGTCAGTATATTTGTACTGCGCTATCCTCATAACTGTTATGTTTGTGTCACAAACTTTTTCCGTACACTGTATGTTCCGGTGTAGCTGTGTCGCACAGTTCAACAACTACTTGAAAACTTTAATTTTCACTATCACACTATGAAGTTGGATTTTAAATTTCAAAAGTTTTGATTCGAAAATTTTCAATGTTTAGAAAGTTAGGTATTCGAGGCTGCGCTTGTGAAACTAGAACTGTCCCACTTATGTAGAGTTAAGGGCCCTATTCTAAGTTTAAATTAAATTTATAACATTTTGTTGTCGCTTCGGGCAAGGACATTATACTGCTGCAAATTTTCTAAGCCTAATTACATCGATATTTTTTAATATCTTGATGTACATTATCTTTGAATAAATTTGCAGAGCTCTTTTCAATAATAATTTATATCAAAAACTAATCTGAAAACGGTGAATTAAGACCTATATAAAACTGTTATAAATATTTTTATAATTGAATGATACTTTGCACTCAAATTGTTAAAAGCAGTTCTTCTAAAAACAAATCAGTTAATTTATTACAGCCAATCTGCGAAAAGCTCTATATCAGATTTAAAAAAAAATGACATCCCGATTGTATCACAACGTGATTGCAACAGCAGTGAAAGAGAAACAGATATTGATGACTCGTTCACTGAGCTAATATCCCCGCAGTGTGATCCCAAACACCAAACAAAGGTACAAACGAGCTCGAATATTTACGCGGCATCGTTATTGCACGCGTGAATTATTGACGCACTGATATCGGACGCGATTGATTGGCCGATTGTACTTCGGCAAACATTCCACTATAAAAAGCCAATGTTGGTTCAGTTTTGTAAAGTTTACTTTGAAATTGTTTATGCGGAAATGTTGTACGACTGATATAACCTAAAGCATTGATTGAACATTTTTAATGTGAATAATGAACGTGAGATATAGCTTCCCGTATTGAATAAAAAGTTCAGGATCACTCAGTGATTTAAAAACTAAATATTTTATTTGGTCTAGAAGCTGTAAATGCAGATTCTTGCGCTAAAAAGGGTAATGCATTTTAAAATCTTATCATTTAGCCATAAGTGCAGCAGTATTGAAGAATCTTATCGGCAGTAGATGTTCAAAATATATTTCTAGCTACACGTATCCATATTACCAACAAAAACATTCAACCCACAGTTTCCGGACATTAACATTTGGTGGAAGATCCTCCATTTCCAGTAACATCAGACATTACGTCGTCGTCGTAATGTCACAAATGGCTTCGACTGAACATAAGTACCTTTAACAGGTCCCAGTGCCATACATATGTGAGTCGGAGACCATCAGGTATGTTATGCAATGTATCGTTTTCCTTATTGCTACTTTTTACTACTAAGCCTGCGCTATCTGTCCGTCTGTCATGGGCTTTTTACACCCTATCATAATTAATAAAAATTTCAAAACAAATTCAAGGTGGGCTCCTATACGAGAAATTTCTGAAAAATCGGTTCTGAAAAAAACCGTTCTGAAAAATGGCATATTATATTCTTGATGCGAAGTGGCCTCTATATAAGCAGAATTTCTTCCAGGTTTTGGCCTTACTACCTTCGGCAATAACTTATGTTGAAATTGTGAACAAGCACAGGCCTATTACATAGAGCAATAAAATAAAATAAAAAGTCGACAGCGTGTCGGTGAAAATTTAAAATATGTACTACCTACTTGAAAATAATCACATTATCGTACATCTTACTTCCTACTTGCAGCTATCCTATCCTACTAATTAACTTTAACTTTATATTATGAATGTGAAAGTTTGTGAGCATGGATGGATGTCTGGATGAACATGAACTTGTTCAGGTTATTATTTTTTATTAATTTTTCTTGTTGTTATTTTTTTTTGTGTTTATGCGTATTATATTTCTTTAATAATTGTAAAACATTTAATAGAAAAAAGCCAACATTGGCAGACGGTCCAAAAAAAAAATCAATATATAAAAAATGTAACCTTGCAGAGTTTGTTGCCGGTTCTTCTCAGTTGAAGGCGACTTCCGAATCGGTGGTAACCGTAGTTTCGACGTTCATAAGTGCCCTCCTAAACCTAAACTGAATAAATGGCTTTGACTTTGATGTTTGTTACTCTTTTGCCCAAACACTGAACAGATTTGGTTAAAGTTTGGCACATAGATAGAATTTATTCTAGATTAACATATAGGTTACTTTTTACATTTCCCGAGAAAATATAACATACCTCGGGAACGCGGGAAAACCGTGGGGTGAAAGCTAGTCTATAAACATACGTAGATAGTAAAGTATTTGTTATTCTTAACAATATCATCTACACGTGTATCCTATTGTGTTGCCGTAGCTGATCTGAACAAGGATTTATATTATTTTCCTTTTGACATGAAATTGAATAAACATTATAATGGCGTTGTGTGCCACGTGTCTCATAAAAGTAATAAACATAATTATTTAAGTCAATATCAAAGTCTAAGTATTCATTCAGCTTTTTGACCCTAGAAGGACACAAAGATAGCCATAGCACGGTGGTAGGATAGTACCCACCTGGTTGACTACCTCCCTCTTGGTGACAATCTGTCGACAAGCACTAGCGAAACCAGATTCTTATAGGCTCTATATCATCATCACTTACCATGATGAGAAATCATAAATTTGACTATTAGTAAAATAAAAATAAGGTTTAACAATTACATAATATGATACATTTTTTAAATATAAATAAATAATAACAGCGGTGGATGTGCGGTGTTGAATCGTAGCCGCTGCGGTGTGCAGCGCGGGTCTGGTAATCCCAAATATCGGCTAGATTGGATCCGCGACATGGCTCACCGCAGATTATACTGGCTCTCTCTATTATTGAAACTCCTGTCATGAGGACGTGGCCACATTAACAGCGGGTAATTCTGTAAAGAAAATTTTTTTTTTTCTTTTGTATTAGTAGGCATGTTTGACCATAATCCCACTATGGTTAGTGATGTGTGGCCGAAGGTGGTAAGCACACAAAGCTTAGAAGGAACTGGCTCTCAAGTGCAGCTGCCAGAACACACCAATAGATGTATGTCCACAGATTTTCAACGTGAGGGTGGTGGCCAGTCAGGCGGGTACTTTAAAGTACCCTACCACCGTGCTATGGTTTCCTCATGATGTTTTCGTTCACCGAAAGCTCAAGCCCATTGTATTATGTTCCATAGTTTCCTTATATCAATATTTTCATCCACTGGTGGGTAGGTAAATCTTAAACAGAAAAAATAAAGAATGATTTCAAATTTTCACTTATCACTGAAAAGACAAATTTGAATCCATGCGACATAATCAGAGGTACTAACTTTAATAATTGAATGAACTTAATACATATAATATATAATATAGCGGTATAAGCTTACACTTGGGCTCGACCCCACATCGCACTCGCGTTACATGAATATTCATCGTTCCCCCGCTCGGGCTCACCGCTCACCGTTCGTCCGAACGACGTTATGTGTTTGTGCAAACAACGTGTCAGTACTTATAGGAGGATCACGAATACCGCGGCTCCGCCTGCCGTCATCACAAGAAATACTATTCACTTACTGATCACGATATTTCAAGAACCAAAAAGTCACAACAAACTTGGAATTTGGTAAGTAAAGGGTGTAGCCATTCGTTAAGAAGGATTTCCCAGAATTCAACCTTTACGGGGGTAAAAGGGGGAAATACAGTTTGTATGAAAACTTTTGTAGAAAGAAATTGGAATAAGAAAAATGCGTGTTAATATTGTTCAAAGAAGATAAACAGCATTCCAAGATTTTTCAAAACTGCCCTCTCAGTGAGTGGAATGGGGAAATAATGTTAGTATAGAAAAAAATCGTAGAGGGCTAGTTTGAATCACAAAGTCAAACATATTTGTAATATAATAATAATAATATTTATTTTAAGGAGCCGCAGGGAGAAGCTAGTACTATAGGTTTTTAACCCATGACCTTTGGCGTGATTTGTACCACCAACACATAGAGTATCAATACTGCGGCAGACAGACTAGAGTCTCCGAATGAAGCAATACAATGAGTAACGGCAGCAGAGTAGCAGAATGAGCTGAATGAACTCAACTTTAAATTGAACATAATTCGCTTAAAGCCGCCGAATATCGTCGCGGTATTGTGATATCCGAGAATATAACGTTATTTAAAAAAACGTTTGGCATCTTTGAAAGTGTCTGAGTAATCCAAAAATTGTCGACATAATGATGCGAGATATAACCAATATAGTACTCAAATTTTTCGCATATATTTATATAGATAAATCATACCTTGGAATAATATTAAGATTTTGCGTACCGAGAAAACATTCAATCCCTTCAGAATACGGAAAAATTCGTGAAGCAGAAGCAAGCTAAAGTTATTTTTTATGATAAAATTAAGTTCCATTTTAGACACTACCTCAAAAATTTTACTGATTCTAAAAATATTATCTTTTTTTATACTACATAGGTGGCAAACAAGCTTACGGCCCACCATCTTGTACAAATTAGACTAGAAACCGACACAATTTTTATACACTGTATCGGGTATCCGTAATAATATGCCTAATACTATAAATATTAAACCTCAATGAAATTATCAATACAAACACTGTTTTATAAAATGTATGACCATCATATAATCGAAAGTCAGAATAGGCGCGCAAATCCTTCAGTTTATAAAATAAGTGTTGAAGTTTAAATATCTTTGAATCCGCTCGGTTTGCGCGCGGCGCGGTATCTGCGGTGGGCAGGCGCTGTCGGCGGCTGATAAAAACTCCGACCCAACTATACTACAAGCAGAGCAAGAGGCACGGCTAGTGAGTTACCTACAACTGTGGTGCTTCTGGGAGCCTAATTTAATTGTAAACATACCTTAAATAAAATCTTTTTCTTTCTTTCTTTCTTTCTTTCTTTCTATACCATGGATTTCTTTTGAAAAATATAACGTGGTAAATAAAAATCGTTGTTGAAAAACTAAATCCCTGTGATTGATAGTCATCCAAAACTCTAAATATGATATAATATAAATTAAAGTTAAAAAAAAGAAATCTATATTCCAAGATTGTCCTTACATAACAAAAGATTAACTTGAGATAGTGATCAAACATAAATCATAAGTTCAAAATGAGAGAATGAACTTCGGGGCACCTCTAACTATTTTAACTTTTATAATTTTAGCATGTTCAAGTAGCCACTTGTCCCTTTATTTGTGCGTTATAGATACTAGTATATTAACGATCTTTTTTATATTCGGATTCCGTTTTTAATCTCACAGCTGTTAGTCTTCCTCATATAAATGTGAAAATAGCAATAATTTTAAATTAAACCGCTCATCCAGTCTGTAAGCAATAAAAGTTTTCCTTTAATCTTTGTCATGTCGCCTCACGTGTACCATGGGATACTTTTCTTGTTCGTTCCCGCGGGATTTTGGCTCAGATAACTTGGCCTGTTTGCAGGAACGTTAGTCACTTTTCACTAGAGCTGTCTTTCTAACAAAAAGACTATTGTGGCCTAGAATAAAAAACGTCTGTAAACCTTTAATGGTACTCTAAGTTCACGTATTGATTACAACACATCCAAAACAATAAATAAATCTAAGAATTTTATGTGCTTAACACTCTTGGTGAGATTATGGTCAAAAACGGGTCTAATAGTAAAAAAAATAGCTTGAATTCCTACTTATTCTATTTACTTAATCACGCATAAATGGAATTGGATGAAAATTGCCACATAGATAGATCATACCCTGGAATAACATTTTTTTATTTATTTATCGCGGGAAAACATAACATCCTTCGGGAACGCGGGTGAAATCGCGGGGCAAAAGCTAGTATTTGTCAAATCAGCTATTTTTAAATGTAATGTATGACCTAGATAAAGCTTGTTAAATGCAAATATTTTTTATCTAGTTTATTTTTGCTGCTTCAGTTTCAACTTCCAACTCGTAACTGCTCTCGTTTCGTTTTAATTTGTATCATTTTTTATACGTTTACGGTCAGCAAACAGAGATGCAGCATGTAGAGAGAGATACATGTATGCAGTGAGCTTACAAATACTAAAGTCGTTGCTTTGAAAACCATGTTAGTCTCGTTTCTTCTACCGTCAAACTAATTACGTCAAAACGAGACATCACTTGACGTCAAGATGGGAACCATGGCAGATATGCCTACAGGCACATACAATGTGGGACCGCGTCAGTGCCGTAAACAGCTAATCTAGTTACAATAGTAATATTTAAGGTCATTGAATGCATGTATACATGTATCATAATCATATATCTATTGCTTTGAATATAATGTCCAAAATTTCTACTAGCTTTCGAATAAATATTTAAAACCTCGGGTAAAACCGTAAGGCGGAAAGTTGTTTGTGCTCGTGATCGTATGATTTTCCGAGTTAAAATTATATTATAATTATTACAAGGTATGACTAACCAATGTAAATTCGTTCATTACAGCGTGATCGAGTGACAAACAAACATAAAAAAAGAAACTTAAGAAAGAAATTATTCAATACTAGCTTCTGCCCCGCAGTTTCACCCGCATTACCGAGCGATTTTATGTTTTCCTGGATAAAAAGTACCCTTTATGTTATTCCAAGGTTTGATATATCTATTAGCTAAATTTCATCCAAATCCATTCTGCTGTTTATTGGCAATTGAGTCACAAACTTTCACATCAATAATATTACTAGCTGTCCTTCGTGGTTTCACCCGCGTTTCACAAAAAAGTAGCACATCTCCTTCTCCATACTATAGGCTATCAGCGTACTAAATTTTTATCGCAATCGGTTCAGCAGTTTAGGCGTGAAAAGGTAACAAACAAACAAACTCACATTCGCATTTATAATATTAGTTAGGATTAGGATAGGATATAGTAGGATTTATTGTAGTGCCGTATTTTAGATTAGCTAAAGTTAAAAAGTCATTTCTTGGATGTAGTGTTCGCTTTTATAATAAAATACCTAACTCAGTTACCAAGATGACTGATTTTAAATTCAAATCGTACATAATGAAAGTTTTAAAAGAAAATGCCTATTACAAGGTAGCTCATTACATTGAGGATAAAGATGTCTGGAAGTAGCTGCACTCTGCACAAGTGCATCTTGTACATACTTTTATACAAAAGCCAGTAGGTACTTACTTAGTATTAGAGATACTAATTTTTTGTTAAAATTTGAACTTGTTAAGGTTATTATTTTTTATTTATTTTTCTTGTTATTTTTTTTCTCATTTTTGTGTTTATGCGTATTATATTTCTTTAATAATTGTAAAACATTTAATGGAAAAAAGCCAACATTGTCAGATTGTCCAAAAAAAAAAAACAAAAAACTTAATATATGAAAAATGTAACCTTGCTGAGTTTCTTGCCGGTTCTTCTCAGTTGAAGGCGACTTCCGAATAGGTGGTAACTTCAGTAGTTTCGACGTTCATAAGTGCCCTCTTAGGGCCTAAACTGAATAAATGACTTTGACTTTATTTAATTAAAAAAGAAAACCATAATAAGCAGCTCATCAGTATTATTACTGTTCTTCAATGTGACAGCCTTAGTTCGACTGGATACCTAATGGTCGATTACATATTTATTAGCTTACAACTTAAAAACTTCAAGACTTATCAGACTAGGCACTTACTGTAATTTAATATTCAGTATATTTAAATTTAATTCGATGATAGCTTTAGTGACGTCAAATGGCGTGACAAAGTCGTGAGTTCGAATTCTACTAAAGGCAATACCACACTGCTCCATCGCGCTGCGTAAAATACAGTAAATCATCATCTCTTTTAAAACCGAGCAAGCGTCATTGACGTGCGACGACGCAACGCAGCGCAACGTGTGGCATCGCCCTAAGAGTTTAACTTTTCAGTAAAGGAAAACATCATGAGGAAATCATAGCACGGTGATGGGGTACTTTGTACGACGGGCTGGCTACAACCCTCTAGTTGAAAATCTATCGCCAAGCACATACCTGTGTGTTTCAGCAGTTGCACTTGAGAGCCAGTTCCTTCTTGGTTTTGTTTGCTTGCCACATTCAGCCGCAACATCATCGTACATACCAGTAAGTTCCTGCGGCTGCACTTTTTTTTTTTTACTTTGTATAGGTTTGTGTTTGACCACAATCTCACTATGGCAAGTGATGATTTGGCATAAGGTGGTAAGCACACAAAGCCTAGAAGGAACTGGCTCTCAAGTGCAGCTAACGGAACACACCACTAGGTGTTTGGCGATAGATTTTCAACTTGAGGGTGGTAGCCAGCCAGACGGGTACCACAAAGTACCCTACCACCGCGTGCTATGGTTTCTTCACGGTGTTTTCCTTCACCGAAAGCTCAAGCTCATTGTAGGATTCGAACCCACGACCTTCGCCGCTGCATCCAACGTCACTACCACTGAGCTATCATCGCCTTATGGAGAAATAAGGTTTGACACCCAAACGGTATCAAATCTA
This sequence comes from Tetheella fluctuosa, assembly GCA_951216915.1. Classification (NCBI taxonomy): domain Eukaryota; kingdom Metazoa; phylum Arthropoda; class Insecta; order Lepidoptera; family Drepanidae; genus Tetheella; species Tetheella fluctuosa. The sequence goes on from OX578215.1 coordinate 278,720, forward strand.
CAATATTTATAAAAAAAAAATCTACAATCAAATAGAACCACCATAATAAAAAAAAAACTCTATCAAGTCTCGACAAAATGTTGGTAGTGTCGAGAAGTGTCGCAGTTGATGTTAACTGATTTAAAGTGGCTCTCGGCTAGAGTTGGGTAGTTACGGGACCTTTCCATTTTGTACGACTATATAATAGTAAAGTTTATTTTTGTACAGGATTTTTTTGTACTCACCTCAATTGTTACTGGCCATTTGTACTATTTTCAAATTTTTGTATGAAAACAATATTTTCAAAAAAAGAACACGATTATAATCTAATGTCTTCAGCCTTTTTTTAATATGAAAAAATTAAAGTCAATAAATGTTATTAAAATTGTTCGGAGGCTCCAAGGTTTTTTTTTGACTCCAAAGACTCCAAAGCATACTAGTCTCGGGTATACAATAAGTGTGTTTTTGGGCCCTAACGAAAAAAAATATCTGAAAGATTGTTTATATAACATTATATATAACTAGCGACGCACCCCGGCTTTGGATGGGTACGATTTATATACACAAACCGTTCTCTTTTATTGCTTTTTTGTTTTAATGAAAATTGTATTAAAATCCTTTGCGTGGTTTAGAAGAAGTAAGCAGAGAAACATACTTTGTTTTATACTGTTTAGTATAATCTTCATTTTATTAATCTAAAATAGCTTATAAGATTTTACTGCAGCTGTGTTTGTAATTTACTTCTTCAAAACCCAATTTGGATAGATTTTACGTAAAATTAATTATTCTCTTTCAATAATTACTTCTTTTTGAATAAAAAATCTAAGTAATCAGCGTACGTAAGTGTTTTATTAGTTCTTTAGCGTAATTTCTTAATTACGAATAAATTTATATTTTTTTAATGTACTTACTTTTGTGATAAGGGGCCACTTTTAGTCAACGCTGAGACATGATCAAATAAAGAATTAAAAAAAAACCTTAAAATATTTCGTTTTATTAAAAATTTATGGGTTTTTAAGGCGATGATAGCTCAGTGGTAGTGACGTCGGACGCCGCGGCGAAGGTCGTGGGTTCGAATGCTACAATGAGCTTGAGCTTTCGGTGAAGGAAAACATCGTGAAGAAACCATAGCACGGTGGTAGGGTACTTTGTAGTACCCGCCTGGCTGGCTACCACCCTCAAGTTGAAAATCTGTCGCCAAACACCTATTGGTGTGTTCCGGAAGCTGCACTTGAGAGCCAGATCCTTCTAGGCTTTGTGTGCTTACCACCTTCGGCCACATCATCACCTACCATAGTGAGATTGTGGTCAAACACAAGCCTATACAAAGTAAAATAAAAAAAAACAATGAAATATAAAAAATAATATTTTCCTTCAAATAAGCTTTCACAAGGAATTATAAATAGTTTAACTTTAACGCATGGTTCAGAAGGTTGCTTTTGCTGAAAGAGTCAGCAATGAACTTAATAATGACGTGTTAAGTCAGCAAAAAAGAATGATAGGTAATTGCCTTTTTATTCAACATTCATACTATTATAAAAATAATACGCGGCTAACGGCTTCTTAACTTACCTTTATTCGGCAAGATATAAGTAGCAAAGGATTATCTTTCTATTTATGATGTTTATTTCGAGAAAGCGCGCTCCTCTAGTAAGCCACTTATAAAGCTTCCGAGCTATTATAAAATAATATCATACATACGAATATAGCTCTTGTTTCCATAATAATACCATATAAAATCGTAGACAAGCTCTCAATACAAGTTGTCTTCACCAAGGACGAATCCGGAAAACTAATTTCGAACATAATAGTCGAGAAACTCAAACCACCTAATTTAATTATCGACAATCGTACAATAGAAACGAAACAAAGGCCTTTAATCTATGCAAAACATGGTCTCGTATTCAATTATGTCCTAAACCGAATACAAAATCAGGATGTATAATATCACATCCACAAATAAAATACAACACGCTATTTTCAGATGGTCAATTGGGAGACTGGAATATGGAAGCCACACTGGTATAAAATTTTATTCTGTGACGCGAAGTTAGTGGGTGCTACGCTACAGCATCTCCCGCCATTCGCGTCGTTGGTGTGAACGCGCTCGGTTGACTCCGCTACGGCGCTACGGCGTAGAGGTTCGTAGCGCTACGAAACGGAAAGTATTTCGCAAGTGAGTTTGTGAACTGTTTATGACTTGACTGAGTGGAGTACTATGGAATGAGTTAAGGAACTTGACTTTTGAATTTGTGAACATCCTGAAAAAGTTATATTTGTAAGTACATCACTATTAAAATACCTGTATTAGTACTATTATTTAGTTTACAAATTTTATTTAATATATTTTTTTAATTTATTGCTTGAGTCGATGTTTTGTTCGACACTTTTTGTTTTATAAATACGTACCTATATATAAGAATTATGAATAGTAAAAGTATGTGTTGAGTTATTTTCTATTAATTGAGTACTTACGAAAAAATTATCATTTGTTTACTTAAATATTCTTTGCTAAAAAAAAAATAATTAAAAATGGTGATATTTTAATTAAACAACTTATCTGAAAGACGACGAGTTGGCTCCACTAGCGGGTATATTTTGTATGGTTGGTAAGATACCCTACCACAAAATGCCACAAAAAAAAATTAGAAAATAAGTGTTTTGATAAAGTTTTATTCAGGTTCTTCTTCAAAGTTTTCTTTTTTTAATTATATCTATTAGATAGGCTACATTTGACCACAATGGAAGGTGGTATGCACACAGAGCTTAGTAGGGAAGTGCCGCAATACATCGCTACGCACTAGTACTTGGGAATAGACGTCCAACTGTAGGTAACCACACGGTTATTTCAAAGTACCCACCACCATATCACGTAATTTTCCTTCATCGAATGATCAAACATACTGTTTTAAACTTACGATCATATTACTGAGCTATCAAACCCAGGCTTTTATATTTATAGTAGCTTACCACCCCGCAGTTTCACCCGCCAACCCCCATTTTACCCCCTTAGGGGTGGAATTTTCAAATAGCTTACATCATAATAGCTATCTGTACCTATGCCAAATTTTATCCCGATCCGTCCAGTGGTTTGAGCTGTGCGTTGATAGATCAGTAAGTCAGTCACATTTTGTGTCAGTCATAAAGTTGTGAATTAAATAAATGCTTCATAATAACGAGCCCGCTGGCCAGCGACAATAAAACTGTAAAAGTAAACAAGCAATAACATTGTGAAGTGCCGCTGAAAGTCCTCGAGCACAGGTAGGTAGGTATTTGTATTAAAATTATATTCGTACAGAGCTATAAAGGATGTTTGAAGATTAAACATGTTATAAAAAGTATAGAAAAAAATGAAAAATTAACAGATACATTGGTAGTATCACAATTAATATGTTTTTTTTTAATTATACCATTAAGGTGGCAAACAAGCATACAAAGGTTGTGTGTTCGAATCCTACAATGAGCAAAGACTTAGTGAGGAAGTCATTACGGGCTCAGAAGTGTAGAAACTGTCGCCGAGTACAGCAGTGGCTTGTGGTCAAACATAGGTTAATATTTACTTCGTTTTATTTAGCTCAAAAAATTATAAATAATTTATTTTTATCCTACATGTACCAATATTTCATTTAAAACCATTAATAAACGACGATTTGTATAAATTTCCAGACACACAAAACATATACATGAAACCTTACTTAACTTACCTTACTACGAAACTTTACTCAAGTTTTCGATTAACCATTTACTTTTATCTCAAAATACCAGCGTTTACTCTCCCTGAGACGTGATCATATTTAGATGACTGACACGAAATAAAAGTACGCGCTTTAAATAAAAAAGAACAAGTTGAAATGTTTTCGTTTGTTTTGTGGACTCACAAATACTTTTGGGCAAATTTATGAAAACGATGATATTAAATTAGTAAATATACTTAAGTAACCGAGACTTGGATGTTCTATAGCATTTATGAAAATATACTAACTGGGTGTCTGTTTTAATAAGTAAGATCTAACTTTCCTTTTAGAGAATCTTTTTTGACAAAACAAAATAATTATTTCAGGCATCAAATCAGAGCTGAGATTAACTAAAGTTGTATGTTTGTTGGCAGGTAAAGACAACATGCTTGCAGGAATGGTGGCCATCTTTGTGGCGGTCACTGCGTTTGGTAAGTTTTTAAAATTTAATTTGTTGGCGCCATTATATATATTATTTATCTAATATTAGCCGCCCCGCGGTATCACCCGCGTTTCCAAGAGGTCAGATGTTTTCCTGGGACACAAAGTATATTTTGTGGTAATCCAGAATATATTCTGTATGGTAAACTTCATCTAAATCCGTTCATCCGTCACAGAGCTAAGTGGTAACAAACATAAAATATACACATACATTCGCATTTATAACATTCGACCACCCATAGTTTAAATATCAAAAATATTTCACAAGGTACATGAATAATCTGGGTATTAAGTATAAATATCATTATTTAACAGACTCAAGTAGACTATCCCCACAAACAGCGCCTACCCATGACGCATGTGGCAGCCACCACCGTACAATATAAAGTATAAATGTACGTAAATAGAAAATGATCGCATCCTGCAGCTGCTCAATCATTGAATTACAAAAATAATAATATTAGACACTTTAAATTACAAATTTCAATTAAGTATCATGCAATATGAAATTAGATTTTGAAATCACTACTGTACGGCTTAATTTACAATGTATGATGTAGTTTAGAACGTAAAGCCTGTGTCACACCGGACGCTGACGAGAGCTTAAGTGCTCACTTGAAATGTGAACAAAGGGTGGGTGCACACCGTACCGCGCATGCTTCGAGGACCATCCACCGCCTAATTATTAAATGAGGCGAGAATTGGTCCGCATATAGGGGGATGAACTATCGTGTTGTAATATTTCATGCATGGAAAACTCCTAACCTAAATATAAAAAACATTTTTCGTAAAACTCCAGGTAACAGCGACCTGGTACATCAGAAAACTAATAAAAGAATAACTAAAATAAATAAGCCATTATGTATAACTATCCTATTTGTATTATTTTTTTACGAACCTACGTTTATGGTAGATACTTTCAATCATTACTACTTTCAACCAAAATTTCACTCCTTTTGTAAATACACTGTCAAAAAGTAATTTTGGCTTTAACTCTCCAATTAACCGTTGTTTGAGGTTATATAATAGTAAATTCATAAGCATGGATATCGATATTTTTTTGATATTTTCTTGCTATTTTTTTTTCATTTTTGTGTTTATGCGTATTATATGTCTTTAATAATTGTAAAACATTTAATGGAAAAAAAAGCCAACATTGTCAGATTGTCCAAAAAAAAACCAAAAATTAAATATATGAAAAGTGTAACCTTGCTGAGTTTCTTGCCGGTTCTTCTCAGTTAAAGGCGACTTCCGAATCGGTGGTCAGTAGTTTCGACGTTCATAAGTGCCCTCTTAGGGCCTAAACTGAATAAATGGCTCTGATTTTGACTTTGACTTTAATAGCTTAACTAATTTCAAATCAAAATTACTGAGCTAATATTGTTTTAATAAAACTGCTAGATTAAATTTGTATGTTCTTTTTTATTAAATTTAGTCATCATTGTAATTTTTTTAGTAATGTAGCAATTTCTTTTTCGGATCATTGTTAGCGCATGCCGTGATCACCTATACCACTAGATCACCAGTTTTTGTTGACTTGTTGTGTTTTTTCTAAGTGTTGTGTATCATACTTGTTGGTGATTCTATTAAATAAATAAAAATAAAATTATCCTTGGCCTATAGTATTACGGGTCAATTTTACTTGTTGAATCCCGCGATCCCGAATTAAAAATCCCAACTAACATCCTTCAACTTTGTTTTTTTTTTTACCATGAAAACGTAGCAAGCCGACTTAACTTTACTTTGATTATATTGTTTTGAAATAAATAAAAAAATTGCACTCCGGGAGTGATTAACATTGAGATTGAGATTGAGCTCTTGTATCATCATCATTATCATTAAAATTATTACAATCTAAAATAGATTTTTTTAGAACTTGGGTAAAAATGCTTTCATCTCTCTCTTCATTCTCTACAAGTCGCATTTCTCAAACGATTCTCGTGAAATTTTGTGAGCAGGTTCGATTATAATCGAAATATCCATAATATGGATTTTTTGTCGATTCTGTTTTTAGATGGGGGTCGAAAATGTAAAAAACGCGCGAGGTCTCAGCTCTCAGAGCCATTAGTTTAGAATTGTACGTTTAAACTACGTGACTTAACGTATTCGTCTCCTAGTATCCTTCTTTACTCCATTCCAACAAACTTACTCCAACTTAGTTTATTTTATCACCACTTAATATAATAACAACAAGAACTCACGTGCACAAATTTCCATGTTATTAACTTCACACGTCAAAATAAATGAAGCAAAGAAGATAAAAAGGACATAAACTGACAGAACTCAAACACATTTTCACCATCTTACACTCAAACGCATGTGTCACATAGTAATAAATATATTGATGATTTAGGACTAGCGAAGAACTACGGAAGAAACGTGCTGAGTCAAAATACTTCGCCTGCAGGACTAAAGATTTACTGGTCATTTTTGCTAGTGTGATTTGGTTCGATACTTCTTTGCTATGCACAACTGATTACGCTGTTTTTATATTGGAGTAGACTCGACTCGATGCTTCACCCTACAGGACACCAGGACTTTTATTCAAAACAAATTAATACAAGCTATTCTCAACGTAACTATATCAATAATAAACAATAAACATTTTAACAATAAACTATAATTATCTGTATATATATATATAATAATAAGATCTTTCATCCGAGCAAATTAAATTTGTTTTGGTAGCCAATGGAAACTAGCATTTATGTTACCTAATTTGAGGTAGAGTTTGCAATGACAGTCAAATAATAGTCAATATTCTATCCTGTGGATTTTGATAATTTACTTGTACTTAGAAAGCAAATTATACTTGTTTGTATTATGTCGTTTGCGGTAGAAACCATGGGTCCGTGGGGGTCCGAAGCTCACCCATTTGCTCAGACTTTATCATCTAAGCTTATCGAGGCTTCGGGAGACCGACGGGCTGGGAGCTTTTTCCACCAATGCATTAGCTTGGCCATACAAAAAGGAACGCTGCCAGCCTGTTGGGAACCTTGCCCATCGGCAGCAGCGGAAGCTTTGAGGACATTTTCTATATATTATAGTTTGTATTCTATATTGTTATTGTAAATAAATCTTTTTTGTATTACATAAAGGTCAACGTAGTTTTGGCACGCGCGTCCCATTCGCGAGCCAACCGAATAACTTAGTTAAGTTTCACTCTAAATTCAGGAGGCATTAATAAATTAGCAGGCAGGTGTTAAATACGATGTCATCTTCATCGCTTAGCCCAACTATTGATACGATCGACTGTAACACATGTATAGCTCTTAGAAGTTTTCTCATATCATCGTTATCATTATCATTATCAATGTGGTGGGTCGCTCACTTCCCTATAATATGTGCGAGGAGGGCGATGGCTGCCACATGCGTCATACTTGTGAACAGGTGCAGCTTGTGGGGGCTGGTCTGCTTAAGTTTGCAATCCATTTGTTTACTAAGTTACTCATAATTTTGATATATTTTTTTCCTTACTGTCATATAACACACACATATTGTCAGTGAGACTAGATAAATAATTTGATGTAATGAATCTGAGTTGGTTTTGAAAAGAGTAATTGCTGAGTTTCTTGCCGGTTCTTCTCAGTAAAAGCAACCTTCCGAACCGTGCGTTAGAGTCAGACTATTCATAAGTGCGTTTTGAATAAAAAATATTTTCATTTCATTTCATTCATTTCATTTCATTCATTTCATTTCATTTCATTCATTTCATTTCATTTCATTTCATTCATTTCATTTCATTTTCATTTCATTTCAATGGTTGATATTATTCCTCTTATATTTGTGATAATTGCATCCAGATCTATGTATTTATGAAAATAAAATCTATATATTTTCCTCTATTATTATTATTTATATATTATTATTTATTCTCACATATTTTCCTATTTATTTTGTCTTGTTATTTCTAGCCTAGTTCCTTCTTAGTTCAATCACAGCGTAATTACATACAGTGGTCTATCGCGTTTGAAGTTACACGAAATGCCGCTTTGTATAGGCATTCGTAATTGCTCCATTGTGTCCCAAGCTTGGGCTCGCTACCGCCCCTCTCTCACCCCGCACGATTGCTCTGTCTACGTGTCCGTTGGCCGACTGTAAGAAAGAGTTACATAGACTGTGGTTCAATGCTGACTTGGTGGTACTTTCTTTAGCTTTGACCTTCTTGAGTGTCTTAAGTGCCTAAACTAAAAAAGAATACATAGATTTTGTGTATTTTTTTATTCATGCGTGAGTTAAATTGTCTGATTATTGCAATTTTATAAATATAATTGGAGATTCAAGAATTGCAAACAGCAGCAATTATATGTAAAACAAAAAATGTCACATGAGATAAAAATATAATGGTTTTTCCTTTTTTAACTTCATTCCTGGTTTGTTTCAACTTCTATATTGTAGGCACTGGTTTCTGATGCATCTACAAAATTAGAAAATCATACTAATGACAAAATAAAAAAGGATGATCATTAGATCTCTCATTTGTCACCTACCCATTGTTTTTAGTTCCATACCAAATTAGGCATCGAACAGTTTTGGCATAGCTACGACTTTCTAAGTCACATTTAATAATGATTCATACATAAATCTACGAAGGAGTTGGTATATAAACCGTAGGTATTGTTCATGACCGCGGCTGGAGACATTTCGGTGATATATCTTGGAGGTCGTACTGTACAAGGGATAAACTTGCAGCGAGCAATCATTACAATGCGATACGATCGTTGAAAACAAAGGTAAACAAAATACATGATTAAACATCATAAGAGTATGTAGAATAGATAGCATAATTATACAAAAATGATGGTATCTCTCTTTAGCTCGCTGATAGACTTTCAAATGTTTTTTTTTTATCTCGACAAGTTTATTTGATAGAATATCGATATGTTAAGCAATACATAAAGCGCTTAAAGCGGGCAATGCATCGACAGTTCTCGACGCTTAATAAACGTCTTATGATCAGGCCCCTAATTATTGATATTCTTTCTTAAACTCAATAGATTTTGACAGATTTCGGCCATATTTTTCGCCAAATGTCAAACGTGACATTGAAGTTAAACACTCAAAAATTGGACACCAGGTGAATCAACTACATGATAGACAACATTTGGAGTGTGAAAAATGGTGAGAAGGAATAGACGTTAATTGGAATGCATCTAAGTACAGTTTAAGTTTAACAGTTAGTAAAAAAAGAAATCGCTATCCGCTCATGATTTGCGAACGAATAGTTTTAAAACCGTCTCACAAAATCCAGCAATGTGGTTGAAAACGTGTCGCACGCTTGAGATTGGTTTTAATATTAAAAGCTTATATAATCCTGGAGGACCACATTTTAAAAAGTTATTCCAGATAGAGTATTAAAATTAAATGAAATGAGAAGAACAGCCTGTTTTAGTTTGTTATCGATTTCTTTCAGAATATTTTATAAAAAAATATTTCCCTCTAAAATACGTTTGCACTTTTATATTTCATGTAAAAAATACAAAATACCATCGAATACAAACAAAAAAAAATCATTTGCATTTCGATACCCATATTTCAATATTCATCGGACCATAAATATCCGCGTAACTAGTACTTCACGATTTCATCGTTAATAATATTTCCGTTGAAAGCATTGGTTTTTCAGAAATAAATTTTTAATTCCGACACTCCAGTACGTACATCAACATAATGTCTATTGCATTCAGCCGGTGCACTGATATCAAAGCTTCGTGGTTTCCCGATCCCCACCCTCATGTACTTTCATGTAACTAGTACAACTAGACCTCTCGCTAGAGTATCAAGCCCGCAAAAATGCACGTACAAGCACGGCTCCAGCTATATTTGCTATAAATGTAACACTGGCCCACTTTTTAATTACATGCATCATACCGCGTGAGTGTAATTTCGAAAGGATTTTGAGGTTTTTACGCTTTAAACATTATAGTTTTTTTGTTTTGTTTAAATTTATCACAGAGCGTTTAAAATGAAATTTATATTGAATCACATTATTTCTCGATCCTCTACATCTCAAGTATTATTACCGTAATTGCTGATTTCACTGGATCTGTTGATTGAAATTCGTGAACTAATTAATCTTTCCATCTGGTGATTGAATATTGATGAGTTTGATACGGGTTAAATGATGCAAAAATTACTTGGTTTGAGCTTGCAAACAATTTTACCTTATTGTATTTCATGGATTTAATTTTAATCGTAATTCTATTGAGCCAATGATTTATATTTAAGGTATGTCGCAAGCTTGAAATACATTTTCTTTAAGTTTGCTCTATTTATACACATCTATTAACATTCTTGCAATTTTCTTGGTCCCTCAAGACCCTGAACCTCATTCCTTAAATTTAATAGACCCTTACCTCCTGACTTAAGCAGGGTTAACATGACGACGGGATATTTCCGGTCGACTTCTTTCATTACTTCCTCGGCCGCATTAATCGGTTCAGCTGGTTTCCATCATGGTGGCGAGCACGTCCCGCAAACATTTGCGTATTGGTCCAATGATTGGCCTTGTTGGTGATAAATCACTATCCACTAAAGTTGCCGAAACTAGTCCAAGTTTGGAAATCGGTTTTGCTGTTTTTGTTGACTACTAACTTTGTTTATTTCCTCTGACGTTGTGTTCCCAAATGGTTGTGAGTGCCATAAACATTTCTTGTACGTTTCAACATGCTGACTTAGCTAAAATCGATTGACTGTGAATTTCAAGATTCAATTCGCAATGTTTATCCTAAATCAACATCATGAACAAATTTTCCCATCACAAGCTTCACTTCAAATGTTATAACTACACCAAGAGAGACCTGAAATTCAATCAAGCTTCGCAAATATTTGCGGGTTGAATGACCGGCAGCTATGGCCGGCTACAGTCGACTATAAATCAGCGGTCCGTCATGAGGATGACAGCACGTACCGACGCAGATATTAGATCAGCTGACACGCGCCTGATGGAGCGGTCCACAAATGATTGATGTCAAATTTTAATGGGATTATTTCGTTATCGCGATAAAGGTTTAGCGTTTGTATGGCGACGTCCTTTCACTCTGATTTTTAGTATTTCAGATTTTATATTACGACGCTATAACTGAACATATCTTTAAAAGCTTTTTATAAGGAAATAAACGTGAAATCGTAGGTCAATGCTACGGATTCTTTAGCAATGATTAAACAGTGATGACATCAAATGGATTATACCCACATTATACAATGAAATAAATAATTATTGTACCATTGATAAAGGCAAAACAAAAAGCAACTTCAAGAAAATTATTAAGAAGCATTATGTCAGTAAACTGTAAACTATGTCAGTAAAATATTGAGATGCATTGACTATAGTTTATACCTATGAACAAATATAATACCTATAATTAATATACTTTTAAAATACAACAAAAATATAATATACAATTCAAGACCAACTTATGACTAAAAGTAAGAAGCTTAAATAAAATAGTCTAAATTAAAAAAGTCGCTATCAGAAGGCAGCGTACCCAGAATGCTGGCGGCATTGCCACGTTGGATGGCAATGCTGATTCTCTGACCAAGATATAAGCCAGCATTCTGGTCACAAGTTTGCTTCGACCAGGCGTTTGGATATTTCGCGAAAAAGATGGTCAACAAATTATATAGATGGTTTTTGCTATCAATAAATAACTTTTATATTTTTGTGCGTGTGTTGAACCAGGTTATCAAATAGTAATTAATAGTATTATAACTAACTATGTACCTATATACTATGGAACTATTTAAGAGAACTGTATCTGCCAACAAACTGCAGTGCAGTTTGGCTGAATTAAGTTTAATTTCAAAAGCTGTACATGTTTGTTTAAAACAAAAATAAAATAAAAAATGTCGTGAAGAAGATTGTGTGAAAACTATAGTATCACACTAATATTATAAATGCGAAAGTTTGTGAGTGTGTGTGTTTGCATGTTTGCTACTTCTTCGCGCTCAAACAGCTGGACCATTTTTTATGAAATTTGGTATGGACACCGACATAGCTGACGCTGACACACCCTATGTGTTAATCCAGACACATAGGGCACTTTTTATCCCAGGAAAACATAAGATCCCTAGCTAGTTAATTATATATTAATTGGCACATAATATTAAAGAACTTTGAAACTAACCCTGTAAACATAAATATTAATATTATAGCAGTGTTATTCTGTTTTTCAATACGAATTCAATAGATTATACTTATTTAATAAATTTCGATATACCCAAGTACCATTATAGTAAGGATAATGGCAGTATTTACATGAACACCTGCTCCATAGACGCAAAGTTACTTCCTGGAACGTTGAGCCTGGAGAGTGTACTTGAACAGTAAATACTACTTTGTCTTGTAAACTTTTTGAGGAATTTAATCAAACTTATGCCTCGTATTCTATAGGTAGCTACATTCTATCTTACTTGCCGTTTCTAACAGTTATTTTTGGACAATCACAAAGCTACAATGTTTGTACTCATCTGGTGGATTAATTATAAATTCAGTGAGCGCGTGACTGGTGTTACAACAGGAGGCTTATATCTGTGTACAAACGAGTTGCTTAATACGAGATTTCTTTGGCTTTGTTCGGCTTGAAGGATCACTGTTGACTGGCAAGTACTTGTGTTAGATGATAACGGTACAAATAGCAGTGGCTTGATTAATTTTATACAATGAGGAAGTAAGGAAGCGGTGGGATCTAAGGAAATCTTCTTTCCTTCTTTGTTTGAATAATTTGAAAAGAGTATAACGAGTTTTCGTATTATTGTTTTGCCTAAAACGTGAATGATTATCTTTCTGACAAAAATATGAGTTATGAATACCGTTATCAAATTTTATGTATGTAAATAAATAAATAAATCATTGTATGTCTAAACTTGCGAAATATTTGCTTTTGATTTTTTATCTTTATTATGATGAACAGACTAGTCTCCATATACAGTTTTCTTTTACGATGCAGTATCATTATATAATATTTGTTATTATATATTAGTTGCATAGCATAGTCAAGAATGGAATCAAACTGTATTAATAGTTGCAGAAACAAAATAGGTAACGGTGTATGCTGGAGAAGTTATTGTCGAACAACTTTTTTTATCGAAGCCACGTTATAGGTGAGGAAATATGGAAAATCCATGTCTGCGCAAATATGATCGAGTCAGTGATGGCTATACCACAGTCTATGTAACTCTTACAGTCGGCCAACGGACACGTCTAGACAGAGCAATCGTGCGGGGCTTGCGGGGCGAGAGAGGGGCGGTAGCGAGCCCAAGCTGCCATACACTCGCTTGGGACACAATGCATTAATTACGAATGGCTATACAAAGCGGCATTTCACGTGGCTTCAAACGCGATAGACCACTGACAAAAATTTCACTAACTTGTAAGGTAAGGTAAGTTATTCTGACTCTCAAGCGCATTTCAGGACACAATAAAGTGGAACTGAAAATAAAAAATACAATCATCAAACGAAATAATATAAATGCGGATGTGAGTTTGATTGTTTATTTGTTACCTTTTCACACCTAAACCGCTGAACTGATAGCGATGAAATTTGGTACGCAGATAGCCTATGGTATAGAGAAGCACATGGGCTATTTTTTCTTGGAAACGCGAGTAAAACCGCGGGGGACGGTTAGTAATATCATAAAATATTCCTATGTATGTACAATTATACAAACAAAATTTACAAAACCTTCACTCCAAGTAATTCTGATAATACCCAGCATTATCAAGCCTAACTTCAATCATCCCGACACTTAAACAATAGTGAATATAAATGGCTTTGTATTCTGATAATTCTCTCACAAACTCGACGGTCTGTTCCCGGCCCTCGGGGACACCCACAACCGGGTGTTTGCTTTTACAATGGAAATTATACTGGCAAGTGTAACGATGATGCATCCCGGAGGAGAACCCGCGGGGCATATGTAGTGATAAGAGGCGGCGGGAGCGGGGAGACGCTTCTTGTGTGAATTGGAATTGAAATGAAAAATGAGAGCGTTTTTAGTTACAACCAAAGAAGGTTAATTGCTACTGAAGTTACTCATGTTGAAAATCGCGTAGCACTACCGGTTGTACCGACACCTCCACTTGAGATCGAGCTCCTTCTAGGCTTTGTGTGCTTATCACCTTCGGCTAGATCGTCGCTTATCATGGTGATATTGTGCATATAAGGAATATCTATATGAACAACTTGAACTAAGTGTCTAACCTTGAAATCGCAAAAAAATAACAGCCGCTCCATTTATTTTTATTCAAAATTAATTTTTACTAACATAAAGCTCTTAAGGCTCCAGTCTCCCTAAAATCAGTTTTCTTGCGGAATTTATCAGAAAAGAAATATTGTTTTTTAGTCATCAGAAAAGCAATAAATGAAATATATTTTACGTTATTTTAAAGTGTGAGATTAGAAGTTTCCAATACATATTTTATTTTTTAATTTGACGCCACTTTTATTAGCTTTGTGAGGCTTTAAACATACCTCTATTTACGTTCCACGCGTAGAGGGTCTCATTCATGCACACGCTACGAAAAAAATATAACAAAATCAAGAAATGTATTCAGATTACATTTGTCGGCAAATCCTCTACAATAATCTTATCTAGTTACTTTTTTTCTAAATTGTCTCAATTTCTTATTTAAATTGCTTTAAAAAGTTATAAATTTCTAAATTTGTAACGTTTAGTTTCGGTAAATTTAGCTCAAATGATTTTTTGAATGCATATATTTTTTATTCGACAGATAAGTAGTTGCTTTCGGAGTGGTTAAAGTGTGATTTCTCTAAACCATTACTTTGTAATAGAAAAAAATATATGTTGCAAGGGTCAAATTCAGAAATTTATAACTTTTTAAAGCAATTTAAATAAGAAATTGAGACAATTTGGAAAAAAAGTAACTAGATAAGATTATTGTAGAGGATTTGCCGACAAATGTAATCTGAATACATTTCTTGTTTTTGTTATATTTTTTTCGTAGCGTGTGCATGAATGAAACCCTCTACGCGTGGAACGTAAATAGAGGTATGTTTAAAGCCTCACAAAGCTAATAAAAGTGGCGTCAAATTAAAAAAAAAAAATGTATTGGAAACTTCTAATCTCACACTTTAAAATAACGTAAAATATATTTCATTTATTGCTTTTCTGATGACTAAAAAACAATATTTCTTTCCTGATAAATTCCGCAAGAACACTGATTTTAGGGAGACTGGAGCCTTAAGATGTGTACGTACTAACAGTTATGGACTAAGTTGTCTGAATTAAAAGTTTTTTTTTTTCATGGAAAGATACTGTTATCAAGCTCATAACTTCACATTTCCAATAATAAACAAAATTCAAAAAATTCAAAAATCATTTATTTATTCAGTTTAGGCCCTAATAAGGCACAAACTGAATAAATGATTTTTGAATTTTGAATACAAATTCTTAAGATAATCAAACATTAAAACTTTATCGTAACATAAACAAATCACGTCTCAGTACACACCCGACCACTTCCGACCACTCCCGACTCAACTCCACTCGTCAACATAGCCTCAACTTTATATTTGACTTGCTGATATCGCTATTTGATGGAAACTTCACAATATCTGCCCTCCGGAGTGCCGTGCGGCTATAGTTTAGATTAGTGCCACAACTCCACTCCTACTTCGATTTAACTTGTCTGATAGTTATTGGAATTGTTGGCTTGGCACCTATGGAAATGACTTAAGAGCTGGCTATACAGTTATAGCTTTTATGTTAGGTAGTGGGGTTATTAGTGATGTTTATACGACTACGTGCGGTTTAGACGGGTATTTAATGTGTAAGTTCTTGTGAAGGCAGTAAATAATACGTTTATATCGTAGATAGTTTTTCTATGACCTCTTTTAATTTTCAATTTTTGATCTGTTAAATTTGAGGGGAATAAGTATCCACGCAAGAGTTATTACATTTTATCAATAGATTCAAAGTAAATTTCAAAGTTAACGCCATTTATTCCGTTTAGACATATTATGATGATTGACTTGTCGCCGGATCAAAGAAAATTTTAATTTTAAATCTATACTAATATTATAAAGCTGAAAAGCGCTAATCTCAGGAACTACTTTTTTTCGTTATGAAAAATTCTTTCAGTGTTGGATAGCCCATTTATCGAGGAAAGCTATAGACTACTTTTTATCCCGGGAAAAAGCAAGATCCCTCGGGAACGCGGGTGAATCCGCGCGAAAAAGCTAGTTAAACAATATAACACTAAAATTAAACAGCATTTTTTATATTTAATCAAATATTCCTTTGTGATGTAACATGTTTTGCTAAAATTAAGATTTAAATGTAGCTAGCTTTAATTCCCTACGGAGCACAGACCGTCCGACCAACTTTGTAAATGTTGACACAGATTATCCTCTCTCACAAACTAATAAAACATTTAATTATAAACACTTATATCACAATACACCATACTATTGTTTCATATAGGTCAACATCGGGTTTCCACTTGGAATAAATTGCAAATGATTTCCGAGCAAATTAATTTTGCTGCGAAATAATGTATATGCGGTTGCCCACAGGGATTTTAATAATACATAACGTATGTTGCACGTAGTATTCGTTATTTAGCAAATTAAATTAATTCATGCATGTACAAAATGAACTTTCATTTCAATACCAACACATTCGTTCCACGTTCTTTTGTAGATCATGCTTCTTTTCAGTTGAAGGCGACTTCCGAATCAGTGGTAACTTCAGTAGTTTCGACGTTCATAAGTGCCCTTCTAGGGCCTAAACTGAATAAATGACTTTGAATTTGACATTAAATAAATAATAAATAAATATTCTGGGACATTATTCCTCACACACGGCCATCTGACCCCAAACTAAGCAGAGCTTGTACTATGGAAGCCAGATAACTGATATACTACATATACTACTTTTCTTTTGTAAATATACACATGCACTTTGACATGTAGAACCATCTTTTCTAATATTATAAATACGAGTGCAAACTTGTGTCTATCTATTTGTTATAATAATTTTATGGCTAAATTACCGAAACAGGAGAGAGCTCAAAACCAGGAAATAAACATAGTATACTTTTAATCTCGGGTATACATATAACAATAATCCATCCACAATCATAATACAGTCGGCCACAGTACAGAAAAATAAAACCAAACGCTGTTGATACAATTGTGAATATGAATGAAGGCTCAGAGTAGAGCCGGAATCAGCCGGACTTACCCGAGT
This sequence comes from Tetheella fluctuosa, assembly GCA_951216915.1. Lineage (NCBI taxonomy): Eukaryota > Metazoa > Arthropoda > Insecta > Lepidoptera > Drepanidae > Tetheella > Tetheella fluctuosa. The sequence continues at coordinate 296,086 of OX578215.1, forward strand.
TTACCCGAAGAACGGCGCGGTAGTCGACAGTCGGACAATGACACATGTCGTCGTGCACAATCGCTTAATCGCACGAGCGACACAATGGCTTGCGCTTTTGGATACTCTGTGGGCTGTAGGTAGATTATCATGGATTACTATTGTATTATTCTTGTGTGGAACGTAAAACTAATTCTTACTTAGTGTACATTTTTGACAAAGGTTAAAGCACTTATAAAGAAGTACCATAAGCAAGCCTAAAGCCAGTTGAAAGTGAAGACCTAGTAAGATGCAAAGTCTAAGTAGTTGCTGTATAAAAAAATAAATCACCAAATACCTTGTTAAATGATAATTGAATTTCTTGAATATGGTAGGACATTCAATAACCCTGTATATTTTGTTTACCTTGTCAGCCTTCTGACCCTTAAAAAACCTTACCTAACTACAACAATCCAAATACTCAAGTCCTGGTCGACTGAGCCAAATTAAACTTCAAAAATTCATACACCATTTAGATAATCTAAGTGACTTTTTGATGACTAAAACGATTTCAAAAACCTATTCTGTTAAAAAGCCGATGACAATGCGAGCATTGCAGTAGAGCAAAAGCTCGCGAGCGGAGACTTTTGTCAGCACTTTGTCTAATCCGAGTTTGATTGCCAGCAAGCTTGCCGATCGCCGATCGTCCGATATCACCTCATTAATATTCCCTCTCGGTGTTCCCCCGACGTTTTTTCCTTCACTAGACTCGGCTGTGTCAATATTTGCGTGCACTCGACCGCGGAATGGCAACTTATCATTGAGTTCATTATCTGGATGTTGCTTTTATTAAACTTTGTCGATGACAATTTCCAATATCCAACTCAACAAGTGAAATACTCGAATATTTTTGGAATATTTTAATTTAAATTAAATTAAGTCGTCATCCACATTATCACCAATCTTACACTTCACTACTGCTTTAAAGTCTCTCCTTAGAATTTGGTTCTTCACCACAGGCCAGTTCAGATCGGTTACGATTGTCGGTCCAACAGCCTTGCTGCCCCCATTCTTGCTACTTCAAAAGCAGATACTTACTATGTATTATTCAGTGAGCCCAACTCAACACGACGTCTACGTCTGTACGATGAGAATTCAGGTGTACACTTGTCTGCACGTTCTACTCCGTTGTTACAGTGCACCGCCTGTTTAAAATTGGCTAACTCTACAATTGCCTGCTGTTATTGCTACGTGTATTCCAATTGTTAAATTCAATTGGATTTATGTAGAACCATGCATCTTATCTATAATGTTTCTTACGCTGCAGTATCTCTATCATACAAACATGATGTTTTGTATCCTCAATCATAAAGCAAGGAAGTAAAAAAATATTTTGGTGTCAATTATTTTGGTGGCTTCAAAGCTAAAGTGAATGAGCAAACATGAATAAGCGTACTGCAGTTTCTCTATGACCAAATGCAAACCCATTTTATGTAAAAAAAATGCACTATGGAAGTTTGGGCGGGCTGGTTGGCGTGGTTGGTAAGATACCCTATCTATCACGCCGCAGGTCGTGGGTTCGATTCCCACACATGACAAACATTTGTGTGCACGAACATGTCTGTTTGTCCTGAGTCTGGGTGTAATTATCTATATATGTATGTATTTACAAAAGAAAAGTAGTATATGTAGTATATCAGTTACCTGGCTTCCATAGCTCTGCTTAGTTTGGGGTCAGATGGCCGTGTGTGAGGAATAATGTCCCAGAATATTTATTTATTTATTATTTATTTATCTGTAAAAAAGTATCATTTCATGTTCAACACTACCCTGTTTTCTTGACAAAATTTAAACTGCTTCCCTAAATTCGCTAAACACTTCAGAAACTTTTCAATTTCACACCTTAAACTAAAACTTTCTCGCTTTGCATTCAAATCACTTGGCAGTTTTCACCTTTGTTCAATAGATGTTCAATTGTCATGAATTTCGGCACACGAGTGTACACAATTGGAATACATTAGGTCACGCTCCGCTCCGCTCCACTCCGCTCCCGTGCGAGGGAGGGGGCTATTGATTTTGGATTAATTACTCGACCCACTTCACGTACCGCGGATTGAATATATTTGAACATGGTGTGATATGCGAACTGTTTAGATTATGATATTAGTATTTCTGCTTTAGGTTTTTCTTTCAAAGGAGAATTTACAAACGAGTTTTTTTTTTAGACTAGTTTCCACCCTGTGGCTGACTCACGTTTATAAATAAATCTTATATATTAAATCATGGTATGATCTTTGTTACTTCTACGTTCTTTTATCCAAATTCATCAGATATTCCGACATCCACAGAAACATACACATACGTACACTTACCCAATTCATTCACATTTATGATCGTAGCTAATTTTATTTCTTACTATATCTTACTAGTATTTTAAATGCAAAAGAGCGTGTATGATTTTTACCACTCAATTCCGTAACAGCTGTACGGATTTGTATGAAATTTGGAACACAGATAAAATATATTCTACATTAAAACATAGAAACGGGTGAAATTATGGAGCGGAAACTAGTATTAAATCAATTATATTTAGAAGGATTAGGAACACTAGAAATAAGCACAAACTCGCTGTACCTGTAACTCGGCTCAGCAAAGTGAGGGACTCATTTAAGGGGCAATGTATACGTTTCTATAACAAAGTACCCAAAGAAATTCAAGAACTATCTGTGTATAGATTTAAAAAATTAGTCAAACAAAAGTTATGTAAGAAAGGGTACTATAAAGTTTCTGATTTTATAGAAGACAAGAATGCATTTAAATGAAATGTTCGCTACACAAATTATTTCATTAAAATTTTATAATCTTTGTTATTAGTAATTAAATTTTTACATAAATAAAAAGAACAAAGATCTATAAAAAATGTCCCTTGCTGAGTTTCTTGCCGGAGTCTTCTCAGTCCAAGTGTATTCCGAACCGGTGGTAGAATCATTTGTAACGTTCATAAGTGCCTTATTAGGGCCTAAACTGAATAAATGATTTTTGAATTTGAATTTGAATTTGATTACTTCATTTTCATTATTTTGTAAACTCAAGATACTCCTTCTTTCACTCAATTTTCACCACAAAATACTTTACCAAACACTTATAAAACATCCAATTTCACGAGCAAATCTATCAACGGCGGTTTTGTGCACACGTACAAAGTATCAAACATGCTCAAACGTCCGCTTGCTTCCAATTGGATTCCAATGCATCTTCCATTGCCATTCAAATCCAGAATATCGACGCGGCAGTGGCAATGCTCTCTGACGACTATTTGCCACTTGGAATCGCACTCGTTGCCAATCGTCTGTTTGGTGTTGACATTGTTGCGAAAAAAGCTGTAAAATCTAATGCTTTTTATAAGATCTGATTGAAATTGAGGATCGCGGAGTGAATCGAGTGAGTGAGTGACTACAAAGGAGGTGGTTAAGTTTGAGAGTTTTTTTATTTATAGTTTTCAATGGCAAATACTAAAGTTGTGGCTGTAAATTCGATGAAATCTGCAACTTCAAATAGGCTTTTCATTACTGTAAACATTGTGTCATGTTTGCACGACGGCGGTAGTACAATGCTCGCCTAGCTGGCTATCAGCCTCAAGTTGACAATCTTTTGCCAATCACCTATCAGTCCCGTCAGTTGCACATGAGAGCCAGATGCCTTCTAGGCTTAAAGTCAGTAGCCACTTAGCATCAGATGGACTGTCTGCGTACCTGATAAAAAAGCATTATTTCATTTTTGTGATTACCACAAAATATTCCCTTTATCTTCAACCATTCATCATTATCTCAGCCGCAAGACGTCACTGCTGGACATAGGCCTCCTCTAAGGATCTCCAATAGCCGGTCTTGGGCGGCCTGCATCCAGCGTTTTCCGACGACCTTTACAAGGCCTTGCCGATCCGTGGTCTTCACTCCAGAACTTTTCGGCCCCATCGGCATTAATAAATTTAGCCATGAATTAATGTAAAAGCGTAGGGTATCTTCTTGTCCATTCATAACCAAAGCCTACTACTTCGACGGAGTCCATTTAATAAATACGCAATTCTTATTTTCCATTCACTGAAGGCTGCTTTGATTATGCAATTGGAAATCTCACCGCTATTACAAAACAAACGCATAACAATAGCAATAAAGGGTATGTCAGACATGGACATTATCTGGGCCTCGTTAGGGCGGACAGGCGAGGCGGATCATCGGCTTATTGCGTCGCTCTATCGCATCCATTTGATTTGGCCTCACGGAATTCCAGAGTTCGTTTAACACGTTCACACGTTCCAAATTCCACGTTCTAAATTAACATTGTGAGACGTGGAAAGTTTACAAATAAAAATTGCCTTTTATTTCCCAGCTTTAAGAAATTATTGAAGTGTTAACTTCTTTTAGCGCGGTACGCATATTTTTAGATGAGGTAAAACCTCACGCGACACCGTTGAGACGCGACACCGTTGAGACGCGACACCGTTATGATGAGACGCAGTAACTAACTAACAGACGCAACCAAACGTCAGTTTCTTTTTTTATTGAAGTTTGAGTTTGAGATTGAGTTTGAGTTTGAGATTGAGTTTGAGGTTAAGTTTGAGATTGAGATTGAGATTGAGTTTGAGTTTGAGATTGAGTTTGAGTTTGAGATTGAGTTTGAGATTGAGTTTGAGATTGAGTTTGAGATTGAGTTTGAGTTTGATTTTGAGATTGAGATTGAGTTTGATTTTGAGATTGAGTTTGAGTTTGAGTTTGAGGTTGAGGTTGAGGATGAGGTTGAGGTTGAGGTTGAGGTTGAGGTTGAGGTTGAGGTTGAGGTTGAGGTTGAGGTTGAGGTTGAGGTTGAGGTTGAGGTTGAGGTTGAGGTTGAGGTTGAGGTTGAGGGTGAGGTTGAGGTTGAGGTTGAGGTTGAGGTTGAGGTTGAGGTTGAGGTTGAGGTTGAGGTTGAGGTTGAGATTGAGATCTAGTTTGAGATCGAGTTTGAGATCGAGTTCGAGATCGAGTTCGAGATCGAGTTTGAGATCGACTTCGAGATTGAGTTTGAGATTGAGATTGAGTTTGAGATCGAGTTTGAGTTTGAGTTTAAGATTGAGTTTGAGATTGAGTTTGAGTTTGAGATCGAGTTTGAGATCGAGTTTGAGATCGAGTTCGAGATCGAGTTCGAGATCGAGTTTGAGATCGACTTCGAGATTGAGTTTGAGATTGAGATTGAGTTTGAGTTTGAGTTTGAGTTTGAGTTTGAGATTGAGATTGAGATTGAGTTTGAGTTTGAGATCGAGTTTGAGATCGAGTTCGAGATCGAGTTCGAGATCGAGTTTGCGATCGACTTCGAGATTGAGTTTGAGATTGAGATTGAGTTTGAGTTTGAGTTTGAGATTGAGTTTGAGATCGAGTTTGAGTTTGAGATTGAGATTGAGTTTGAGATTGAGATTGAGTTTGAGTTTGAGATTGAGTTTGAGATTGAGTTTGAGATTGAGTTTGAGATTGAGTTTGAGATTGAGTTTGAGATTGAGTTTGAGATTGAGTTTGAGATTGAGATTGAGATTGAGATTGAGATTGAGATTGAGATTGAGTTTGAGATTGAGTTTGAGATTGAGTTTGAGATTGAGTTTGAGTTTGAGTTTGAGATTGAGATTAAGATCGAGTTTGAGATCGAGATCGAGATCGAGTTCGAGTTCGAGTTTGAGTTTGAGTTCGAGTTCGAGTTCGAGTTCGAGTTCGAAATCGAGTTTGAGTTTGAGATTAAGATCGAGTTTGAGATCGAGATCGAGATCGAGTTCGAGTTCGAGTTCGAGTTCGAGTTCGAGTTCGAGTTCGAGTTCGAGTTCGATTTCGAGTTCGAGTTCGAGTTCGAGTTCGACTTCGAGTTCGACTTCGAGTTCGAGATTGCGATTCAATTCAAATCCAAATTCAAAAATCATTTATTCAGTTTAGGCCCTAATAAGGCACTTATGAACGTTACAAATGATTCTACCACCGGTTCGGAATACACTTGGACTGAGAAGACACCGGCAAGAAACTCAGCAAGGGACATTTTTTATAGATCTTTGTTTTTTTTTATTTATGTAAAAATTTAATTACTAATAACAAAGTTTATAAAATTTTAATTAAATAGTTTGTGTAGCGAACATTTCATTTAAAAGCATTCTTGTCTTCTATAAAATTAGAAACTTTATAGTACCCTTTCTTACATAACTATTTTTTTAAATCTATACACAGATAGTTCTTGAATTTCTTTGGGTACTTTGTTATAGAAACGTATACATTGCCCCTTGAATGAGTCCCTCACTTTGCTGAGCCACATTCTGTTACATTTTCTCTTAGTAATGATAGAGCGAGGGTAGGAGAAGAATCAAGAGATTTGGTAGTCGAAACTGGAATATCGGTGAAAAATAACTCAAACGCGTTAGCAACATCTCGGTCGGATTCAATTAATTTATCATTAATCATTACTTGAAACTCATGATTATGTACTTTGTCCTTTCCAGTTTCACTGTTTATAATTTTCCAAGTCGTCTTGATCTTATCTTGGCTACTTTCTATTTTATTTCTAATATGTATTGATTTAGCCGCGGCACAAACGCGTTTAAATATTTTAGAGTAATTACGCACATAATTCAGAAAAACAGCATTATGATTATACGGGTTTTCACTATATAGTTCGTACAGTCTTTTCCTGCTTCTATGAATACCGACAGTCGCCCATTCATTGAAAACCATACCAGTTTTTCGTTTAACATTTTTAGAGGTAAATATGGAACTATACTCATTTTTGGTAAGATTGAAAATGGAGTTATAAAGTTGATTTGCATTATCATTATAAGGTAGGTATGGTAATTTACTGACAATATTGTTTCTAAACTTTTCAAGGCGACTGTCACTCATAGGAACACACTTAATATCTTTTTTTATTACCTTTTTTCTAGGTATATTAAAGGAGACCATCTGACCACAATGATCTGAGCTTAATTGACTAAAGACTGACTTAGTAACTGGTTGCAGATTAGTATATATATTATCTATGCAAGTTGCTGAACTAGAAGTTATCCTAGTTGGTTCTAAAAAAAGATTTACAAGATTATAGCACAAGAAAAGGGATTTTATTCTATCTAGACACGCGGGGGCGTGTCAAGCCAAGTTCAAGAAACAGAACTGGCGAGCCGCACCGTGTGTAATATTACACGAACCATTTGGAGCCACTTTTGACCCCCTCATAAATCAAAAACTATTTTACATAAACGTATCAAATTTGGCTCATATATTGAGACTTGCAAGATACATATGTGTTCTAAATTTCATAAGCTTATCTCAAACGGTTATTTAGATATTAATGTCCAAAATTCCTCATTTTTATCATTGACTGACCTATAGACCAAAACTCTAACCCAGTTCCAGATGACCTAGAGAGTTAAAATTTGGTATGCAGATAGGTAATTAGATGAATACAAAGGAATAAATAAAAAACTGGCAATTTTTAAATAATTAGATTCTATTACGAACGCTTAACATAAATACCTAATATTACTTAGGGTACCTACGTTATTAACTGGGATTAATTATTATTTTTATATTTAGCGCACATCAATAGTGTAAAAACATTACCTACTCATAAATAATGATAAAATAATATTATTATATTATCCCACCAAAAACATAAATGTAAAAAAGGAGAGCCAAGTTCAATACAAAAATTATTCTCTGCTGTGGGCTTGGCAATGCAATTGTTTTATATTTATAAAGTCTACTTTTAGTTTTGAATTTGTCCTTTTAAAAGGACCCACGGCGTTACGAGGATATGTACTTACCTACAAAAAGTAATGATATCCCACCAAAAACATAAATGTAAAAATGGAGAGCCAAGTTCAATACAAAAATTATTCTCATCTGTGGGCTTCGCCGCAAAAAGAATGGAGATCTGAGATTGAGTGCCAAGTTCTATGCAAAATCCAAATATGTAGTCTAAGGGCTGACTTGGCTGGTTTTCCCATACGAATTATATAGCCTTCGCATGTTCTAAACCTGTTACCTTTCGGTTCTTATTTTATTATTCCGAAAATTTGGCTTGCTGGTAGAAACTACCCATCGAACATAAGGCGCTTCCATGACTGTGTAAAAGTAGGTACTTAATAATAATTCGTATGGGAAAACCAGCCAAGTCAGCCCTTAGACTACATATTTGGATTTTGCATAGAACTTGGCACTCAATCTCAGATCTCCATTCTTTTTGCGGCGAAGCCCACAGATGAGAATAATTTTTGTATTGAACTTGGCTCTCCATTTTTACATTTATGTTTTTGGTGGGATTAGATAATACATTATCCTCTAATAAATTTATATTAAAATCTCCACAAATTATTATATTTTTATTAACATTATTAAGTTTACACAATGCTTCATCCATATGTTTTTCAAACAAGTTAAATACTGCCAAAGGGGGTCTATATACGCTCATAACAATGAATTGTTCAAGCTCAATACAAGCAATTTCAATAGTTCGCTCAATAGACAGGCTCTGAATATCCTTTCGTTCCTTAAATTTCAAACTATTATGTATTATTATTAGTGAGCCACCATGTATTGAATTTTCTCTACTGAACGAACCAGCAACTTGGTGATTACTGAAGTTGAACATGAACTGATGGGCCTTTAGCCAGTGTTCAGTAATGCATAAAATATCAATTTTACTACAGTTCATGAATAACTCCAGCTCTAATTCCTTGCCCTTTATTCCTTGTATATTTTGATGCACCAAGTTAATTTTACTATTTTTACATTTATGATTATTATTTTTATTCTTAATTTCAGATATTGGGCAGGAAAAACTTTTGAATACATTATTACAAATTATGCTAGAGGTTGCCTCTATTGTCACATGTATGATGATGACATGATTGCGATTGACATTGCGATTGAGATTGAACCAATGGACGTCAAGTGGCTGAGATGACGATGATGAAATTTGATGTGTAGATACCATCTATGACAGTAGCTCTAAAAACGGTTTTTGTGGGTTGGATCCGTTTTGCATAAATACGTTCATTCATTTACGTGTTTGGCGCTGCCAGTAGTAATAACTGTTTTTGAGGACTTTTTGAAGTGTAAACTTCTTTTAGCGCGGTACGCATATTTTTAGATGAGGTAAAACCTCTGGGCTCGCGACACCGTTATGATGAGACGCAGTTTGACGTTTAGTTTCTTTTAAGATGAGGTAAAAACTCTGGACTTGCTCTGAACGGTATCGTTACGAGCGAGACTCAGTTTGACGTTCAATCTCAATCTCAAAGTCAATCTCAAAGTCAATCTCAAACTCAAACTCAATCTCAAACTCAATCTCAAACTCAAACTCTCAAAAAAAAAAGTTTTCACTTCTGTCGACACTCCCGGAGTGCAATACTTTTAAATTTTTATAAAAATCTGTATAGTAATTTTATATAATTGGTAATACGTAAGATGATCCTTAATTGTTAAATAGTCAATTGTGTTCTAGAGAGAAGAATTCCTCGCATTGTCGTGTACTTTGCTAGTTATGTTTTTAGCAGCTCTTATTTTATAACTAAAGCATGAGCAGACTTTTGTTTCAAAGCAATGTGTCCAAACGGTAACTTTTTCACAGAATTTCTGCATTGGAAATGGAACAAACGGCTCAGCTTTCATCCCACCATATATTTGTCGACAGTATATGTAAAAAAAAACTAAATGAGATTAACTGAATCTGTAGACAATATTCGTTGTTGAAAACGTTAAGTTCCGTTTATTGTAGGGTTTCCAAATGATGTTTTGATTATTTTATTTTCCTTCTATTCTTGGTTTTCTATTTTATTGTACCCTCTTGATAACAAGATCATTCAAACAGCACCTTGGTACATATAAACACCAGGTTCATAGATTATATGGCATAGACACCGTAGTGTTCCCAAGAGAGTACAGCATGGGGTTCTACGGAGAGAAAGATTTTAGCAGTGTCGGTAACGTGCGAATCGTACCCCTGGTGCAAGCGTCAAAAGGCTACGGCAACAGCTTACCATCAGATGAGCCGTAGGTACATTTTTTTGCCACCTTAATGGTATAATAAATAGAATTCAATACAGAATTTATTGTATACACCACATACAGGAGAAGCCATCAGACAACACAACATAGGCGGTCTTATCCATTAAGCAATCTCTTCCAGGCAATTTGGATTGGCTTGCGTTGCTAGTAAATACACAAAGTTTTGAAACCTCTCTAGTGCAGCTGCCGGACAGAATTTTCTAAACATAAGGAGGGAAGCCAGCCAGGTAGATACCATGAAAGATGATTTTAGTTTTTTAGTATTGTTCTACTTTCCATCTTCGGCCATCGTTGTCCATTTAAAAACCTACTACTTCTAATTGTACCCGTCAGTTGGTATATCAGACATTTTTTTTCACTAAAATACCATTTAAGCATTCTTAAAGCCTATCAAAAACTGTCAACCCTATCGCAGTGTAACGTTAAGTGGTGATCGTAAAGCGGAATGGCGGGCTAACGGAACGTTGGTGGGACAGCGGCGGGACGGGCGGCGGGACGGTACGCTGTATCAAAGGGATTACAGCATCGGCCGGGGCACGTCGCTATCACGTTATTGCTGGCCGTTATTTGAAGCCACTGTATGCCACCATCACCAAATAATGTAACGGTATTCACTCCTCCAAAATAGTGGACATGGAAATGGGTTACGTGTGTGTACAATTTTGTTAATGTTTTCCGTAAATATCAGTTACCAGCGGGTGTCAGAAATAATTATTATTAGCATGGATAATTTTTTTTTAAGTTGTAAGTTTTGTAATCAAATCACTTTTCAATATTCGTAGGTGTTGAATTTAGACAAATGTCTTATGTAAATTAAACCTTTTTTATAAGTCTTATTTTGTAATTCACTAGCTTCTATCCCGCGGTTTCACGCGCATTTCCGAGGGATCTTATGTTTATCCAAGATAAAATGTAGCTAAGCTATAATCTATCTCTGTACCAAATTTCATCCATATCCGTTCAGTCGTTCTGGCGTCATTGAGTAATAAATATCCATCCATCCAAACTTTCGCATTTCTAATAAATCTAGAGTAAGATAACTTAAAAAAAAAACTCGACTTTTTTAAACCTTTTTTATAAGTCTTATTTTGTAATTCACTAGCTTCTATCCCGCGGTTTCACGCGCATTTCCGAGGGATCTTATGTTTATCCAAGATAAAATGTAGCTAAGCTATAATCTATCTCTGTACCAAATTTCATCCACATCCGTTCAGTCGTTCTGGCGTCATTGAGTAATAAATATCCATCCATCCAAACTTTCGCATTTCTAATAAATCTAGAGTAAGATAACTTAAAAAAAAAACTCGACTTTTTCAAAGTTTCATTGTTTACATAAAAGTTTTGAACTTCTAAAAAATTTGTTGTCTTTAAAACTGTTATGATTTTTGGCATAAATTTAACATCACTTTTTGATAGCTTATTTTTAGTTACTAAATATTTGTCTTTGGTATAAGTTTATTTTTTTTAAATTTCAGTGTTAAATCCCTCCGTAATATGTAAAGAATGGCATGTAATAGTATAATAAAAGCGAACACGTGCCTCGTTAGTATTCCTGTCGGCTCGCTGATGCTAGGTACCGCCGAATTGTTGATTTTGCTCATTTCAAACACGCCCCAAATTGATTCTGTAAACAAATTAAATTAATTCGTTTTTTTTTCGTAATTGGTGATGTGAACACGTTTTAATTTGATGTTTTTTTTTCTGCTTGACAAGCGTAAATCTAGAGTTACCAACTAGAGGCCTCAATAAGCGATAGAAGATTTTTCCTGCTACTTTACTCAGCCCCCCTAATTTCGCCATATTCGCAGTTTTGTGTATCTTTCATATCTTTACTTGAAATTAGTCGTAATATTGCCCATTCGCCATATAATGTATTTCGTGTAATATTTGTAAGAAGTTTCATAATATCGTCCATTGTTTGGTGAAGATGAAATGGAAAGGTGATTTGATAAATGTTACTATTTTAGTAATATTTTAGCTTCATAATATCTTGTTTTAACAAATATTATGGACTGCCTACTAAAATTATTGTGTGGGAGTGAATAAATTATTTTTATTTGGTTTATATCATACATAACGGCGCGTGATTAATGTACTCGATTTATTGTGATATTTAAATGAGTTTTTAGTCGATGCGACTAATTATTTAATTTGGGAATTTATGATTTATCAGAGCGGGTAACACCGAATGGGGTTGTGAGTGTCATAGTGGTGACGACGATCACTTTTAAGATGGTCGCCACGCGGTGCACACGCACAAATCCATTAGCTCTTAATCCAAGTTTACTTTTGTAATCCTTTGTTATTTTAATAGTGTTTTGATTTAGTAATTTGTAATATAGTCATTGCCATATCTTGCGATTGTTATTTCTGCAATTCCTGCACATACACGCCCATAAAATACCAAGAGATAACGGACCAGCTGCGACACGTGGTGTCGCAACCTCTCGGCGATCCGTTATCAGAAGTGGGATCGGGAACGGTGCAGGATCAGACTACAGGCAATGTCTCAAAGAAATCTTCTACGCCGGTTACCTGTTTCTACTGTGGCGAGCAGGGACACATTGCAACGCAGTGCAAGAAGAAAGAAGCAGACTATAATGGCGGCCAAATTGAGCGACGAGTGGATGCCTGTACCATCAAGCCACCTATGGGCTCATTTCCTACCAAACCGGGTGAGAAGTTTTCATTTTGTTTTTAATGTGGTGATTAGGAAAAGCTTAGCTGGTAGATACCCAGGTTAGTACTACCAAAGTACGGTGCCATTGTTAGGTATAGGCAAGTTTTGTTTACAGCGCACAATATAAATTTACATCTGATTGCTGCGGGTACCAGTTGAGGCGGGTTATGTCAACTTTAAAGAACATGTTAAGGGTAGTCGAAACAGGCAATCATAAATCATGGCAGGCAGCGTTGCCTGAAGTTCAACTTGCAATTGATTGCACTGTAAATAGTACAATTAAGACAAGTCCTCACGAACTTTTAATAGGGAAAGTTGCTAGATCACTTCAACTGATGACCGTTGATTGGCGTTAATACAGACGAGACAAATATTTAGCTAGATGTAATCAGAGCATGCGGCTCGGGCGATAGAGGAAAGTGTTTCTATAGAGAAGGCTCGGTTTGACAGGAACAAAGCTTAAGTAAAGAATTTCAAAGTAGGCGATTATGTGTTAGTAGAAAATCAGGAGTGCAACAAAACAAGGCTAGAACCAAAATCTAAGCTACAAACACCAACAAATAATGTCAGAATATTCCGTTAACGGCGCGGGTGCTGGTGAATAATTTGTTGGATTGTCTGTGTGGTAATAAAATAATCTGTGTGGTGTGTAAGTGTATAGCTTGTGTAGTAACTATAGCCTGTGTGGCAACCAAAGCCTGTGTGGCAACCAAAGCCTGTGTGGCATCCATGGCCTGTGTGGCAACCATAGCCTGATTGGGAACCATAGCCTGTGTGGGAACCATAGCCTGTGTGGCAACCATAGCCTGTGTGGCAACCAATGCCTGGGTGGTATCTATAGCCTGTGTGGCATCCATAGCCTGTGTGGCATCCATAGCCTGTGTGGCATCCATAGCCTGTGTGGCCTCCATAGCCTGTGTGGCCTGTGTGGCCCGTGTGTAGTACTTTACTAATATCGTCAGTAAAATGTGTCTTAGCATTTAAGTGACTATTGGTCTTAGATTAATTTGATAAGCCTCCTTTTAAAGTCTAAGGTGATTTGGTCAGAATGACCGAGTTGATAAGTGAGCATTCAAGTGTTTGTTTATTTGTCCATAGATCTGAATGAAGAAAATCACGCACACGAGGACGTGTGATGATGCAGGACGGCCGTAACGGCGCGTGATTAATGTACTCGATTTATTGTGATATTTAAATGAGTTTTTAGTCGATGCGACTAATTATTTAATTTGGGAATTTATGATTTATCAGAGCGGGTAACACCGAATGGGGTTGTGAGTGTCATAGTGGTGACGACGATCACTTTTAAGATGGTCGCCACGCGGTGCACACGCACAAATCCATTAGCTCTTAATCCAAGTTTACTTTTGTAATCCTTTGTTATTTTAATAGTGTTTTGATTTAGTAATTTGTAATATAGTCATTGCCATATCTTGCGATTGTTATTTCTGCAATTCCTGCACATACACGCCCATAAAATACCAAGAGATAACGGACCAGCTGCGACACGTGGTGTCGCAACCTCTCGGCGATCCGTTATACATAATAATGTTGGAGCCCAAATATTTAATCACAAACATAAAAAAATATTTTCAGATAACATGTTACACCCAAAATAGAAGAGTCTAGAACATTCAACGATATAAAATTATAATAATTGTTTACCAGTGTAAAATTTACATATGCGTACAGTGTGGGTGTCACAACGACCTATAAAAGCAATTAGTGACAGTGGTACGTAGGTAATGGCCTACATGGGCCAATGCGAGATTTGGCCCCGGTCCAACTGCGAGGGTGGAGGCCTACGTCCCACCCGCGGAGGCTCGCATGGAAAAATGACTGGAATTTTTCATTCGTTTCAGGAATATAATGCATTGTTCGCGCGTATTTTATTAAATTGTTGTCCTGATTTTGTTTTCTTCGAAGAATATTTTGCAACGAATTGTATGGACTTTGACGAATATTTGAAGACTTTTTTTTTATTATGTGTTACACTCACTTTGAGTCAGAAATAAAAATGTAATATGATGTTATCCCATGTTATGAAAAGGTTTAAAACCAATTTGCATAGATTTGACTACAAAAATGACTACAATCAATTTTACTACCTTAGGGGAAGAATTATGTAAACTACTTATCTAAGTTTTGCATGTTACAAACACATACCTAACATTCCATGTAATTAGCTATAGCAATTTCGGTTCAGCGTTGCCAATCAGCCAGTCAATTATTCTGGACATATTTTTTGTATAACAGTTTGTATATTACAAACAAATAAAATACACATTTTTTTATACTATCAGACTGATATCTGGTTAGAAAATCACTTCAAGAGCACCCATAAAAAGTTTACCAAAGCAAATTTTCATTGTTGTAGTTCAAAAGAAGGAAACCTTTGCAATGTCAGACATTATTACTGAAAGGAAAATCATGGAGCTTTACCTACTTGCTTGCAAAATTGATTCCCCGTCGAGGCTAACTTCAGCGCGTTATCAAACGGCAATAGATCCTTCCGCAGCGGCTTTACAATGACTGTAATCTTACTTTATTACTCCAACATTGCACTGTGAGGCTTCATTAATACCAGATAGTACGCTACGTTGGCTACGTTACCAGGTTGTCGACGGAAAGTTCTATTTTGGTAAAGATTGCTATGTTATTTTTATGAAGTCTCTCGAACGTAAGTTAAAAATCTCACACCACCTACTGGTGAGCTCCGGCACCATGTGTTGCCGTTGTGTGTTGCTGTTGTGTGTTCTACTGGTATCTTTAATGTCCATAGGCGACCGGATAGCCACTTACCATCAGATGGACCTCATGCCTGCTTGTCAGCTCTCTGACATAAAAAAGCTATCTTGGCTAGAGTAAAGGGGTAGCTTATGGTACGTCATGGTTGGTAAAGTGACCCTCTTTATCATGATGTGATGTACTTTGTAGTTGCTGGGAAATAAGAAAGAAACTAGATGGCGGGTATAATAAAGGTAGAAAACAAATAAAGTGAATTAATCTGTAAAATTTCTAGCAAAACTAAAATGCCAACAACCTTGGGTAATACTTTAAGTAATATCATTTTGTAATCAATTTCTGTCGTTGATTCCATTCCACATTCCACCGAATCTCTCACGACCGCCACAAATTTAAAAAGAATTACCCGTTCTGAACGAACGTGGCGACCGCACGCAGTCTAAAAGGATTCCAAATGAATTATGTACGTATATGTCTACTGAATATACTGCTGACAAGAGAGCCGACGCTTGGCGAAGTCTGCCGATCTTTACCGAAGCGTCACGTTTAGGATAATTGTCTCTTTGAGAGAGGTCAGTTTATCACACCGGTCACGAGGTCTCATGTTAAATGGAAATGTGATAATAAGGAAATTTGAGATGGTT
Organism: Tetheella fluctuosa; assembly: GCA_951216915.1. Classification (NCBI taxonomy): domain Eukaryota; kingdom Metazoa; phylum Arthropoda; class Insecta; order Lepidoptera; family Drepanidae; genus Tetheella; species Tetheella fluctuosa. The sequence continues at coordinate 312,183 of OX578215.1, forward strand.
TACGAATGTACGACGTGTCATAAAATTGACTCCTCCCACATGATAGTGTTGGGGTATAATCTATAATGTCCATTATGTCTATGATGGTTTCATATTGATAACCTTTAGAATTATTATCATTCAAATATTATGGTATCTCTAATCTAAGATGAAACACGTGTTTCTTTTAAAAGAAATCCCTAGAAATTGACTTTGAAATTACCGACCAATTTTTCCCAAATTACATATTAGATTTTCAATTGATTCAAAAAATTATCCTCCAGTATTGGAAAAAAAAATATTCAGCTCAAATTGTATTCTGGAATTAAGCGTGTAATCCCCGTAAAGTTGGCATCGCAACTATTACTCTGTTCGAATGACGACCTCCTTCAGACGTCTATAACAAGGAGTCAAATTAGATCTCTGAATGGACCTCTAATCCCTCCCAAGCACTCCCATTTCAACATTAACGACATCTGTCGGATTTACTCCTTTATTAAATTCACTGAACACCGAATATTTTCGATCGGGTCACTGATTACGATACTGTGTAATAGAATGCCAAATTGAAGGGCCTTTGATAATATTGAGACTAATTTTAAGCCATTATTGGCTGTCAAATACCAATTAGAACTGATTAGAACGTAACATGTTTGATAAGTTATTGAGGTGTTATAAGGGTGAGTTATAATAACAAATGATTACAATAAAATGTCAAATGCTATAATATATTTATAAAATTTCAACCTAATCTTCACCACGGTGTTAAACGTCACTACCATGAGGTGTCATCCTCTTAAATAGGTTTGCGTTTAGGCACTGCTATCTAAACTTTGCTTCTTAATCTTCCCGTGAAAGTCCCATTAAAATCGGACTAGCCATTTTCGTCATTAGCTCATTCTCTTAACAATTAATTCATGGCATAGAACTAGTGATAAATAAATAAAAATAAAATATTTAGCACATAGTCTTTCTAACGCCACGTTAAAAACATTACTAATCTGTGGTTAGTGCTGAAGCCACGTGGGGCGCGTCACACGTGAGTGGCATTGTGCTCACAGGCTCTTGGTTTGGTTACGGCACGGTGTGTGCGACGTGCTGCAGCGGTTTGAAATTTTAATTATAGAATGGGTTTGAAGATTTTGGTGTCTCAGGTTTTTTAACATTGCTAAAAATATTTAAATACTAACCCGTTTTTGAAATAATTAGTATTTAGCTTATACCTTTAAAAAAACATTTCAAAACATTTGAAAAAGTGCTAATCAGGTACGGGCTATGATCTACAAATTACCACACCACCCCCATCCTTCAGTAAAAAGACGAGTGCTACTACGATGTTCAAAATTTTCTTTTTGTTCGACCTTGACTCTAATCTATAAGAAGATGATAAGATGTAATAAAAGTTTGTACATTTAGGCAGTAATTTTATCACGCAATATTTCTGAGTCAAGCAATTTTATGGTTGGCATATAATAATATTCAGTGTTAAAAATTACAGCTCATAAAACGCCTTCCGCCGCAATAGGGGTGCTGCGTCGTATAATAACCGGCTTTGTTTAACTTTAAATTGTTTTCGCGGCATTCCGGTCGGCCATTGTGATATGTTAGCACTTTCGAATTCCAGCTGGACGGTTAGCGGAATGATAGCTCTGGGTTTATACCTGCATAAAGGCGGTAGGATATATTGCGTGGGTAAGATATGTATGAAATATGGGAGTTTTTCCTCATATTACGCAAAGGTATTTGTGGAATGTAGAACAGATAATGTTGTTTCAAGGTTGGCACCAATGACGAAAATTTAAATATTGGTAAAAGGTTTTGGTTTTCTTAATTGTTGATCTTACTTAACTACTACTTACTTTAATTGTTGAGCCATATTATGTCTCAGGTTATATTATAATAAAAGATTCTGATTATGTCCAAAAATGAATACTTAAAAACACAAAGTTAACTTTGTTGAACAAAAGCACAATCGATAGGCGTTTATTTTTACCTCAATTTATTATATCTTTACATTTCTGAATAAACTCTTTGGGTGCCCAATACGAATGTTAAAATTGTGTTTGCTCGAAACTCGAGGGATGTTAATAAGGTTTTCTCGTCTATTCAATTAAGCTGATCCAATTATTTTAGTTCCACTGTTTTGTGCGGCTCTGCTACCTATATCAGTGGAGTTGGGACCTCTGTCAACATTAAATTATTGCTATTTAATTAAATTCCACCAGTTAGTAGTTTAGAGTAATTAATTTATTATCCCAATTTTAGTTCCGAACAGGATACGTGTGTTTCTGAATAAGTTGTTCAAAGTTGAATTTGAACCGGTATGGTCTCTTAATCAATTAGTTATTTTAACAAAGTCATACAATTTTATTCCTCATTTAATTTATTCTTCCCCCTTTTTTAAGATGTAAGTTTACTGCAATAATTTTATATTTTTCAAATCCCTTTTTGATGTAAACTTGATTGCTTGCTTCGTTTACCTTTTCCATAATAAATAAGCTATGGTGCATCTAATCGTTATTACTCTATTATAATAATTCCAGCAGCTGACAAGGACTAATGGTTCAATACAGTGTTCAGTTCAGTTCAGGGACAGCTTGGCTTCGTATACAGAAAATTATCACATGCGTCTAGACGGCGAGGCGAATATTGTTGATATTATGATAACAGTATATGATATTAGATTGTGACTTTGCTCTTTTTAGGGTTCCGTACCCAAAGGGTAAAAACGGGACCCTATTAATAAGACTTCGCTGTCTGTCCGTCCGTCTGTCTGTCTTCAGGCTGTATCTCATGATTCGCGATAGCTAAACAGTTGAAATTTTCACAAATTATGTATTTCTGTTGCCGCTATAACAACAGATACTAAAAACAAAATAAAATTAATATTTAATATACATACATAGTTACGCCAATTAATAAAGACCTCTGAGTTGTATGGGCGCTCATACAATTTAAAGGTCTAGCTTAATTGGCACAATCCTCAAATAAGGTATTTAAATAAAATTGTGCATTTCCCGTGATGGACGAACGATGGAAGTTTGTATGGAACCCTCGGTGCGCGAGTCCAACTCGCACTTGGCTGTTTTTTTATGTCGTCAGCAATACACAATGTATTCTGTACATCGTAAGACTTGCTTGATTATTTTGTTTTTAGTCTTAGATATTTCTGTTGTTCTTAGTCTTAGGCTCTGGTGACCGTTTTGACATTCTGTCCATTATAAAAAACACTTTTTGACGTTTAAGAATGTCAATGAAAAATATTTCTTATTGCTTTAGGATTAGGTTCAACTATGTTATATTATTATACAATTAACCATACATTTAACAGATAACCTTATTGTGACGCATTATGGTTCATTGTTCTTTGACATTCTTAAACGTCAAAAAGTGTTTCTTATAATGGAAGAGGTATAATAATAATCTGTTTATGTAATTTAAATCGTAATTCAAACTTTTCGACTAAAAATTGTGCAATAAATTTTCCAAGTTCAGTTAGAATAAAGCTTTAAGAGCAAACTGCGTTTGAAATCGTCCGAGTAATGGCGGTATAATATAAAATTATCGAAAATAGAATTATTAAAGTATAATGGAAGTTTTCACTGCGTTTACCGGCTATGCTCTAGATATCTGTTGGTTTAATTATCTCAATGATATAGACTCAACAGTTAATTGCTTCGCATTGAATGAAATCCTTAAGTAGAGACAGTGTTACTGGCAATCGCACAGTAGGATTTCTTATTTCCTAAAGCAACGATTATACTTTTATTTGACTTAATGCTCTCACCAGAATTATATTCCTCCGTTGCTGTTTGCATAATGAACTCAGAAGCAAAATGTGTATTTGAATATGCGCAGTGTCAACATATGGATAGAAATTTCTCCGGCGAATTTTGGTTCGATGGAAAAAAGGTGATGTAATTAAATCGATTGATTTGCAAGCTTTAGAAGCTAATGAAGACTTTTAGCTATACCGAAATATATCCATTCAAAATCCAATTTTCACGAAACCCGGTTTTATTATCTGTTTTGATTAAGTGGTTTAGATTGTGTAACTAAAATTCCTATAAACTGACGTCGGCTTTTGGATTCAAAACTAAAATCTTAATTTAATGGACAGCTACGCAAAGAAATAGTTATCACACAGATCTATTTTAATATTGACGATTTTGGGGAAAATAAACATACTACATTGACTAACAAACAATTAATGCGCGAGCACTTTACATTGAAAACAAGCCGTATTTTCATTCCATTGTTCCATGTGTTTTTATTTGTTCAGGAAACTCACAAATAAAGCCTATAAAAGCTTTTAACTGACTGGTTTAGGCTATAACGTGAACAAAGAGCTGATTTAACTTATATTTGTATTTCCCAATGGATCTTGACTCCATTGGAGAACCATCCGCCAAAGTGGTAAATAACTACTTTGTTGGGAAAAACGTCGGCTCCAGCATTAGTGATATGTAAAAAAACTTGCTTGAGTTATAATGCCGTCAAACGAATACGTAACAATACGTAATCTTTATCAGTGAGACTGCGTTGAAATTAAAATTGTATGTAATAAATCTATGTTTGTTTTGATGAGAGTAATAAATGAGTTTATTGTAGGCTCTATTTAGCAAAAGCAACCTTCTCAATCGGTATTAAAGCCGCTTTTAGATAGAATATTTACATTAGCAGCTAGTCTAAAATTTAAATTTGTTTCATAACAATCGACACACAACTGTCATGTACCCCTAGTTCCAGCTCACTGTCACAACATGGCGTCGAATTATAATAAGGATTTAGGTAACAAGGGGTCCGATGTCCGTCAGTCCATTGAAGACTGACGAAGAGTAATGGGCGGTGAGATGACACTGACGGCTAGACACGACCAGTTAATGGTATCGAACTTTGATGCTCCAGGGATTTGCTGGTTCGACTAACTGTTAATTTGAGATTCAAAATCTAAATAATTCTCAAATGTCTTTTTTCTTCTTTGCTCAGTTTTTAATCTTGAAAGAAAAAAACATTTATTCAACATTACATAAATTAAAATATAGTAATACAAACATCTAGAGCAGACAAAATACACAATAAATTCAGCAATAATGTATTATGTCAAAAAGAATTACGACCCAGCTTTGATCTTGCGCTTTGAAGTGAAATATTAGAGAACTATTCTAATAACTACCTCCTGCTCTTGCAAAATCTAAAAAGTAAGCAATAAAATTGATGTTAATCTAGACCGGCAAAAAATAAGAATGAAAAAAACGTGGGTAACTCACACCACACTCACACCATGTAAAGTTGTGAGATTTTAAAATAGTATGCTTTTTAAAATTTAGTTTTCAGAAATTATATTTCGGTATTAAAACAAATATTTAAGCAGAAAACGAACATTTCTGCACCGTTCATAACCTTTTAGGGCGATTCAGGAACATTTCAAAACGTGTATGCTACAGAATAATAGTTTCCAATATAGTTTAAAGATCTAAATTGAAAATTCGACTTTATCTTCCAGAATTAAGGTTGAATTTTGTTTGATAGGTTTCTGAGTTTGGATTTTTGGGTCCATGTAGCGGGCTATCGCTGACAATGCAGACAGATATACCTTTCGCAATATCGCCGTCGGACATTGCATAGTTCCGTGATAGCCCACTATGTGTACTATTTAATAGATATGAGATATTTTTCATTTTTTACGCGCCATAACTTTCATAGCTCATGGAATATGGATACTGATGTTGGAATCAGCGAAATTTTTTTGAAGATATATAGTTTGTTTTGTATGGTATGGTCTCAATGAAATTGTAAAACACCTTGTTTACCTTGTGTAACGAAGGCATGTATGTAAAGGTTTTTGAAAATTCAACCCATACGGGGGTAAATAGGGCATCACAAGTCAAACAGCGAGGAAAGAAGCATCTTGAATAATATGTTTTGCGTCAGCAATTATAATTTTGTTATATTTACAAGTTAATGTTACGCGCTACATTGGTGAACACTACCTCATTGACCAACCCAACGAGCGACTTACATCAATATAAATATTGAGTGTTTAATTACGAATCAGTCAGACCAAACGGACACAAAGGGTGCGCGTCAGGCGTCAGACGTTAGAGCAAGTTGCCAGAAAAAATTACTAGTAATTTCTGAGAAGCACGTTTGCTTCATGTTCACGATTTGTATCGTTTATTTTACGTCATAAGTAAAAATGTAAGTGAATGTGCTTGTTTTACTTAATTTAATTTAAGCTCATCATTTTATATTAATATTTCATGTGTGTATATTATTTCATATAAGGAACTTGCTCCCGGCGTCTCTGTTTCCTGACTCCTTCAATCTAGAGACTTTCAAGGCCCGAGTGAAAAGGTTTCTTCTGGGTAAGCGTGCTCCATCTTAGGCTTCGTCATCGTTCTTGGACGGGTCAGAACCTAAACGCAATCCCATTAAATAAAAAAAATGTCATGAAGTTGTAGTAAATTTTTGCATCTGTGTTTTTGAACCACAATTTTATTTTCTCTCCTAAAAGTGTAACGAGGCATGTCCTTGAATGGAATTTAATTTAGTCTCGATTTCTTGCTCCAAGTTGACAACAATTATTGGAAATGCTCAACGTTCGTAAATAATAAAGCGCCCAAATTCTTAAATCCTCTATTGAGTTTTTGCGATATAATTGGATTTCCAATGAATTTTGACATTATTGTGCAATTACTTTAATCCCTACTTAATTTGCATTATATTGTTTTCCGCTTGTTTTTCCTTATAATTGTTTATTTCAGAGAATGTATCTTATTCAAAACGGTACACAGAAAGACTGACAAAATAATTAAGAATTCTTATTGATATTTTAATTTTTGTTAAATTTTCAAGTTTCGAAAATTAATTTGTACCTTTATAGTGACAATGGTTACAAGTATCACAGACTTATTTACAATATTATCTTCATTATAACAGAATGTGCATAATACCTAACTGACTCCCAAACTAGTAGTAACTTCAGTAGCTTACACCTTCATAAGTGCCCTCCTAGGGTGCCAACTAGATGAGATAATGGGGCGTGTCGTGTACTTATGGCTTCTTATAATCTTCAAAACAATAATATATCTGGAATTTTCAAACATAATTATCATAATGTTTTGTTTACTCGCAACCTACGCCACGCCTGTAAATAGAAATCCATCGATACTAATAATATTTTCTTCCTTGATATTGTCCTTGTATATTTATATACCACCAAAAACATAAATGTGAAAAGGGGGCCATGTTAGCGTCCCGTCGCCGATAAATGAGTTGAGATCTGAACGGGTGCCAAGATCCTATAGCAGTTCTTTAAGTCATAGCTATAGGAATGTACAACGTTCTTCAATTCATTTAAAAGAAAATTTGGTATGTTCTTTGATATTGTATTTATAACTTAGCATAATAGGATAGGAATTATTCATAAAATTTGAGATTCTAAATATTCAAGGGTGCTTTATTAGACACTAGCTTCCACCCCGCGATTCCACCCGCGTTCCCGAAGGATATTTTCCCAAGATAAAAGTATGTTATATGTTAATCCGGAATATATTCTATCTGTGTTACAAATTTCATCCAAATCCATTAAGCCGGAATACACTTGAGTGGTAACAAACATCAAAACATACAAACTTTTACATTTATAATAATATTATTAGTAGGATTCCAAAATTGCAAGTGTGTAGGTAGGTGTAATAGATTTTGAGTTATGAAAAGTAGCGTTTTTCTTTTCCAAACTTGGTTGATACACTGCCGTGTGTCTAGATTGCTTTATATCTAAATAGTATTATGAATATTATGTGGGTGGGTTAAGGTATTACTGTATAGACATGATTAAGTACTCTTAAGTAGCAGCATGGAAGAGAACAAACTCTCAAGTACAAGGTACATTTTTGAATATTCCCATAATAACACACGTGAAAAAGTATTCTATAAGTTAATATTATATATCATTTCACATAGCACCGTACTAGACTAGATAGAAGCAGTATTATAGGTAGTAATTAAATCGGGTGGTGGTGCTGGTACCGGTGCGGTGGTGTGGTGCACGTTCATAATTGTACTGCTCCACTCACTTCCCATCGCCGATACGTGCCCCACTGTATGCGAACAATGTTGGTTAGAGTATGAAGCAGAAGCGGTTTCGTGATAACTTGAATTAAGTTTTGACTATTGTGGGTACCTATTAGCCCCCCTAAAATATACATGGAGTAAAGTCCATCGATATCGATATATTTTTTGTAAATCTTATATTTCCCCAAACACCACGAGTTTTTCAGAATTTAATTGTTAACCTTCATGCCTGCTAATAATTTATACTTGCTGTAGGAATATTAAATTACTTTAAAAGATAAGTTTGATGATTCTTTTTTGATTACTGATTCGAATCTCTTACCTTTGAGCTTTAGCAACAAAAAAAAAAGCAGATTTTCACGTTTTCTTCGAAAAACTTGAGAGCATAAGTTTTTTTTTTTCGAAATTTTCACTTCAAGGGATATTAAATTTCAATACGATTTCAATCTACACACCCCTCACTTATTTATGATACATTCATTTTTTCAGCGAAATACATCGAACTACGTCCAATCCGCTCCCTCCTGCACCATACACCAACCACTTCATTAGATGTTATGCCTCTATTAGTGCAGCATACGTTCTATTATTAGCCTAAATGGTCGGCGAACACTATCACCATATGTTTACTGTTATTGCATTATTACTGTAATTTTACCATTTATTACTATAATTTTACCACATTTGTTGTCAAGCGGTTGATATTTACACAGCCGGTTCATTATTTGTAGAAGTTTATTAATATTTTCTGATAATAGTGCTTGATTCTAAATCAAATCGAATATAAAAGAATGAAAGAAATAATTTTTATAACAAATATTTATAATCTATGTAATCCCGGGAAAATATATTAAGATCCCAGGGAAACTGCGGGGCAGAAGATAGTCATACATATGACGATGGTAGGGTACTTTGTAGTTACCGCCTGGCTATCACCATCTGGCTACCGGCTGAGCACTGGCTCTCAAGTGCAGCTGCCGATAGAAGGAACTATCCTTCTAGGATATGTGTGCTTACCACTTCTGGCCACATCATCACTTTCCATGGTGAGATGATCAAACACAGGTCTAATTGTTTCAGTTTGGGGTATTTAAATTGATATTTCCTCTAAAAGACCACATTTAAACGAACTGCAATATAAATGCAACATTGAAATCTTTCCCTTAATTAAATGAGCCATTATCTAAATTGTTTCAGGTAAGTGCCCATTCATCTGTCGTCGGCAAGCAAGAGAATATTCTAGAATAATAACTATTCCGAATGATTAAGTTGTTAAAAGTGGAGCGAGTCTGTGGGCCAGTGGAGGCAGTCGAGTTGACGGCAGAATTATGCAGATTAGTGACAACTTTTATAATAAATCACTGGGAATGTCTCTGCTTGAAATTATTGTAGTCGGTTTTAATCAAGTGGTACACGGTTTGTTGTTAATTCTTATTATGAGTAAGAATTATAACTCTAAACTGATAAATAATATTCATGGAATCAAAAAAATAAATGACCCTTAAAGGGTAGATTCTTTAGTTAGAGTTACGCTCAAGTTGTGGAACGAGCTCCCCGCCGTGGTTTTCCCAAGGGAGTACAGCATGGGGTTCTTCAAGAAAGGTGTGAAGAGATTTTTGCAGGGTCGGCAACGCGCGTGTGTTGTCTCTGGTATTGCAAGCGTCAATAGGCTACGGTAACCGCTTACCATCAGGCGAACCGTACGCTTGTTTGCCACCTTAGTGGTATAAAAAAATAAAAAAACTTTTTCTGTTATAAAAATATCCTAAATATCTTGGAATATTTCTCACACACGGCTATCTGATACCAAACTAAACAGAGCTTGTACTATGGAGACTAGATAACTGATATACCTACTACTTTCTTAGTTCAATTAAATAATTCTTTAAATATTATGTATAGTGCATACTGCCTCTATCGCCGAAGAGTTCTAGAGTGGAGACCACGGACCGGCAAGCGCAGCGTAGGACGTCCACTTGCAAGGTGGACGGACGATCTTGTAAATGTTGGCGGAAAACGCTGGAAGCAGGCCGCCCAAGACCGGCCCTATTGGAAATCCTTAGGGGAGGCCTATGTCCAGCAGTGGACGTCTTACGGCTGAGATGATGATGATAGTGCAATTAAAATGTCTATCTCAGGCGGGAATCAAACCCACGACCTGTGACAACCATTCCAACAAAATTTTCCTTCACAATATTAAATTTGTTTCCAAGTTAAACTTAACCACTTCAGCATCATTGTTTCAAACTTCATATAAAAAAGAATGTCATTGACCTGCTATTTGTAGACAAAGTATATGAGCAACAAAGGCTCAACCACTTGTGAAGTCGGTGCTCGTCGGGTATAGTCGGGCGTGCTCGTAAGTTGCGGCTCGCCGTCGTCGGCCTCACACGGGCTATTATACGTTTGAGTGCCTCTAATTGCTTTCCAAGGGTCCTCGGTGCCCTGTTCCACTGTGCTTGCATTACTTCCATCACTGATGTGCAGGATCTTGGTTCATTGTAAATGGTTATTTGTTTTGTGCTGTAATAATCTGACTGTGACGATTCGTAAATTAGTGATAAGAAATACATAATTAGTATTAAAGTACATTCGCGAAATTGAGGTAAAGGCCAGTTGTTTTTAAATTCATTTAATAATGAGGATAACTATGTTGCAGGATAACTTAAATACATTTTTGCAAAAGAATGCTTGATATTTTAAGAACCCCCTTTTTATTATAAAGACCAGAGCCTTTTAGTACAAAAACTGCATCTCTACACCTAAAACGAGTAAGGATAAACACATCAAAAGTGAGCGTTTAAAGTCCTCACTCGCTCAAACAGATCCCGAGTCTTTTGAAGCACATAAATAGAGCAATTTTCCTCACTGACGCAACGTGCCAAAACTGAACGCACTTTACGTAGTGCAAATGATTGCAGTAGCTCACTTTGAAAACAACTACAACATGGTTGCAAAATAATAATAATAATTAATAAATCGCCTTTTTATTACAAAAAATATTCTTGTTACAAAGTTTGTTTGACAGAGTAATAAACGCTCGACTTCACTTTAATTGATTTTCCGAAATCAGCATGATACTAAAATTCTTTATTTAAAGATTCAATATCGTATATTCATATCTATATACACGGATTTTGATATTCATATTTTTTTTTAATATCAGAAGGCAGACGGTCCACCTGATGGTAAGTGGCTACCGTCGCAGTTTTTTTTAAAGATAAGTCAACACAATTATATTATAAAAATCCATAAATATATTGATATCTTGGATAACTTTGTCAGAAGATATTATTTTCAGATGATTTTACACCCTTACATAGACAAACCATAATCATAATTATACTTACCTAATTGCTGTAACATATACTACACGACTATATATTAACTTTGCTGTGTTATGGCGCGGACGCACTCCCCGCAGTCGGCGTCACTCATTACACGTCTCACTTGCTCTAATTGCTTCCCGTTCGCTCGCCGCGCCGCCGGCATCGGCACCGGCCTCACCACAAACCCTCTATATCTTTCATTACTCTATGTTAGTATGCATACAGCCTGTAAATAATTAGTTACATGATATTTTGCAAGATTAGTTTTGTTTGTTATGTTTTGTAATAAAATTGTCAAAGTCAAAGCCATTTATTCAGTTTAGCCCTTAGAAGGGCACTTATGAACGTCGAAGCTACTGAAGTTACTACCGGTTTGAATGTCGCCTTCAACTGAGAAGAACCAGCGGGAGATTTAAATAGTTTTTTGGACAGTCTGACAAGACTAAAAATAAATAAAAGAAAAACATTTAATTAAGTAGGTACCTACGTAATTTTGTCAAGATAATCAAAAATAATAAAATGGAACAGTTTTGTCGGTTTATTTTTACATCACCATTGAACAAAAATCAATTGATCCAACAAACGAGTAGGTACCTTAATAATAAATTCATTTGACTAACAGTTTATAAATTGATTTCGGCAAAATATACCCCATGAATAAAAGTGTTCCTATCCAAATAAAAACAACGTCGTTGTCCATCCAGTATTCACGTGTCGCCACCATCAATGATGCACAGACACGCCTCACCGCCTCTACCGTACTATCAATATTGCAATACACTTGACCATATTGAGTTGGCCTCAACAATACAAGACAAAAGCAGCTATAAGACAGGCTTTTAAAGAAAATATAAAAGTTCATGTTCGTGAAAGTTACACTGTCATAATTTATAACACAAACATTTTATTAATTGTCGGTTATTCATATATTTTTTTTTAACGATTATTACAGAAAAGTAAGTCTTAATTCTAAGTACCCACCTCCAGAATTATTAACAAGTATGCCTTATAATTTATTATATTTATATATAATATGTTTTTTACACTTTTTTGTTTATGTAGTTAATTTTTAATATTTATTTTAAAGGTTTATTATTACTATACTTATTTTATAAAATAAATAACCCTGATTCTGAAGTGGATATCACCTTACAATAATTATACCTATCACAAAGTGATATCCACCTCAGCATCAAGAAGAAAATTCCTCAGTTTAGTTTTTAATTATATTTTTAGTAATTTTATAATCTGATCTAAGAAGTTTTATTTTATTAAAATTTTAATTAATTTATTTATTGTATGATATACAAAGAAATTCATATACGACCCGTGTTGGCTTCTAAAGCCCAAACTTTCGTAATGTTTAATGAAGTGATTCAAATTTTTTTTTTTTTTTTAATTCAACAGCGGACCGGTTGGCGTGATTGGTCAGACCTGTCACGCCATCGGTTGTGGGTTCGATTCCAACTCAGTACAGACATTTGTGTGCATAAACATGTTTGTATGTCATGAGTCTGGGTATAATCTATACTAATATTATAAAGCTAAGAGTTTGTTTAAACCCGCTAATCTCAAGAACTACTGGGTCGATTTGAAAATTATTTCAGTATTGGATAGACCATTTTAAAGCCCGCGAAAACACAAAATCCCTTGGGAACGCGGGTGAAACCGCGGGGCGGAAGCTATTATCTATATAAGTATATATTTTCAAAAAAAAGTAGTATATGGTAGTATATCAGTTATCTAGCTTCCATAGTACAAGCTCTGCTTAGTTTGGGGTCAGATGGCCGTGTGTGAGAAATAATGTCCCAGAATATTTCGATATTTACTTTTTAATAGACCACTTTTGAAAGATAAATTATATCTCTCACGTATCTAGCATGTCAAAACGACTGAAAGTGTTATCCGTGTAAACTAATTCGAACAAAGAGAACGAATACTAAATTCCTCGTGCAGTATCAATGATGCATTGGCTCATACTGCAGCACGTCCCTCTATCCGTCAGTGGGTCAGCGTCTACTACAGTAGTGTACGCTCGCCACCTGCCTGCGGTCGGGAGACCAAAGGAATATTTATTATTCTTGGCACTCGTATGATGTGGACTTTAAAAAAAATATCGCTCCATTTTAACTGCGTCAATAGAAGACAAGCATAAAGAGTTTTAAAAATATTATCTCTAAATAGTATAAGACAATATCGCTATCCGCGTTAGTCTGTTTGAACGCTTTGTTTTTCTAAGCTATGCAACCAATATTGATAGGATTTTGCTATGGTTTCCTCACGATGTTTTCCTTCACCACAAGCTCAAGCTCACTGTAGGATTCGACCCCACGACCTTCCCACTGAGCTATCATTGCCTTAAAATAAATAAAACTACGTTTATTATTCAACGTAGTTATAGAGTAGGTACTTCATGCCAAATGCATGTTCCGTTTAATATTCACGTCCATTTAGTTCTATTCAATTATTCGAATAAACAAAGCATTTACTAACTTTTGATTCTCCGGTTTCAATGTTAAATGTAGTGTGCGCTACGGGTTTGATTACGTTTATACAGTGAGTGTAAGTTACCAATATGTTTGATTTATTACCCTTTGTGTGTTTGATACACTCACTTGCACTTTGGCCCTTGCCAGAAACACGTGTTAAATTGCTCTTCTCTGTTTAATCATTAAGTTTTCTGTAAATTGTAAATCTTTTCCTAAATAAAGGGGGTGAAAAGGAGTGCAAAAATTTCTATGAAAACATATTTTTTTCATTATGTGGAGTAAAGATGTACACTTTGCTCGTACGGATTAAGGCTTTATAAGGATTGGCGTTTTTTTAAGGGGTAGGGGTGTACTAAGTAAGGATTTTCAGAATTTGAAATCCTGAGGGGGTAAAATAAGAGATCGCGGGAATAATAAAATCAGACAAAAACATTTCATTATTTTTGCAAAAATCTTGTTTCACTCGACCAGTTTCTGGAAACAAGATTTAAATTACGAACTAAAGTTTCACCTACATCAAGAGCCATTTCGACAAAGGCATTGACCCTTTACTGAAATGGATTTGCATCACTGCCCAGGCCCAGTGGTCACTCGTCAGGGCATTACTGACGTTTCAATATACTTCGGTTCACGAATAGAGTAGGGTATGACATCCCAATGGTACACCAATGCTCCGGTTTTGGTCTTATTTCACCAAATGTAATGGTTTCCACAAATTTATCATTGTCCTAGCGAAGTGTTACTTTTAATTTTATTCTTTGTGGTGTCAAGAGCGCGTGCAGACGATGTACGATTAGCAATTCAGATGCGCCGCTGTTTACTGCACGCCTACTGTATGCTTGAAGACTGTCGTTCCTATGTCAGGCTACCTGTGATGACTGATGACTATAGATAGTTAAAGTTTTGTAATTTACCTTTTGGCTTCGCTTAAATGTGATTGTCTTGTTGATAACACAATACAAATTTTATAACTGAGTAAATCACAAAGAAAAATTTGTGATAATGGTCGTTGAAATTCATAATATTATAACTGGATTAACTTATCGAACTTGATTAAACATTGCTCAATAAAGAGCTAAAAAAATCATGTGAAATGCATAAACTAAGACATTTTAGAAAAATCATTAGACCTTTTTTTTAAACCACGTTGTCGGCAAACAAGCATAAAGCCCGCCTGATGGTAAGCGGTTACTGTAGCCTATGAACGCTTGCAACACCAGGGGTATCAATCGCGCGTTGCCGACCCTTCCCCCCTCCCCGATGAGCGACCTTACTCATGCGCTGGAACACAACTATAAGTTATTTGACTGCGGTATTCTGTAAGGTGGCGGTACTTTCCCAGCCGAGCTGCTTTTTGAGCGACAGCGCTATGTTCTACCTCACTTGAAACACTTGAAGAAATATTCGAGAAGGTAATCATCTAAAAAGCAAATAAATTAAAATAACCATGCTTCTATTCACACACTAAAGTAATAAACAATATTTTGTACACTGTCACTGTCTTAACAAACTTAGTTCCGACATCTGTTTGTGAGATCGTGCACTGCGCTACAGCTCAAGAGTAAAGTCTTGGCAATTCCACATTCTAACTCTTAGCTTTGAACATTATGTGTCAAAATGGTAATTTGTTTCATTTAGTGACACTAATGTTCTAAACAATTAGTACTACGTAGTATAATTATGGGATAACGGTAGTGTTATTCTGGAAATTTCTTTTCTGAATCATTACATTATCCTTTAATCATATAAATTCTTTAGGATTTGGTATAATTTCTTCTGTATTACTTGATTTAATGCAATGATTATCCAATGATTAACAAACTGTTAAACATTATGGACTTTGTAGTCTGAAATAAAGGATTTTTGTAATAATACATTAATGTTTTCGGGTTTACATATTTCATAGATTCTGCATTAGACCTTATCTAAGTACTAAGAAATTTTGAAAATTCGACTACCACTAGATTGAAACAGTAACAACAAATTTAATAGACATTCAATTCTGAAAACACAAACATACAAAAACCTATAAATACAAATACAGTCAACCGGTACGTTTAATGCAAGTTACAAGTACAATCCAACGAAGAGCTCTTGCGTCTGTTTGATGCAAATTCGTCTGTCGCTGAACTGTGGAGTGCCCGCACTGTATCGTTAGGATTTAATACGGAACTCTCGGTAACTACGTCACATACGCGGTTCTATTTAACGATTCCCTTAATTGAGTATTTGCTAATGAACGTAACTTCATTTGGTGATATTAGTTATGATGTAGCATCTACTTTAAATAAAAATATAGACATGGTGAAGTAAAAAGTTGAAGCTAATAGAAAAACTTTAGAATTTGGCAAGCAAAAACTTATAAAAAAAAGACCCATAAAATAAACTACTCCAAAGTAATAAGTCAAAGTTAAAGTCCAGTAGTAGTTACGAAGATATTATCGCAAAAAGATAGAGTCGCGCTGGCTCACCCCCAAATCCGATTATATTCAAATTAGATGTCAAAAGCCGAGCTACGGGAGCTGTTTACAATGGATACTTAAATTATGCTGTACTAGTTCAAAATGTTGAGTGACAGATTTATTTTAAAAAGTAAAACTTTCATATTAATAAACATTCTAGAACTATTATTTTACTGTTTGCCAAGACAAACGTTATTCTCTGAAAACAGTGAAAATGTAACTGTTTAATTTTATCACAAAGTCACATTTAAACTTGCGTACCATTTCCACGAGTCTGATTCGTTTGTTATCGACTTTACACAGTCGAGTATATTATGAACATGAAACAATTCCGATTAAAGTGAAGTTCCGTGTAAATTCACCGTTCACGGCGCATCTAAGTAACAACTGATCCTATTAAAGATAATCACTTCACACGCAGCCAGGAGAAGTTTCGGAGACTTGATAGAACATTCTAAACGACGGCACAGCACGGTGTTGCTTAAAGAAAGATTTATCGACTGTTAAAAGACTTTAATAAAGCTACATGTGTACGTACTACGTATCTTTCATTAAATCTAGATCAGATTTTCCAATGCTTGCGTCATCTAGATTTAGGGAAACTAAACTCAATTTTACCACACAGTTGAGCGCATAAGTCTTACTTAAAACAGATTTGGGGCAAGCGCCATTACAATTTCGTTATTAACATTATAGTCACTATTCTGCGCCTTTGTACATTGGATTTTAGACATATGCGAGCTGGGAAAGAGTTATTCTAACTTTCTTTAGAAAATTTATTTTTAATGTCAGAGGGCTATAAGCAGGCGGTCCACCTAATGGTAAGTTATGCTCCCGTCGCCTATATACATTAGCAGGGCAGCAATACCAGGGCGATTAACAATATGTTGCCGACCTTTATAAAGCCTAAAATGCAATTGACTCTCAAGTGCAATTACTGGAACACACCGGTAGTGCTTGTCGACAGATTTTCAACATGAGACGGTGGTGGCCAACCAGGCGGGTACTACAAAGTACCCTACCACCGTGCTTTAGTCTGCTTACTATATTTTCCTTTACCGAAAGCTCAAACTTCAAAGCCATGACCTTCGCCGTGGCATCCGATGTCACTTTCACTGAGCTATCATCGCTTAAAGCTAAAGCAATGCTTTAATTTACATAAAATCGCTAGAATGCGTAGTTACGTTATTTATACCGGTTTACTTTTTAATAATGTTTTATATATATATATATATTTTTTTACTTTGTATAGGCTTGTGTTTGACAACAATCTCACTATGGTAGGTTATATTTATTCATGATACTCTGAATGAACCCTATCTTCAGTATGAAGATATAATTGTTGGTTTCTGCGAAACTTCCCTTGAACTGTTTAAGTGTTTAATCTTGTAACGTAATACTAGGAGTTCATCAGACACGTCTAATCTTGTAACGTAATACTAGGAGTTCATCAGACACGTCTAATCTTGTAACGTAATACTAGGAGTTCATCAGGCACGTCTAATCTTGTAACGTAATACTAGGAGTTCATCAGACACGTCTAATCTTGTAACGTAATACTAGGAGTTCATCAGGCACGTCTAATCTTGTAACGTAATACTAGGAGTTCATCAGACACGTCTAAACTTCTAGTTGTACAATTACTAAACTTAATCTTCTATTAAATTAGCTCGACACTAAATCATCAGCTTTGGTATTCAAGGGCATTACAAAATTAATAATGACATCAATTTCATCTTATTATTACATATAGATAATTATAAATAGCAAAGTAGGTAGGTAAATATTTTTGGAACAGTTGCTAGTCTTAAAAGGGAGCAATATACTGTAGACAACTATACAAAGAATTATTCATTATGTTAGCTCAATGACGATAAATGCCATTTTAAAGGTAGTGGGTTCCAATCCAACAATAAACATAAGAGGAAAAGATTGTAAGAAATCCAGCGCGGTTCTAAGGTACTTGGTAGTATCCATCTGACTACATAATACAAATTGCCTAAACAATACAATAAACAAACCGCTTTTCATGAAAATTGGTGGAGGAGTAGCTTGTACCACGGAGACAAAAATAGTACATCCTTATGTCAAAAAACTATAGGGGGCAGCTAGGATAAAAAAAATGTAGTAGTTTTTATTGTTTTGCGCTTTTAATAAAGCCAGAAACCCTAAAAAAACAATTCAAAAAGAACTATAATTTAAGAAATATCTGTACAAATAATCAATAGAAATTTATGGAATATCTAATGACAATCTATACCATCTTTGTTCTACGTCGCGGCATTTTGACAAGCTGCATCCTTAGTCGCAGTGAGGGACTAACAATGACATCAGATATCTTGAGAGACTTCGACTTTGACAGTGCCAGCGATAGCTCTGCATTATGAAACATGTTTTGTTCTTTGAATAACTTAATTATAATTATAAGAGATGTAAGGTGACGCCGCGTTTAGCTTAAAAATCTAAAATTCAACGTGCTGCGTCCCGCTCCCTACTATAGCGACCTCTCATAGAAAACCCGCGTAAACGGAAAGGGCGTATGCGACAAAATGGTTTTTATTGCTTAATTTAAAAACTACAAATATATTTCATAAAACCTTATGTACAAATTATAGTATCAGTTTCAATTAATATTATGTAGAAATTTTGGAACCTCAAAACGATCCTCAATGTCGGTAAAATTGGAATCTCTTATTTTAAAAGTTAACCAATCGTGTCATGCTATGGACAAAATAAAGTGAAAGACATTATGAATTCTTACAATAAATTTCATTTCGTTTGCTTTAGTCATTGTTGAAAAAAATCGGTTTCCTTGCAACCAAAATCTTCAAGGCGTCGCCTTAATTAATATTGAAATAGCATTGAGCGTATTGTTGTATTGAATTTGTGACACAGTTTTTATTAACTCGCTATTACTTATTAGTATTAAGTGTTGCTGTGGGTCCTGAATTAGGGTGAAGTGTAAATAATAATAGTCATCTGGGTACCATAGTACAAGCTCTGCTTAGTTAGGCATCATAATATGGCCGTGTGAGACATGTCCCGACAACGCTGCGACTCTCAATATGACTGTCCGTTAGTGTGTTTATATCTCAAAAACCACCTGCTGTAATTAAAGAAAACTGTGCAGTAAATTACAATTTTGATGTATGAAGTCAAAAATAAAACTAACATTAAGGAGAAGCCGCAGACATGGACTAGTTTTTACATAATTCTTCAAACCATCTGGACAATAATTGTACCTACATTATTGCTTTAACGACTTAAGTCAGTAAGATAAAATTTGCATAGCCTGGTCTCTTATTAGTATCTGCTGTTATAGAATGAAGAGATCAAGTGACGTTGGTTCTTGCCTTAAAGTATCGTAGACAGTGGGGAAGGGAATAGAAACTTAAACCATTCTCATAAAATTTTCTAATGAAAGATTATGAAAAAGATTGTTTAATGGACTTTAGATGGACTATTCTTAAATGGGTGCCAATTTTTTGTTCTTTACTTTTTGCTTCGAAGAGACCAGACTTCAGAAAAAAATATTATCACTTCTAATGAAAATATTTTCTCATAAAGATACTTATTGCAATTCTCATCTGACTGTATGTAACACATGCGGTACCTTGTTGAAACTATTCGTACATTTACGTAACTTTTAATTAAACTAATGGGAGTTGGTATTTATCCTAGCTTAGGTATTATAAATGCGAAAGTTTGAGTGTATGTAAGTATGTTTGTTAGTTGAACTTCTGGATTAACACATAAGATGTTTTTGAAGATTTTGATTGCAAGGAATCCGAATTTTCTCAACAATGACTAAAGCGAACGAAATGATATTTATTGTAAAAATTCATCATGTCTTTAACTTTATTTTGTCTTTTGCATAGCACGATTGGTTAACTTTTATAACACAAATTAATTAACTTCTGGATTAACACATAAGATGTTTTTGAAGATTTTGATTGCAAGGAATCCGAATTTTCTCAACAATGACTAAAGCGAACGAAATGATATTTATTGTAAAAATTCATCATGTCTTTAACTTTATTTTGTCTTTTGCATAGCACGATTGGTTAACTTTTATAACACAAATTAATTAATCAAAAAGACCTCTTTATAATAAGGGATTCCAATTTTACCGACATTGAAGATAGATCGATTTGAGGTTCCAAAATTTCTACATAATATATTAATTGAAACTGATACTATAATTGGTACGTTACATACGTTATATGAAATATATTTGTAGTTTTTAAATTAAACAATAAAAACCATTTTGTCGCATACGCCCTTTCCGTTTACGCGGATTTTCTATGAGAGGTCGCTATAGTAGGGTGCGGGACGCAGCACGTTGAATTTCAGATTTTTAGTTTAACGCGGCGTCACCTTAACCAGGAATGGGGGTGAAACCACGAGGTAGAAGATAGTATACAAATATTTTTAATATTCATATTTAAATGTTCGCAGCTAGATATCCCGCTTAATTCCTTTATAAGCTTTTAAAAATTCTTTTAAAATTTCTTTATTAAGGGCTACTCGCTTTATTAAAGTTTCCTTTAAACCGGTGGCTTAATATATTTATGTAGGTATAAATGTGTAAGCTGAACACGCTCCGACCGAAATTTATAGTTGTAATTATATTAAGGCAACTGCGGAATATATTAGTACCCTAAAGTTTATTAAAAGCGTTTATCTTAATTTGACTTACAACAATGACTAGCAAGATCCTGGCTGCTTTAATATTGCCTTCTTTCTGAACCTTATCTTGTAAAGCTTGCCGGTCGTTTGCATGACATCATCTGTGGCTAGATTTTATTTTTATGGTCTTAATTTTTGGGTCTTCAAATAAGTGAATAATCTTGTTCGTTCAGGATAATACAAAAATATGTAGGGAAGTTATTATGTTCTTACAAGGTCTCGCTTTGTTCACTTTTTCTGCCTCGAAAATAAGTAGACTACTAAGCTGACCAAACTACTTCAGAATCTTCGTTACATTTTCGCTTTAATTCAAAGACCACTTGAAAAAAGTTATATGAAATATCATAACCAAACATACTGTTTACTGTCTCTTATTTATTTTCACAATATTCTAACCCACAATAAAATATTCCTGTGTAAATCTGCGTTGACTCTTTTCGCATTATTTGGCGTTGGAAATCCTCGCTTTTGCGGTACGGTCAAGTACTGTTGAAACTGCTAAAGGAATTTCAGGTACAATTTTGTGAGAGCCCGTAATGTATTTAGCTTCAGGTACAATGTAAGTGATTGTTTTAATAAAATACTTGACAAAGGTGAAGTGTGTGTTGCTATTTGAGGTTTGAAGACAAATTATTTTAAACTAGTCTCGATATAGTATAAAATTAATATTACCTATAAAATTAAACTGTTGAGGAACTACATATTAAGAGCTGGACTCTTTTTGGTATAGCCTCTACCACTCCAACCAATTTTTTATACCACCTATACGATATAACCAAAGAGTTGCTAGTACCTGGAAGAGATTTTGGTCGCTCAGTAAAATCATGAAAAACAAAGAAATACCTATGTGTAATAGAAAAAAGAAAAATATTCAATACGTGCATACTGCCGTGTCAAACATGGGCACTAACAGAACAGCAACAACATAAACTTGAAGTAATTATGTCAAAACAGAATAGAGAGACGTGTAGTGGGAGTAAGGAGACGAAACAGACTAAGACGAGAGAAATAAAACATAAAACAAAATTCAGGAACGCATGTAAAGCCTATAGAAAATTAAAATGGCGCTGGACCGGACATATGTTAAGAGAAAGAAAGGGTAAATGGACTTAAATAATTACAGAATGGTATCCAAGAGGTAGTAAAAGAAGTAGGGGTAGACAAGTGAAGAGCTGGGAGGACGGTTTTAAAAAAATTGCTGGTCCCAAATGGATCGGCGTCGCAAAGGATAGAACAGAGTGGAAATCTTTAGAGGAGGCCTTTGTAAGACAAGCTGTGACAGAAAGAGATCAACCGGTTACCGATACAATAGTAATATAATACAGTATAGAAGTAAGAAGTATTAGAAATATATATCTAGAATCAAGAATTTGTAAAAACAAACAGCAATAAAGGCTATTTTATTTTATACGACATAACGTCTACTTTTATTTGCACTTGTTCTATATAGTGTACCCTTGGTCTTCACTTTACATGCTTTCTATGTCTCTTTATACGAATCTAAATTAATTATCATGCAGTATACACACGTTAATTACACCGACGGATACCCAGCCTCAGTAAGAGGTTCGCATGCATTCGTCACACCACACATTGGGAGTTCATTAGCGATGTATCTTCAACTAGAACCCTCACATGATCTTTATTTGTAAAGCAGTAAAGTCGAAAATAACTGGGTTTGCAGCTCAGGTTAGCTGACGAGAAATATTCTATCTCTGAGGAGCGACACTCATTAATGGGATGCGTCTGTATGCAAACAGAGTTCTTTTTAATTTAGGTTGGTTATAACATATCTTGGAATTTTGTAATAATAAAATATTATACGATGTGGCTTCTTTTTGATGCGACAATATTTTTATATTAATTAATTAAAAAATCACATGAATTTACAATTCAAATATCATAAATATTCCAAATGAAAGTCTAGTAACGCATGTAGCATCCATAAATGTCAAAGCTTCTAATGTAACCACCGGTTTTACTTAGCTTGTTGAAAAACTGACACATTGTTTTTCCTATAGCACTAAAATTTAAGATTCTTGTTTTAAATTCTAAACAAGTAATAGTGGAAGCAGCAGAAAAAGTGCGGTAAATGAGCGCATGTCATTGTAATGGGGACAATATACTGCGAAGGTGTGACTACTGTTGCAGTAGAGGAAGTCTACTAGAACGAATTGCTACTCGCCAAAGCGTCTTCACAATAAATGAATTTTAAGGCGATGATAGCTCAGTGGTAGTGACGTTAGATGTCGCGGCGAAGGTCGTGAGTTTGAATCCTACAATGAGCTTGAGCTTTCGAAGAAGGAAAACATCGTGAGGAAACCATAGCACGGTGGTAGGGTACTTTGTAGTACCCGCCTGGCTGGCTACCACCCTCAAGTTGAAAATCTGTCGCCAAACACCTATTCATGTATTCTGGCAGCTGCACTTGAGAACCAGATCCTTCTAGGCTTTGTGTGCTTACCACCCCCGGCCACATCATCTCATACCATAGTGAGATTGTGGTCAAACACAAGCCTATACAAAGTAACAAAAAAACATACAAAAATTCTAATACTAAATTCTTTACACGAAGCAAATTTATGATAGGACATGTTAGATTTGTGTTTAGCATTTTGAAATCAAGTTCACGATGACTAAGCGTCTGTCTCACAGGTTGCCGATAAGTTCCAGATAAGTTTCAGATACCTAAATTATTCTACAGATGAATGAATATAATGATAATATGATCATAATAAAGCTGTAGAATTTCCTTTGATTAAAATTCATGGGCCTATGTTTGACTACGATTTCATCATGGTAAGTGAAGATGCGACAGTCGGTGATAAGTAGGTACATATAGCCTAGAAAGAACTGGCTCTCAAGTGCAGTACACCATAGGTGTTTGACGGCAGATTTTCAGCTTGAGGGTGGTAGTCACGAAAGCTCAAATTCACCTGTAGGATTTTATCCCACGAGCTTCGTTACGGCATTGCCGCTGAACTGTATTCGCTTTGCTTCAATATATTCTCTATAAAAGTATAATGAGTTACTAATAGCAATATGAGCATGCATATATCAAATTCTCTAATGCTTTAGATTAGTGTCATGTGATAATATTCAACAGGCTTAACCTTACAATTTAATCCAACCCTCTAAGCTGCTTAATTAGGCCTACAGACTCCCAAACTCCCAATCAATATCTTCGACTAGTTCACTTTCGGTAGGTGCTATATGCCAAAACCTTTCTCCATGTATTGATTTTTATTTCTTTCATATATTTATTTACTGACAATAATTATTTATGTTTGAAATACATAAGTAACTTATCAACTAACAAAAAAGGCCTAGGGCCTTGGGGTCCCAGTGCCCGCTCACTTTATAGAGAAAGCGCCAAGCGACTCTTCAAGTGACCAAAGGGCTGGCCTTTATTTTGGACAAAGAATTAGCATTGCCATCCAACGTGGCAATGCTGCCAGCGTTTTGGGCACTTTTCCTGTTGACAGTGATGCGGATGATTTTTTTTATGCCCTGTATGCCCCCCTTTTTATCTTTTCTTTTAGATACTGTAAATAATAGTTAAGTTGTCTCTTTTATTATATTAGTATTTTAGGAATTGAATAAATAATAAAGTGAAATAATTATAATAAAAAAAATAAAAAATGACTTCAAAAATCAAGTAATGATTGTAAAACATTTAATGGAAAAAAGCCAACATTGTCAGATTGTCCAACAAAAAAAAAAAGTAACCTTGCTGAGTTTCTTGCCGGTTCTTCTTAGTTGAAGGCGACTTCCAAATCGGTGGTAACTTCAGTGGTTTCGACGTTCATAAGGGCCCTCTTAGGGCTCAACTGCTTTGACTTTGACTTTCACTTTGACAAAGATCATTATAGAACTTACCCAAGAGGAATTATTATTATTAAATTAGGAAATGGAAAATGTTTTCTGCTTAAATCTTTGACAGCTTTATCAAATTGCGTCCCTAGATATAACGCCTCACAAGAATTGAGGTCTTTATTAATTTTAGGCACTAAGGTGGCAAAAAACACACAGCCCCCGATGGTAAGCGGTTACCGTAGCTTATTGACGCTTGCAATGACTCCTCAAAAATCTCTTCACACCCATCTTGATGGAACCCAGTATTTTATTTTTCTTAAATTACGCAATTCTATTCTAAGCGTTACCTTCTTTCTCGTAAGTACATCTATACTAATATTATAAAGCTGAAGGGTTTATTTGTAAAACACAAGATCCGTCTGAAACCGCAGGGTGGAAGCAAGTCTTTAATAAAAGATACTCAGGCTTAAATACCCAGAAGAATAGAAAGTATCATGAAGGGGGATTGTTTCGCGTCTCCACGTCGGGCGGATAATACGTGTTTCTGCATTTTGCGGCACTTGCGGCTCGTCGAATATGCATTGTACCATTTTGACTTACTTTCCTATTGTCTTCTTGTATACTTAGTATGTCTTGGTTTTCCACTGCTCTAAAACTATGTAGGAGCACAGTTTTAATGTTGGAGTGATTCTATTACAAAGACTAGGGTTCTGCTATTGAATTCAGAATTGGTTTTAAGTGATTTAGTAAATTGTTCAGAATATTTATCACTGGTCTACACCTTGAATTTCTGTGGGATCTAAATGTATGATGTCCATTTCAGAGATCTAAGTTACCCTATGGCTATTATTATCGAAATCGGTTAAGTGGTTTAAGTTTGCAAATGCAGCAAACACATATGGACAGATTAATTTTCTCTATTATGATATTATGTAGTAAGAATTTAATTTTTTATCCAATTTGATTAAATATTATATTGATTGAAAATAATAAAAACACGTAAAAGAATATAATAAAAATACTTATTGTATTAAATTACTTAATTAAAACAGTTCACCTTTCTCCAAATATCTGCAAAGCGTTTATTTTTTAATTTGCTCAAAGTTAGTAGAGGCAATGGAGAGCAGACATACTGCCTGCACACAGCACCGGTTGTTCCCCAAGTTTAATTAACCCGTAAACTTTTAATGAAACTAATGATCTGAGTGAGTGCGGAGCTGTTTCCTGCTCTAGAACCAAGAGGGGGGGGGGGGGGGGAATATATTAAAATAGATTACTTTTTATAGGTGGTAGAAGTGAAACATTGCTATTTGCTAATACAATGTGATAGTAATACCACAGTCTATGTAACTCTTTCTTACAGTCAGCCAACGGACACGTCTAGACAGAGCAATCGTGCGGGGCTTGCGGGGTGAGAGAGGGGCGGTAGAGGTGGGCGAGCCAGCCCTTACCATACACTCGCTTGGGACACAATGGAGCAATTACGAATGCCTATACAAAACGGCATTTCGCATGACTTCAAACGCGATAGACCACTGTATGTAATTACGCTGTGGCATCTTAGTTGTAATTGCAGAGACAGACATTCTACATAGCAAATTCCACTTGCAAATTATAAACCGAAAGATAATTAATGGGTATTTTACTTAGACTTTCAGCTCATAATATACTTTTTTATTGTTTATTTTATTTTTGCTTTGTATTCTCGATCTTGTTTCGGTCTTTCTAATGCATTACTTTTAAATTGTCTTTTTTGCAGTCGGATTTTATATTTTTTTATTATTTATTTTATTTTATATCTTATTATTACGAAATCCACAGCTCTTAGTAGAAATTTTATTGAAAGCACTAGACTTATAGCAAATTACGGATCTATATTTTAATACATATAATATTTTCAGATAGGTAGAGCATAGCGATATGTCGCTCAAAGAGCAGCTCGACTGGGGAAGTACCTCCACCTTACAGAATACCGCAGCCAAATAACTTATAGTTGTGTTCCTGCGCGTGAGTAAGGTCGCCAGAGCTCATCGGGGAGGGGGCGTTTAAAAAAGGCGTAGAAATAAAATAATAATAAATGAGAGAAAAGCTTACACTGATACATAAGTGTGCGTGTGTGTGGTAAATAACACACAAATTGTTACAAAAATGCTTTCTAACTACTAAGTTACTTATCATAAACAGTTGACAATTCCAGATCTAGTTTAACTGGTACAGTCAGCGGCAAAAGTATCTTGGCAATTTAGTACCGTGTCACATTACACAATTCATAATTCATTTGACGAGCCGGTTGGCGTGGTTGGTAAGATACCCTATCTATCACGCCGCAGGTCGTGGCTTCGATTCCCACTCAGGACAAACATTTGTGTGCATGAACATGTCTGTTTGTTCTGTGTCTGGGTGTAATTATCTATATATGTATGTATTTACAAAAGAAATGTAGTATATCAGTTATCTGACTTCCATAGTACAAGCTCTGCTTAGTTTGGGGTCAGATGACCGTGTGTGAGGAATAATGTCCCAGAATATTTATTTATTATTATTTATTATAATTTTCATACAAACTGTCAAGAAAATGTCAATAGATTATTATGAAAGGGTACTAAAATGCCAAGCTTCTTTTGCCGCTGACTGTACTCACAATGATAGTGACTGTAATAATAATCATAGTAGAGTTGTTATAAACTTTGTAGCAGAGTGATAAACTACACAGTTGCACTAATAACGGTTGGTGGTCATGAGTGGAACTGACTCTTTACTAACTTAACCAGACAATGTGTAGTGAATCAGTTGTCAAAGTTGACAACTCCGTAATAGGGTATTTGACTGACATTCAAATCAGTAACTTTTTATGAAATGTCAAAACGATAGGTTTACATGGAGTTTTGTATGAAATACAAGCATGTGACGTCATAATTATATAGCATACTCTGTATGGTTAGATTGGTAATTAAAAAACATAATAAGGATTAATTTAATAAAATTATCGTGGTTTCCCCTTTTTTTTAGATGTTTTATACATTGGTTAGTGTTGGATAATTCATTTTGAATACAGGCAAATACCCTATTGTTTGTGAAATAGATGCAACTATATCTGTTCAATTTTGTTATACTTTCTTGGTTTTATGCTCATTGTAGGATTTAAACCCACGACCTATGGCACGGCATTTGACAATTTACCAAACAAACTTCTTTAAAAATTCACATGTGTTGCATGAATTTTTATTTCATTTAAAAGCTAACGACACTATGGAACGTAGTTTAAATAAAGTTAGCGAGTAAATAGTGTGTAACCGTATCAAAGTTCAGTCGACCGTGATGGGGGAATTTGCTCAAATAAATTGGCAAATATTACAGGATGTGAGCCGCGGGGGAACCCCGGCCTACGGGCTATATAACTCAATTTATCCCACATTTACAGTATGTTGGTTTACGGACATTATTTTGTTGTGTACAGAGTAGAATAAATATAAATGTGCTGATGTTAGTTAATGGGTGGTTTGTGATATTCAAATAGATTGAAAGTAAATAACAATGTTCATGCAAAATATAACTTTATAAATCTCTGCCCCGCGGTTTCACCCGCGTTCCCGAGGTATTTTATATTTTTCCGGGATAAAAATTATCCCATGTGTTATTCAAGGATATGATCTATCTATGTGTCAAATTTCATATAAATCTATTCAGCCATTTATGCGTGATTTATTATATTAGTAGGTTTTAAAAAATATGGAAGATTTTTTTTTTATTATATACCACATTGTGGGCAAACATGCATACGGCCCGCCTGATGTTAAGCGGTTACCGTAGCCTATGATCGCTTGCAACACCAGGGGTATCACTCGCGCGTTGCCGACCCTTCCCCCCGCCCCGATGAGCTCTGGCGACCTTACTCACGCGCAGGAACACAACTATAAGTTATTTGGCTGCGGTATTCTGTAAGGTGGTGGTACTTCCTCAGTCGAGCTGCTCTTTGAGCGAAATATCGTTATGCCTTTCTTAAAACTTTCTAGGCTTTGTGTGCTTACCACCTTTGGCTATCATTTGGTCATCACTTACCATGGTAAATTATTATGGTCAAACGCAAGCCCATCAATACTATAAAATGTAGAATGGTTTTACGGCGTGAAGATCAAAAAATGAGTGCAATCCGAACTTTCCAGTAGAATGATTAAGAAAATGATACTGACTGAATTTAATGTAAATTTACTCTACTTATTTTAAACGTATACTGGAGATCTTTAAATAAATAAATATCCTGGGACATTTCTCACACACGGCTATTTGGTCCCAAACTAAGCAGAGCTTGTTCTATGTAAGTCAGATATCTGATATACTACTTAATATAGATAATCACACCCAGACTCAGGACAAAAAGACATTTGCACACAAATGTCTGTCCTGAATGGGAATCGAACCCACAACCTATGGCGTGATAGATAGGGTATCTTACCAAACACGCCAACCGGCCTATTAAATTCATTATGTAGATTGAAGCACATTCCATTGCTTAATTTAATTAATAATTATGTTTATTACAATATTAATTGAAGAAGTGTTGCAACTTGGAAGTTGCGCAATTTTTTTTTGAGATTAATAAATAAAGCAACAATACAGGCAAAGGAAGCTGGAACAAGTTTCGTTTCGCAAACTAAAAACTTTTAATTAACTTCCTCCTTACAGTGAGACTAACGGCTAAAGCTTCTGGGTAGTTTAAAATTGAAAATTTACTGTAACTATGCGTAATTTATTTCTATTAACAATGTTTTAGTGTCGGTTAACAATTTATTGATTGTAATTGAAAAAGAAAAATAAAATAAAAATACATGAATAAGGTTGTACTAACTAGTCTGGCAAACGAAAGTAGAGAATGAAAAAGCGATGGCAAATTTTAAAAAAATCACACTAGTAACTCTAAAATTTGTATGAAGTACCTGGAATAACCTGACTTGATACTTTAGAGTTATTTTTTTTTGTGTAAAACAACATTTGTAGACTACTGCTTGACAGCATGTGGACAGGACCAAAAATGGGAACCTACGGTATGTATGTATTGTTGTATTTTTAATGTGAATAGAATGTGAACCGAACACAGAAATAGTTTTTGTAAAATCATCCTAATCCTAACTTAATACTGTTTGTTTATGTGTTTGTTTGTTTGTTACCTTTTCACGCCTAAACCGCTGAACCGATTGCGATGAAATTTGGCACGTAGGTAGCCTATGGTATGGAGAAGAACATAGGTTACTTTTATCTCGGGAAAACACAAGATTCTCGGGAACGCGGGTGAAACCGCGGGGCGGAATCTAGTAAATAATAATTACGAATACAAACAAAGTATCAACATCAAAGCGACAGAGATTGACATAAATAAAATATTGCCATATGAAAAGTTTGCGAATAATTCGAGTGTCTACTTTCATTTGCCAGACTCTACGAACTAATTAGGTACTATTGTATTATATTTCACAATCAACTTAAATATTTTTTTTTTTCTTTACACTCGCATAAACTTTCTTATCACCCTATTTTCAACCGTTTTTAAAACCTCTATTATCCTACTTCATTCGACATAATCCTATCCTTTTCTCCAAACAGTACTTATAAGAAATGCGTTCAGTACATACTTAATGGTGCTTTACGACCAAAATTAATCCCGTCCCAGGTATTATACAATGCGAACTCATATTGTTCGCCCGGCAATTGTTTTTTTAAAGCCAGACGCCACATATTGCGTCCCGAGTCCCGACCGCGTAATAACGCTCGCCTGTTTATGAAAAAGTTTTTTTTTAATGCGTGCCTGGAGCGATGGGAACTGCACGTCCTGCCAGGTCTAAATTATAGTTTTTTTTTTTTTTGCGTTTTTTTTGTGTGTGCCAATTTTAAAAGGTGAATAGAGGGAAGAATTGCTTTAGCTTCTGGGTAACGAATATTATTATATATTATTTCATCCATTAATCCTAATCCTAATTGGATGGATGGATGGATGTTTGTTACTCTTTCACGCCAGAACGGGTGAACGGATCTTGATGAAATTTGGCACAGAGATAGATTATAGTCTGGAATAGTACATAGGCTACTATTTATCCCGGGAAAACATAAGATCCCTGGGGAACGCTGGTGAAACCGCGGGGCGAAAGCTAGTCCTAATTATAATATTATAAATGCAAAAGTGAGTTTATTTGTTTGTTACCTTTTCACGCCTAAACCGCAGAACCGATCGCGATGAAATTTGATATGCAGATAGCCTATAGTACGGAAAAGACCATGGGCTACTTTTTTTCTCGGAAACGCGGGTAAAACCGCGGCGAACAGCTAGTTTATAATAAGGTCCTTCATTATTCATTCAGGTTTTTAAATAAATAATTATCTTTGTTATTTTCCAAAACCAACACAAACATAGCTCTATAGTATATCTGATCCACAGTGTAACAAAGTTACTAAGTGTAAATAAGTTCGGTGCGGGGCGGGGCGGGGCGGTGCGGGGCGGGGCGGTGCGGGGCGGCGGTATTACCGCAAGCTAATATTGCGGGCGGCGTAGCTGCACAATCATAACTTTGCACTTAAGCTGCACTCAGGATCAGGAACTTCGCTTCCCTGGACCCTTGGAGGAACGTTGCACTACGTGGATCAAACATCGTTATTTTAATTCTATTATCAAATCAATTATAATAATATGAGATTTAGGTTTATTTAGTTTGCTCTTAATATGCAAGTCTATGTCGTTAACATTATATTAATTAAGCAGCCGCCACGCGATTTCGCCCGCGTTTCTGGAACAAAAAGTATCTATTGTGTTAATGCAGAACATTACTCTATTTGAATGCCGAATTTCATCCAAATTCGTTTAGCCGTTACGGAGCTGAGAACACACAAACTTTCGCATTTATAATATGAAAGAAAAATTTGGTGCAGGTACAAAAAAATGTGCAAATATTCAAACGATATGACATACTAGCTGTCCCCCGCAGCATCACCCGCGTTCCTGGGAAAAATAGTAGCCTTTTCCATAAAATAGGCTGCGTACCAAATTTTATGGCAATCGGTTCAGGCTTGAAAAGGTAACAAACAGATAGACAGACAGACAAATAGACAGAGATACTTACGCATTTATAATATAATACTTTTGAAAGACGGGTGTAACACGCCTTGTGCTTAAAAGGAGCAAAAACGGAGTTAATAAAGGTCATTTGAAAATGACAACTTAAAACGTTAAATGTATGCAATACTTCAGATAAGTTGGTGAGCCACACATTTACACCATGGTGTAATTGATGCTGTGGCTCCAGGTTGCACTCATAAAATTTCCAAATAAGAAAGAAAGCAGCAGATAAACATTAAAAGTCGGCTAATATAAAAATAATCCAACACTTATCCTGAACAAACTTAATCGCAACCACTTTTCAAATCCAGATCAAAATGAAAACAATAAATGGGACTCTTGACCTGCATTTGACACTTGAGAAATGTATAGGATCATTTACGAAGCCAGCTTTAGTAAATGCTCGCGAAATATTGTAGCTCTGAAGAATCAAGTACCGTACGTCCAGTAGAATGTTAGTCGAAATATGTTCCTTATTGATGATGCAGCTAAAAATCTAGAAAATAATGTAAGGATTCAGATTTAAATTTAATGTTCGAGATTCAAAAATTGTTTCATTTTCAAAAGTTGATTTTATTTCTCAATTTGATTTTGAATTCATAGAAAAGCAATTATTTTGTAATCGTTATCTGCGGAAGACAGGTAGATACAGATGTTTTTCTAAACTAAATTCTAAGCTAGAAATGTTTTGAGAGAAAAATTGTTTAGAACACTAAATTCAAGCTCACATCTCACAGACGAGACGTCTCAGAGGAGGAGAGTGAAGGATTATGCGGGAATGTGCTGCAGATGCGTTTCATTCGCTCCCTTATGTGAGGAGCAAATTACAAGGAATTCCCGGCAAATTCATTAGATTCCTGAATTCACGAGGTATAATCCAGGAATTTTGCCCCAAATTTATACGTAATTTGAGGATATTTGATCTTTGCTAAACTAAGTTTAACATGCCGCGATATCTATCAAGCCAGGGAGTCACATATTCTATCCCAAACTTATTTGTACTGTGGCGCCCTTGAGAATTTACCATTTTTCACGTCGCCCCTTAATCTCCTCCCCCCCTAGGACCAAAATACCCACCTGTTTTAATACTAGCCTAATAAACGGATATCAGAATAACTCTATTTGGACATTTATAATTTTTATTAGAAAATAAGAACAAAACCAAAACAAAAGCATAAAAATGGAAAGAGATGTTAATTTTACTGTTGGCTGGCAGCTTATAAGAAGGATGTGCTTGCTTTTCTGAGCATAGCTTCTCAAAACGGGGCTCCAGTTTGGAACTGGAGCACTTGCTACTCTCATTTCTTTCTCTAAGTCTATTTTTGACCTGCAACTGACACACGACGCCCCTGCGACAATGCTCCCTAGGGCGTCGCGACGCACAGTTTGAGAAGCCCTGTCCTATAGTATAATTTTATCAATAAAAACAGTTTGTGTATGGTACTCTAGTGACCAAGAACAATGCAACTGAATAGAAATTATAAGGTAAGATCAAAAAAAAATAAGAAGATTTATGGTAAAGGTATACTACCGTTAAAAACTATTTTCTTTTTCACAAGTTTGTGTGTTTTCTTTCTTGCCTTTTAATAGATAATAAAAACTGATAAATTGCTAGATTTCCCTAAAGTTACCTAATTTAAATATGACACGTATTACGCGAAGTTAGTTCTCAAGTGTCGGATATATTTGCCAGAAATACTTGATAATAATAATGGTTGGAGTTTATGAATAAATAATTTTATTTTAGACTAGCTTTACCGCGCGGTTTCACCCGCGTTCCCGAGGGATCTTATGTTTTCCCGGGATAAAAAGTAGACATTTGCCCCAAGCTCAGTAACGTGGATTCTGAGGGTACGGAAACTAGGTAATGAGGATAGGACAGATAGAATCGATACTGTCAATGTGTCGTAAAGTAACGCGGGGGGTTATTCATTTTGACTCTAGAATGATACGATTTCTTCATAATTTTTCAAAGCTCCCAGTATTTTGTGTTCATCTTCTTACTTCACCATACTCCCCAGAACTTACCCCAATACTTTCACATTTCTTCTTGATACCAATTGTTGAACAGTTCCAATTAAAATCAGCAGAAGTTTATCACCTTGTCGAGAATAGATTATCACAGAAGAGCAGAAGGAATTTAAGCAGGAACAGTTTCTATTTTTTTTTCGACGCGATCACATCTTTGATGGTATATCTATACACTCAAGAATTGGGCTATCAAACGCAAAAAGATTTTTTTCAAATTCGACTCGTAGTTCCAGAGACTAGCGCATTTAAACAAACAAACAAAAACTCTTCTCCTTTATTATAATCAAAGTACAGTCAGCGGCAAAAGTAGCTTGGCATTTTAGTACCCTTTCATAATAATCTATTGATATTTTCTTAAAAGTTTGTATGAAAATTATGAATTGTGTAATGTGACACGGTACTAAAGTGCCAAGATACTTTTGCCGCTGACTGTACCTGCAGAACATTGTATTTTAACATGAATAATCCTATCACAAGTCTTCTTTGTATGTGTGAATTAACATAATAATATGTATGAGTTAAGCCATAAAATTGTAACAAACTAAGTTACAAATAGAATTAATCTCCCAGGAGTCCTGAAGCACAGATTAACTATCCCAGCGAAGTATTCCTTCGTAAATTTAAATCAGTTTGTAACTGGTATCATAAACTGCGAGCTATGGTAGTGACTTCGCTTCCGGTGATGACGGAAGGGCCGTTAGCGCCGTTACAAACGGCACACGGATGTTGGTAATTAATTACGGTTTCGTTTTAGCTTGAATTTTAAATAAACAACTTATCTTATCTTCTCTTACCTTTGTTTATAGTTATTACTACTTTTGTAGGCAATGATAGATCAGTGGTAGTGACTTCTAATTAGGCGACAAAGGTTGCAGGTTTGAATCCTGTAGGAAGCCGAAAACTAAGACGACTAAACTTTAAGATAAATAGGTAGAGCATAGCGATATGTCGCTCAAAGAGCAGCTCGACTAGGGAAGCACCTCCACCTTACAGAATACCGCGGCCAAATAACTTTTAGTTGTGCTCCTGCGCGTGAGTAAGGTCGCCCGAGCTCATCGGGGAAAAAGGAACGCGCGAGTGATACCCCTGGTGTTGCAAGCGTTCATAGGCTACGGTAACCGCTTACTATCAGGCGGGCCGTATGCTTGTTTGCCGACAATGTGGTATAAAACAAAAACTCAAGTGCATCTTGAGCTTTCGGTTAAGAGAAACATCGCGTGAAAACTATAGCACGGTGGTAGGGTTGTAGTACCCGCCTGCCATCCTTAAGTTGAAAATCTGCCGCCAATCATTTAATTTTATTGCTGTTTTCTTGTAGCTGCACTTAAGAGTTAATTTCCCTTGTATAATTTGTGTACTTACAACCATCGGCCCCATCATCACTTATGTTGTGATTGTAATTAAAACACAAGGCTATTTGTACTAATATAATGAAACTCAAGAGTATTTTGTTTGTTTGAAAGCGGTAATCTCTGGAACCACCAGTCGGATTTGAAAAAATATTTTTGATTTCATAGCCCAATTTTTGAGGATGGTTACAGGATATTTTTTATATCGGGAATGCAGGTAAAACCGCGGGGAACAACAAGTATCCTAACTATCCTAACTAATATTATAAATGCGAAAGTGAGTTTGTTTGTTTGTTACCTTTTCACGCTTAAGCCGCTGAACCGATCGCGAAGAAAATTGGTATGCAGATAGCCTATGGTATAGAGAAGGACATAGGCTACTTTTTATCCCGGGAAAACATAAGATCCCTGGGGAGCGCGGGTGAAACCGCGAGGTGGAAGCTAGTATCATATAAAGCACGTAAAATTTTTCAAGTAAATTATTCATCCGTATATTTATAGGTAGAATTTCTAAAGCACTGTCAATAGATGAAACTCCAAGTAGGACCGAATCCCTTAATAAAACAGTAATTATTAGCAATGCAAATGTTGCGTCCACAACCAGCCACTCCGAGATGGAAATGCATGTTAAACTAGCGGTTCTAGCTGGAATTGGGATGCATTTGTCGAGCCTAGGAACAAATATTATTTGCATTTGTATCACTGGAATGCAAAAGAGACTGCAAATGTTTATTTTGTGATGGCGATAAATCATGGGTACTTGAATCGTACAATCTGTTGATAAAAATTGATTCATGTTAGTTTATATTATTTTTTTTTTTTTTTTGGGGGCCCATTCAGTTGGCGGCGAGTCACCGTCTCCTAGAATTATCAACGATATATGTATATAACGAATATCATCAAAGATTGAGACATTTGATTTGGCAGGCGTTCCGTTGTCTCAGTCAATAGTCCAGCAACCAGTCCAGCAAGTTCCCCCCCATAGACCCAGTATAGTTCCCTGTTTACTGCAATAGTCCTTGCACTTAGCGGATGCTGTATTTACCTGTATCTCTTCAATAGTGCAGACAGAGATAGTATCGCTAGGTGTACACATCCCAACACATTAACGTATCTTAAAGGGGCCTCTGCGTGTTGGATCTGTATCCCCACGCACGCCTTCAAAAAAGACCGGTCCTCGCGCCGTGATGTCTGAAAGATACATTACAATAATAATAATAAATATTCTGGGACATTATATATTAATGATGATGAATATCAATATCAATACGATACAATATTTTAAGAGAGGTAGAGCATAGCGATATGTCGCTCAAAGAGCAGCTCGACTGGGGAAGTAACTCCTTACAGAATACCGCAGCCAAATAACTTATAGTTGTGTTCCTGCGCGTGAGTAAGGTCGCCAGAGCTCATCAGGGAGGGGGGAAGGGTCGGCAACGCGCGAGTGATATCCCTGCTGTTGCAAGCGTTCATAGGCTATGGTAACCGCTTACCATCGGGTGGGCCGTATGCTTGTTTGCCGACTATGTTGTATAAAAAAAAAATACATAATTTTAGATTAGCCAATGTTAAAAAGTCATTTCTTGGAAATAGTGTACGCTTTTATAATAAAATACCTATCTCAGTTACCAAGATGTCTGATTTCAAATTCAAATCATACGTAAAGAAAGTTTTGAAAGAAAAAGCCTATTACAAGGTAGCTCATTACACTGAAGATAAAGATGTCTGGAAGTAGCTGCACTCTGCACAAGCTGCAAAGCCTTTATAGTATTAGAAATAGTGTATGTACCAAATTTTAGATAAAAATTGAATAATAATAACCTAATTATTATTATTATTTTCTCGTTGTTATTTCCTTTTTTTATTTTTGTGTTTATGCGTATTATATTTCTTTAAAATTTTTTAAACAAATATTGGAAAAAAAAAACAAAATATATAAAAAATTTAATCTTGCTGAGTTTCTTGCCGGTTCTTCTCAGGCAACTTCCGAATCAGTGGTAACTTAGGGCCTAAACTGAATAAATGGCTAAAAAAAAAAAAAAGAAGACAGACAAAGCCTAGAATGGAACTCGTGACACACACACCAGTATAATGATTTTTCTTTAATGCGATGCACCTACTAGGGCGGCATAATCGTAAAACCCGTTAATACATATTTAAAAAAAGAGCGTACCAACAAATTTTCAACTTGAAAAACATTTTCAAAATTTTGAAAATCAATAAGTATTTATAACATGTTTGACGTCAAAATCCACCAGAGTTACATAAATCTAGAGCAAAACAAACTCGTCTCACAAAAGTAAACTTAGCCACAAACATACTGCGTAGTAGGCACTGCAAGTTGGTAACTCAAAGAAACCACAATATCAGAAGACCTTGACGAAACTAAGCCCAACTGTCAGTCTGGTGTTTCACATAGCTATGAAATCACATAAGGCTTATGTCTCACCACTGGCAACTAAAATATATTTTATGTATCAAAATGCGTGGTGACTTCAAGGTAACTGATCACCTATCCACAGTAAAAAAAATAATAAAATTGTATAGTGAATCTATGATAACATGCCGTCCGAATCTGTGAACCGAACATTTAATTTTCTTAAAATGAGCTTAAGCTGTTGGTAAAGAATATATAAAACATTTTGAAGATTTTGTCGTGGAGTAACTTTGTGACATTCAACTAGAAGTAAAAAAAATGTTGCCGAGTTTTTAGATGTATGTTTCAATACTAGCACTTGGGGTTGTAGGAGCTTCTCTTCCACAACATTACAAAATTAAGTTAGCTAATACTTTGACCTTTATAAAATTGTAAAAATATCAAACACCCATACTAATAATATGTACTCGCGTATTCGTCAGCGGTCGGATGTGAGCCTTAACTTTAATACGTAGCATTCCACGCTGCTAGTCAGCAGTATCTGCATACTCCGGCATGTGGGACACCCGACAAAGCAGCGGCAGAACACGGCACACCCAACTTTGCATAGCTCGGATTTCAACGCAAATGTTTTTGTTTAAATTTTGTATTTTGTAAATTAGTCCACTTGTAATTTTAAACTTGTTCGTCGGGATGTGGGTTGCGATGTGCTGAGTCGACACTGTGCTGTTGCGAAATGTGTTTGCATGTTCTATTTGTGTTTTGAATTTTATGTGACATTATTGGGTGGGATGAATTTATGTTAAATTAATTGTATAGTAATATAATGTCGTCACAATGTAATAGGCCCGTTTTGATTAGAGAATATCTCTTTTGGTCTCGCTATATTTGAACTGTCAAAACGACCTACAAAGTTAAAGTCATTAATTCAGTTTAAACTGTAAGTGAAAGTCTTTACTGAAGTTACTACCAGTTCGGAAATCAGCATTCTACTGAGATAATTCGGCAAGACACTTCCCTAATTTTTTCCACACTTGAAACGTGAAACTAAGTACTTGCTTCTGTTTGCTACCTTTTTTCCTAGATAGTGTGTAGAATGTCCTGTGACATTCTTAAAACAAACAATGAAAAAAAATATACAATATATTACAGTAGAAACGTCATATTTATATTTACGGGTAAAGTACAAAGCGTGCCAGTGTGCGCAGCTTCCGGTGCGCAACGGAAGTGACGCTCCGCATGGTGGTAGCGACCTCTGGTGGCCAGAGATGTCAGTGTAATTACTGCATGAGTGTTGAACTTACCTCTGTGTAGGGGGGGTCATTGACTGCTAGGAAATGTTTCAACATATATACCAAAAATCCTGGACAATTCTTCAACCACGAAAATATTGTCAGTGAGACTAGATAAATAATTTTATGTAAAAAAACTATGTTGGTTTTCGAAAAGTAATTGCTGAGTATATTGCCGGCTCTTCTCAGCAAAAGCAACCTACCGTACCGTGCGTTAAAGTCAGACTTCATAAGTGAAGGCCTATTTGAATCCTAATCCTAACTAATATTATAAATGCGAAAGTGAGTTTGTTTGTTACCGCGATTGGTTCAGTGGTTTCACGCTTAAACCGCTGAACCAATCGCGATGAAATTTGATATGCAGATAACCTATGGTACGGAAAAGAACATAGGCTACTTTTTGTTCTGGGATAAAAAGTAGCCTATGTATTATTCCAGACCATAATCTATCTCCGTGCCAAATTTCATCCAAAACCGTTGAGTAGTTTTTGCGTGAATGAGTAACAAACATACATCCAGACATCCATACTCACAAACTTTCACATTTATATTATTAGATAAGAAGTAGGATTACACCCAGATACTAAGGCACGCCGATACAGAGTAACTAACCTACCGAACCTACCTAACAGTACCTACCGAATTTACTATGTATAATGAATAACAATCTAAATGCGAACACGCTCCGAGCAATAGCTTACATTGAAATAATACTCGTCATAAAGTTGCACTTATTTATGACAGGATTATACATACATACCTACAGTTTACTATTAGTTATTTGGAGATAGAAATGGCATATCTCATTTGTGACCAATTACCGCTAGTGTGTGGCGCGTGGCCACGGGCGGTGGCGGTGACTGGCTGTGTGGCAAGGTGGGACATAACAAAAGTTTGTTTTTAATGAGTTGACGCGCCCGCGGCTGCACTCGACTGTAAATAGCCCTGCAATATTAGGGTATGAAATCAAAAGTTCTCTGCATCATTTAGAAATATGTAATGAGTAATTACAATAATTTAATTTTGTTGTGTTGGTTTTGTTATAGACAAATTTGATTGATACCTACAGTTAAAAAAGTACTAGTAACTAGAGACAGACGAGCACGGTTACAAGAGAATTGGACTCTCAAGTACAACTGACAGAACGCACCGGTAGGTGCTTGTATTCTTTCTACAAAAACTCAAGCTCATTGTAAAATTCGAATCTACGAACTTCGCCACGATTTTAACGTCACTGCTACTGAGTTATAATCACCTTACTATTAAAAAAGAACTCACAAGTAAAAAAGAACACCACAAAAAAGATACAAAAGTGAAAGGGACTGCTTATGATAGAAATTTCGTCCAGCAGCCTGCTACGGCTGCTAAGTTATTTATATATATGAACTTAAAGGATTTAAAACAGCTTGCAATAAGTAGGTTTCAGTAATATCGCAGTTATCAAACAAGCAAATGAGCTTAAAGTCTTTATATGTAAATGTTCAGTATTTTTTACTACCCAACAAGCCAGTGAACTATTAAAATGCCACAGTTTAACAAACAATGAACAACCTTTTATTTCACTACAGCAGTGGAACAACGACAGGACAAGAGTTACGCGACCGCCCTCGCAATTAACTTTAGTAGCGTCGAATATGTTACGTCACTAATTACAGGCCATAATTTAACCGTCATTAACGGACTCTCATTGCATCGGGGCCCAAGTGATACTAATCACACGGGTAATCCAGAATCGGACTGCTGGACTCGGCAAAAAATATTGCCTTGGACGGTTGAATTATAGGATAGACATACTTCCGAATTTTAACCATTTTATTGTTTTTTTTTTACAATGGATTAATGTTTCAGTAAGATTACGATCTCATCTCACAAATCCTAAGGGCCCGTTCACACAGACCGGCTCTGAGAGCAGAGCAAATTTTGACCGTATTTAAAATTAAGTGTTAGGATTTATTATTAGATACCTAAGGTTTATTTTTATATTTCAAATGTTTTGACTACAGCACATGTCAAGAGGATACTCGTGAGCGAAACGTTCTCCGAGCCGGTCTATGTCAACGGACCCTAATAGGTAAAGTACTGGTTCTCAAGTGTACCTTGGGGGATACACCGGTATGATTATTTATAAAGCCACCCAGGTGGGTACAACAACAGTTAGTTTGTGGTCAGTTCTCTTGGTATAAGCCATCTGATAATCACCATGAACACCATTCAAAACCAGTAGCACTGGAGGGACTACAAGCATTGCCGAACCTTCAAAAACATTTCTAACTATTACTATATTCCCTTTCCTGCCTGAGTCCTTACAAGAATTATGACGTGATAGAATCCCTCACTGTTAAATCATCAAACACGCATACGTCTGGTTTATACCCCGTCATCGCGATTGGTCAGGCAGCATTACCCCCTCGAGTGTCGTTACCATCTGGATGAATTATTTCGCTTGGACAATAAACCACTACGTCATAAACCGACGTAATGTCCAGCACGCGGGTCGTAACGCTCTCGAACACAATTGTGAAATAATTTGACCAACACTGTATCCACTTATGCTGACTTTAAGATTTTGGTCATTTTTATTTGGAGGTGTTTGTCGTTTCCTTTATTAAATACTGGCTTTCTGCCCCGCGGTTTCACCCGCGAACCCCTTAGGGGTGGAATTTTCAAAAATAATAGCTATCCGTATGCAAAATTTTAGCCCGATCCGTTCAGTGGTTTGAGCTGTGCGTTGATAGATCAGTCAGTCAGTCAGCTTTTCCTTTATATACACAAAACATAATACATTATTGTTGGTTGTTTATTAATTTATATAAGAGTCTGAATTACGTTAAATCATTTATCGAATTAATTCCGCATTCTAATTGAGTATTTGCTTGTATAATTATCTCATTACAATTGACTCTTGTCCTATTTGATCTTCATTACTGTTAGATCATTATAAAGCATTCAAAGTACTGACTTTGTCTTGTCTCAAAGACATTATGATCCAGAATCTTCTGTAAAAAATCTTTTCTGGATATCTTCAAATCGAACGTTTGTAAAGACTCTTAATTAATGAATAAATGGTATAAGAGATAACTTCACAGTGATTGCACACTTCATAATGAATGCACCCCATAAAACGTTACAACGTGCTGTTAAACGATCAAATAATACCAACAACTCATACATTTCCCACATTGAAGAGCAAATAAACTAATTTAATGAACGTCGTATCGACGGCGCTCGCGCGCTTTACGGCGACCGTTTAAGTATATCGACATTTTACGTCGCTATACACGTAACATCACGTTTTATGGCACGACATCGAATGTGGACATGTCGGGTTTTGTTTTTTTTTACTATACATATGCCTGTGTTTGACCATAACCTAATAGTGATAAGATGATGTAGCAAAAGGTAGCAAGTACATAAAGCCTAGAAGGAACTGGCTCTCAAATGCAGCTACCTAAAAACACCGGTAGATGTTTGGCAACAGATGTTAAATTTCAGGGTGTTAGCCAGCTGAGCGGGTACTACAAAGTACCCTACCACCGTGCTTATGGTTTTCTCACGATGTTTTCCTTCACCGAAACTACAAGTTTATTGCAGGATTTGAGCCTACGACCGTCAGAGCATTCGGCATCACTACCACTGAGCTATCATCAATCGTTCCTGCACCACTTTTTGATATGATTTCTGATATCTGCTAAATCAAGCAAAAGAATTTTGTTCTATCAGTGTGAATAATTGAAATTGTAGTACCTTCCTAAATAATATTTTTTATATTTCACAAATCCATTTGTGTCGTCGGTCAAGCTCCGCTTAGCTTCCAGGTATACTTAGACTAAGCTTTAGCTAACCTGAAAGCTTAAGTCATTAGATGTGACAGCCTCCGCACCTTAAAAGCACTTAAGTCAGTCTTAACGACTGAAGTCTGGAAGAAACAGAAAAAAACTTTCGTCACAAGCTGTGCAAAGAAACTGTACACAACTTAGGCTGGTGTTCTTCAATATTTTGTCAGCCGTTTAACCAAGCGCTCTCCATTATAGTGTATGATAATGTTAATTCGGTATTGTACTCATGAATGAGTGTAAAAATTATTCGAAATTATTACAAAACACCTGTACACGAAAATTAAGGTTTATTTTGAAATTTAACAGTCGTGCAGTTGTTTAAACCAACTTTGATTTTAAAAGTGCAATAAAAAATAAAACGATTTACATTTATATTGAAAATACACACGACAACATAAAGGATCAATTTGAATATTTTTTTTAAATTAGTAAAACCCAAAATAAAAAATATGATTCTGCAGAAGTTTCATTGCAATCGGATGAATAGTACAGAAGTGCATACTTTACAAACAAACAAACAGACAGACAAACATATTTTTATATCATATAGATAAAATAATTCAATCGACCTTTCCATTCCTATTCTAATTCTTCAATTATCATTAAAACACCTTAAAACGTTCAACAAATTCAACTCGAAACTATTTCGCTTTCCATAAGTGTTCGGCAATCAGCACAATTTAACACGTTCCATTCACAAACGGTAATGTAACAATAACAATAACCAGTTCACGTTAAGTGCCGGTACCATGTGACCCCGGGTAAAGTAAGGGCAGGAGATCCTTGGAAAATTTCAATTTGCCTCTAGAACCATGTCGTGCATGCATATTGGCATATCAAAGACCTTTTTGGGATTGGTTCAAGGAATGAGCAGAGCGAGTTCCATTGTCAGGGAGATGAGAAGGTGTTGCCATCTTTCAAGGTCGTATCGGTTACAAAGTATTAAACAATTTAATGTCATGTTATTATTTTAAAGAAATCAGGGTGATTGACCGTTGATTAATATAATAAATAGCTACATTAATATCTACTAAATAGCTTAGCAGAAATTTATCTACGAATAAAACAAAATAAGTCATAATTTTCCTGCCCATTTATTTTGGGTCGGCGCAATACTTAATTACGTACTTTTTTTTCCATTCAGCCTTTCATGCCGTCATATATGCATCCACTCCTTTCTTACTCAAATCAATTTTTACACAGTCTATCCATTTATTTTCGGTCTTCCTCGTCCCGCATCTCCATCTACTTTTTTTTTTAACTAAGCTCTTTTAGTGACATGGCTTTAACCCATCCTCATAACATGTCCGTCCATACCACGATAAACGGTAAAAAGTCAGTATAAAATATAAACAAGAAAGGGAAGACAGCGAAAATATTATACGTGACATGAAAACTTTAATACAACACAACTACAAAACTAAAAAATTATAAAATACTACAGTTCTTCAAGACCTGTACTGATCTGACCGATTTTAAATTCAAATTTTACGTAAAGAAAGTTTTGAAGGAAAAGGCTTATTACAAGGTAGCTCATTATATTGAAGATAGGGATGTTTGGAAATAGTTTCACTCTGCACAGGTGCACTTTGCATATTGTTTTTTTTATTTTATTTTTTTAGTTTTAGCCATTAGCGTATTCGCTATTATTTACTAAGAACTTGTTTGCGTTACATTTTATTATTTACTTTGTATTGGTATTTTTCTTTTTGATTTAATTGTATATTGTATTGAACATTTTGCTGTTATTGAAAAAAATATAGCCAATAGTCAGATTATAAAAAAAAAAGAAAAATATATATAAAAAATGTAACCTTGCTGAGTTTCTTGCCGGTTCTTCTCAGTTGAAGGCTGATTTCCGAATCGGTGGTAGCTTCAGTAAATTCGACCTTCATAAGTGCCCTCCTAGGGCCTAAACTGAATAAATGGCTTTGACTTTGACTTTGACAAGTAGATAATGCACAGGAAGAAAACAAAGTTCAATATTGACTATTGTTATTCATATAAGTTGTTAATTAAGT
Organism: Tetheella fluctuosa; assembly: GCA_951216915.1. Taxonomy (NCBI): domain Eukaryota; kingdom Metazoa; phylum Arthropoda; class Insecta; order Lepidoptera; family Drepanidae; genus Tetheella; species Tetheella fluctuosa. Next base: position 357,034 of record OX578215.1, read on the forward strand.
TTACTTAATGTTTAAAAAAATATTTATCGCTCAAAACTTGATACTTGTACCAAGCACAAAGGGAATGGTTAGAAGTTACAGCCTTGTTTAGGGTCAAAAAGGGTTAAACGGCGCCGGACGGATTATGTTGTTATTAATGAAGTTTGGGACCCTAAGTTTAGTTCGAGCCTCTTAGATGTAAGCGCCAATTGTTAATTTGATTTATAAGGATTAGGAAACCAGCACTGTACCAATGAATTTAAATTAATTACTAGAACATACGCTTTAATATCCTGGAACATTCTTCATATGGCCAACCGATTCCAAACTAAGCAGAGGTTATAGGAAACCAGATAACTGATATACTACATTACTACTTGTAAATATCTTCACTATCTATATTTTGTTTATTTGTAGGTTGGGGGCAATCGCTGGAACTACTGTACCGATTCTAAAAACTCTTTAACAGTAGTAAGCTAAGCTAATTAGCGGTCGTCCAGTGATCCAAATTCGACTATAATTAAACGAAAGTATATTATTATATAAATATTAAGAATGTAAAGAAAATCACTTCACTGATATACGAGTTTCTTTCTTTAAGTCTTTGCCGCGTTATCGACAAAGCATAGAGATGTCACGACTGACAGCGGTGACATGTCATGTGTCAAACGCATGGTAGTGTGTTTAATGTTTTTTTTATTGATTTTTAATGTTTATTATATAAAAAAATATTAGCTTTCTGCACTCCTTCTCCATATAAAATTTTACTATTCTAAACTTCATACATAAAAAGAGGTACAATATTTTTACTTCATGTATATAATATTGATTTTATTATGTATAAAATAACAAGGCTTTCATGGTTTAATCATTTATTCAGAATGACAGGAATTTTAAATTGACATATGTATTTTTCTAAAGAATATTGAGTATATTAAAAAGTATGTAAAGAATATCACGACACTGGTGTCGTTCCTTTTCTTTATGGATTTATTATCTACAGATCTTTAATAGATGTCAGTGTCATGTTAGTGACACCAACTGTCAATATTGACGTAATTTTTAATAAGTTAAAGTTAGGTTATGTTATTTTAGAAAAACGTGAAACTGTAAATAGTTTCCTGTATAAATAAACTAAACTAGAAGTAAAGGCTTTAAAGACGAAATTGCGTTTTCTGAAATAACAAATAACTTTTATTCACAACATAATTACTTAAATACAAAGTTTTAACACAATTTACTCTAACAGAGTAACTTACCTGAAATAACAAAAAACAATTAATTGATTTAATTTATAATTTAATTTGCTGTGCCCTAACAGGGATTCATGTTGCACTCTAATATATTGACCATGAATGTAATATAGTTTGAAGTTAATTGAAGATAGCTTATAGACGAAAATTAATAAAAGCTTTTCGCCATTGCTCAGATTACGGTCAGTACTGTGAGGACTCGTCTCGGCTTTGTCTACTTTTATTACCACCCACTGTAACAATGACGCGCTTGACATCCCTTCTGGCTGTTTTATTAACTGGAAATCCACACGTAATAGTTTATTGGATATTGTCTACAAGTTCTAGCCAGTTGTGAAGATTATCTTGGGTGGTTACTGGTTTATTGTGAACTAATTAACGCAGAGACGTACTGTAAAAATGCAATATATAAGATACTTCTGAGAGATGACATACAGGTATATTGTACTAGGTACTGCTTATTATTTTAGTTTCTTATTAGTTTAAATTAATACGTTCTACTACTACTAATACGCTTCTCGAACTCTACGAAGAAATTCAATAGAACGCTACTTTCGATATAAAAAAAATTACATTTTTTTTTTATATCATTAGAAAGCATACCAAACAAAACACAACGAATATTGGAGGCAATCACAAAAGTTGTTATTTATTGCTCATTCGAGCTATCCCGTTCATTTGTTCCAGTGAGTTTCCACGCCAAAGCGGTCGATGATCACAGATCTAACAAACTTTGTACAATAGAGCAGTTAAAAGTGCCATAAAACAATATCGAACACCTGGCCGGGTTAGTTACACCTCACGCTATATTACTGCACTAGCTTATACCCCTGGAGTTACTTGATTAAAAATTAAACCAAGTAACTCCAGGGATAAGCAGAGAGAGAGACTAGAGTACACTGAACGCCACGCTGTGGCTCACGCACTAACGCGCTAAATGGCTTTCATCCATGAATATTTTGTATGCATGAACATGTCTATTTGTTTTGGATGTAAAAATATAAATACGTATATAGTTAGATATATGGTTCGCCAACACAGTAATTTTCTATTTTTGACAACATTCCGCCACGGCTCTATACCACCTGCCTTCGAAACCATAATTAATCATAGTCAAGCTAATTTTAATGTTATTAAAACTAGACAAATAGTTTTAGCATCAAATAATATAACATTTAGCAATACTCTAAACTCAAAAATGTATCGGCGATACACTCAGACATCGCCATTTCATTATATTAGTTTAGATTTTACGTGCTTCTAACACGAGGGAATGTTCTTTTTATAGTCTAAAAGACGACGTAGTAAATTTGAGTGCTCGTGGCCTAAGCTCTCCTAAGCCTTGGAACGCGTAATTTCGTTTTATTAAGTTTCCTGCCGTCATACAGGATATTAAACTTGGTACTTATTTGACATAAATAATGGTCATATTGGCCCCTCGTCTATTTTGCTCGAAACGTTTTCTTCTTAAAATATTATTTCTACTTCATCATTTTAGTATATTTTAGTTTCACTATCAATTTGGTGGAGTAGTGCTGTTTTATATATATTTTATGCAAAGTTTGCTTTATGGTTATGACTGTTGTATATATTTATCATTGATCTAGGTTTGAAAGTAATAGGATTTGAATGATAACTAAAGTACTAGGTAGATTCTTGCTGAGTTTCTTGTCTGTTATTCTCAGTTAAAGCCTGTCTTAGAGTGACCGGTCGGTATGACCGAGTGTTCTTACACTCCGGTCATAAGTACCCCCTAGAACCAAAACTGGATTTGACGTTGGTCCATTATATTTCGTAATTTCATAGTGCTGTTATACTTTGTTTTTACTACCTTAGTAGTTAACATTGGTGTTACCCAAAATCTATCATTAAAATTATCCGCCCAGTGTATTTTGAAACAGGAACAGAACTGTCCTTTCTAGCCTTATATTATTTTTAGCCTTCAGGGACATCATACCTTATTTACTTATTGCGAACAGTAGTCAAATAATGCTCTTAAAAATAGTATATATATAATTCAATTTTGAAAGGACAATAAAATTTCTAAGTTGGCACCTACATAAGCAAGGCGTATTAAACATAAATTGGAAATTTTCCAACGTCTTACAACAACAAGTAAGCGACATCAAACGGGCCTCAAAGCGGATTCCTGACAGAATTGTTGAGCGACTGTTACGCTACGACAATTAACGCGGCCAACTGACAGACACAACTGCTGGAATTCTAATAAAGTGTTTTCATGGAGGTACTAAAAGAAGTAGCATTCCTTACAAATAATATATCTTCGGAATTATTCATCAGTGTGTTGATGTGCATTCACTAATCTACAGTTTTGACAATTTGATAATTTTCAGAAAATACGTAGCATTTAGTTTCGTTTGCGTTTCCTCAGTCGTTTTTGGTTCAATTCACAATATCCCTATAGTAGCCAACCACCTAATACAGAATATTTTGTTGATTACCTGCACCTGTTGTACCTAAACAAATGAAAATGACAAATCTTATCAAATTAAAATGATCTCAAATAATTTATGCTAATTACAGAGGCGCGCAATGAGTGACATTAGGCGCGAGTCGAGAGTAATTCACAATTGTGAACATAATGTCACTGGCGCGAGTAATTTACGTATACCGGCTTTTGTTTAATAAATTAACGTTTCTATTGTGACATTTAATGGTTTTATGAGAAAAATATTCATACTGGAAATTCGTTACCTTATGTAAGCTCTTTTCATACATTTTTGTTAAAGATATTAATGAGAATTGCAGCGGTCGTATTCAGAGATGATAGTAACTCTTAAGTCTATGATTTAAAGATAAACCTGACCCCAAAATCTCAAACTCTTACATATTTTAACGCGAAAAGTAAGAGAGCATGATTTTTCCAAATGAATCTACCTAAAATATTCAACTATCGATAAAAATAAAAACATTCCAAATAACACATTAACAGAACTTAATTAACTGTTGTTGTTTAACCTCGTCTATATATACATTTTCCTCAATTTCCTCATTAATTGGGTTTTATTTTTATATGATTAACGATTAATTTCATCTTCCAGCAACCCCATCATGGAGTCAGCTGATCTTCCTGATGGAGCCTCCACCGCGGTTGTCGTTCTCGAACAGCACTGGAGCCAGGGTCTCGTGTGCTGCTCACGGCACGCCAGCACCAACCATATCATGGCTGACTGAAGATGGAGTACCGGTTACTGATATAACTGGTCTTAGGTGAGTCCTCAATGTTTATGGCTTACTTGCTTTCGGGAGTATAATTTCGTATTGTTTTTCTTAGCGGTTGTCTCAATAGCTTGTAAACCTTTCAGATTGGTCTGTCCAGCAGTAACCTAAACGCGGATATATCAGTCAGTTACCTTCTAGGATTTATAAAGGTCGTCATGGACTACTTGCCTGCTTCTGACATAAAAAAGTCAGGTTTGCTACGAACTAAACCTTTTGAGTCATTAAAGCCAAGTTTTCTAAGAGGGTATATTTTTGTCTCTCCATGTTCATGTCTTTTTGATATATAAATGGGTATAGACTGTGGTTATTTAAAATCTAGAATACCTTCTAGTACTTCCCATTTTTATAAAAATTATTAATATTTATTAGGCGAGTTACATATTTTGGTACTAGGTAAACACTTTGTGAGCCGAATAGGAGACACAAATATTAATTTGTTACACTAAGCCGACTGAATTTGTATAGAAGCAGTTGCATGAATGAAACATGACTTACCAAAGACTGTTCTGGAACAATGACCCACCGGGCTATATCAACATTCATAACTCATTCCGTGTGATCTGAGTGAATCCTCAGATTTCCGCACACTGCCCTTAATCCAACGGCCAGTGGAGATTAATGCTAGCCACCAACTGGGTTTTGTTTTCCATTCGTTCTTACTTCCATCGTGAACGAGTGAATGAATGATATTCTTTAATCGCGTGAACTGTCTCCGCCGAGACCAATTAATTTTTGTCTCCATTTTTGAGATAAGAATAGATGTTTTTTGTAGGTGTACAGCTGCTTGTAAAGATTAAAAAAATAATAAGGTTTTTTGGTTTTGCCAGATATATACGGGAATTATTTTCTGTGTTGTTCCAAATAACTTTAATCAAGCGGAGTTTATGGCTCGCCGCTTGTTTTACTACCTGTTTCAGAGCAAATTGTTATATGAATCTGGGGAATAGAAACTTGTGCATGCATTTTGTTCAGTAACTTTCTAAATTTCGTTTACCTACGTCTACAATTTTTCAACACGTCAGTTCAATTTCGTTATGCGTCAACCACAAAATGACTGAGACGAAACTCTTTCCTGGCAAAGTTAAATTGTCTTGGAACATGGAAAGAATATAATGAAAAAAAATATCTCAACTTACTAAACACAGTTACAGACAAGTTAGAGATGAAAATCAGACTTTTTATCATGAAACTTAAAAGAACTTTGTAATTTTAATTTACTTAGATGATATTATTATTGTATTAAATTACATCAACATTCATTTCTATTAAAATCCTATTTGTTTATCTGGTCTTTATAATATAATTATCCAAAAACTTAAATTTTACTTAAATAAAAAGGTTCAAGAATTCATCTATAAATAAAATATCATATCATCAACAACAAGTTATGGACATCTATTTACCACCGGCCTATTTCCCAATTTGCGTGCTTATTTAGCCAGTATTCCCGCTCGTCCGTCAAGCAATATTCACAGGCGAGTGCGTCCGAGTCCGCACAGAGTCGTAACGTCCTCGGACAAGCTTCACGCTAATCCCCGGAGGCATGAGCAGTAATTCATTCGGGGCCAATGATGTGGAAGGGTCAGCAAGATTAACGAGCTGGTCGACGCTTTACAGTTTTATAGATGACAGGTTGGAATATAGAATACTATTGGATACATGAATATTTGAGGGATACGTGCCCGATTGTTAATGTTATAAATGCATACTCCTGAATAAAACATGTGAAAAATAAAAAACGTGTGCAAAAATGATTTTTATAAGTGTGATTTTTTTCAATGAGTTAATTAGTGATATTCGAAAATATTTGCACTGATCTTTTTATTTATATAAGACTTCAATACTTTACGTAGTTTGGTAATCACAAGTCTTTGCTACTTTTATATCATGTCACGTGTGTTCATTATCCATCAAGTAATTTAGCACCGCGCGTGTTGCGGCGAACGTTCTTATTCTACGCAAGTCGACGCGAGACGCTCGCCTCGCGCTTGCGCCCGCGCGCCCGCAACCGTGATAAATGATTGATAAATTATGTATATGAAAGCTGTGGATGCGAAGGCTTAGTGTGGTCGTAGTGAGGTACAAGCGATGAGCGAGGGAGAGAGACTTTCATCTTTAATTTTTAATTTTCATTTGCTCTTACTAGTTACTTTTATAATGAACGATTTCTAATTACTCATTACCATGATCAAGCCGATCGATATTACCATAGTTTTTTCTTCTGCCATTTCTCCTTTCTCAATTACACACGCTGTCACTATCTATCTTGCACCATGCAGTTCGTATTCGCGTCACACCGCACGCCGTTTGTCTTCGTTAACGTAATAACCTAGTGACGCGCGCCGCCGCCACACCGCTCCGCTCCTGTCGCTCCGAATACAGATCCATCGAGATATTACGCTCATTACTTCATGTTAGGTAGTACGTGCGGTATTGTATGATGGTGTCATTGCTGTAGATTCCAAGTATGATATGGTCTTCTTGACACGACGCCTGCAGGAGCCAAAGTTTACTAGTCAAATTGTCGTGTCTAGATTCTCGAAACTATGACTTCTTGTTTTAACAGATACCATTAAAACAATCCATTTTGAATTGAAGCTCTATGTCCCTTGAGTAACTTATTAATTCTAAGTTATGCATCGTCATCAAGCCTCGATATTTTGGGATTCAGTTTATAAACTTGCGATAAAATTGCAAACGCAGGGCTCTTTTAATTAAATGCTCGCAGTCGAGCCCCAGCTTGAAACTTTTCATTTCATAAGTACACCTAGTAATTTCTGTTACAACATATTCTAAAGTTAGCAAAAATTTTGTAGGAAGTTGTTATTTACAACTACCTCTTACTATTGATACATTTTTATGGCTAATTGTACACTTTGTTTATTTTATATAGATAAATGTATTTTGGGAAAGAAAAGAGGTAATAATGTAATAATAGCTCAATGATATGGCCAAAGGGCCTCATTATTACTTAAGAGTATAAAAAAATCGAAGGTCCATATAAAATTATTGAGAGTAGAGGAACTAGATGATGATAATATCATTAAGCCATAGCATTGAATATCATTATAGATCACCCGATCCGATGGAGTAAGTATGAACATAGAATTTCGATACATATATTCTTGTAATTTTATCCAATGATGTCATTTACAACATTACATTTAGTTGTAGGTATGCAAGCCTCCAAACCACAACATTAGATTTTAAAAAAAAACTGGCAGTCATGGGGACTGCCGATAGAAGTGAAAACTATTAACTTAAGACTAATTGAAATTATATGCAAAAATTACTCATAGCTATAGATATACTATTAGCATGAGCATGTCGGTGACGCGAACCTATAAGTTTTTCCCCTCCAAAAACGCTCAACGCGGCTAAAGAAGTTTTCACTTCAAAAAAACTCTGAATAGATTTGAATTTGACAACAATCATAGTTAGTGATGATTTGGCCGAAAGTGGTAACAATATTAACAGTTTTCTCCTCAAATCAAAGTTAATAGACTCAATTTTTTACCCAGGTGGTGGTATATTGCACGTTGTATAAGCTAAGCAGATAACATAGCGAGGAAGGCTAAGCGGCCACGCAGTCGGGTCATTTGTCTTCGTTAAACTAATAACACGGCCAAACGCCACGCCGATAATTGCGGATGATATATATTGCTCTGTACCTTCTTCTTCTTCTGTATCATCGCTCATGTACTTTATTACCAGCTCTTTGCCGTCTACTTAGGTTTGTGTCTGATTCAAATTGTAAAATGTTTCTATTTAGTCGTTTGCGTTAATTGTTTTTGAATGAGAGTTACTTGGGTTAGGGAGAATGTCGTTTTAATAATAGTCGACAATAGATTTTACTAATGACTGATTCATATACATTCATACATTTTAACATATGCATTATTGATTTTGGAAATGTCCATTGAAACAATGCTTGATACTGTCTGTGTCTTAACGAAAATTTTCATAGCTTTCGTTTTCATGTCTTTCATATCTAGTAAATTTCATTATTTCATTAGTCTCAATATTTTTTTTATTACTAGTCAACCTTTAATAAGCGATAAAATCAGTCAGCCCAAAACATTTGTCACAACTTTTTATGTTACGCAAACCTAAAAAAGATAAAACTCTTATAGAAATCAAATGAATAACAAGGAAAAATATTTGCTCACATTTTGTGACATAACGGACAAACGATCTCGTTAAGATTAAGGACGTTGTCGTACTCGCGTCGCAGTCGTGACGTTCGCGTTTGATTTACGTTCTATAGCAACGCGACATGCTTTTCGACCTCAATACGCGTTTTATTGAATAAACGCAGCGTTTGTCGCTCACATGTCGCCATGCAAATGTTATGGCATGATATTTTATATGATTTTCCTTGATTTCAATATTTTATCTGATTTACTTTGTAATCACAAATAACGTGATATCATTACAATGGTGACGGGCCAGCTGGCATGGTAGATACCCTATCTATCACGGCGTATTTCCCCCGTTTGTGTGCCTGAACATGTCTGTCTGTCCATAGTCTAGGTGTTATTATTCAATAAGTATCTATTTATTAAGATAAAAAAAGTAGTCTGGTTTCCATTATATTAGCTCTGCTTAGTTTGGGAGATGGCTAAACTGGATCTATAAACATCGTCTTGACTATGCCTATCATACTTTTAGCTTCACATAAAGAAAAATTACTTTAATATTATCCATAATATTATTATATATACCGCGTTTTCATTGGACAAGGTTGTAAGTCGCGGTTACCTTATCGCAATTCACACTTGAGCGAACTACCCGTGAAAATATGATGCGAAGGGTCGACTTCAAGCATATACTCGGTATCAACCGAAATCGAACTTTATTACAACGATACTATGGATACGTGCAGTGCAATGATAAAGTGGTGGAAGGAGCTTAGAATATTATACTGACAGACTTTTACTTGAAATATTTTAAACGGTTATGTATGATCTTATTATACTATTTATAATATTATCACAGCGTAATTACATACAGAGGTCTATCGCGTTTGAAGTCACGCGAAATGCCGCTTTGTATAGGCATTCGCTACTACCCCTCTCTCACCCCGCAAGCCCCGCACGATTTTTCTGTCTAGACGTGTCCGTTGGCCGACTGTAAGAGTTACATAGACTGTAATATTATAGTGCAACTATAGAGTTGTGTCACCTAACATCGATATTAAATACGTTTACTTGCATTGCATCAATTCTTAAAAACGTTTCAGCATTACTATGTACAGTAACATTGTCGACGGTTGAATTTTAAAAATTTACATGAAAATTGTCGTCCGGTGACGCGTGTGCACAATTATTGGTTCGGACACTGCACTGGCTCGCTCGATGCCGTCGCACAGACATATTCCAACGTTTTTCCAACCTTCATAATTTAATATAACTGTGACATATACTGGAGCATTGAGATAACGTTTGGAACTTAATAAATACTCCATTTGTCATGGAAAATAATAACATTGGTTCCTAATTTTCACAAAAGACATTTGAGTGTAATTGGTTCATGCAAAATGGCGACAAACTTCTTTCTTGAGTTGTCAACTTGATCTCTTTGCTAATCCAAATATAATTATAGATTTACCACTCCACTGCTCCATTCCCAGTTTATAAACAAGATATTAGATACTTTGGATAAAACTTGAAAAGTGAAGTTGAGTTTTAAAATGGCATGGCATTTTGTCCAATGAAGATTAATCCAATTGCACTAGTGTATCGTGAGTACTGCCAACATTGTAATAAAACCTGACTGACTTGACTTTGTTCAAGTAATTGCTATATCTAATAATCGAATCCAAATACCAATTTTGATAGACAGATATTATATTTATTATGTTCTTTAGCTGCTTAAACGTATTCCTTAGAGAATTCATTCACTTACTCGTCCATGTTCATGAATGACATGCGACATTGTATGGCAATTGTTTTAGGGTACCGTTGATGAAATTATAGCATTTAGTGACAATAAACATTTTACGACGACAATATTTTTTTTGTGATATCTAATGTTATTTATATTATATATATTAAGCTGGAGTTAATTTAAATTTGCAAATACTTTGCTTAAAAAACTTTTAATATGATAGATTGATATTTTTTCTGTAAAACTATCAATTTAACATGATAAGGGTTAGCCGCAAATTACAATTAATAGTTTTATTTATTTATATTGGCTACCTTTAATAATAAAACAAAATTCAGTGATAGTTTGTACCAAAATTAATACTTGTACTCTGATTTAAATAATTACACTACAAATTTGAATAAAGCCTCTAAAAAAAAAACAAGATTTTGAACACTCACGAGGATGACAAAGGGCCCACAACAAGACACGGGCTATAAACTTTCGAGAAACTACATCAAAGCGCGTTCCACTAGCACTCAAATCGTTCCAGATATTACTGTACGGAACCCGCGAGCCGTGAATATTCGCCAGATAACACGTTGACATATTTTTATATCCAATATCAGTGTCTCGGTAACAAGACCTTTTTCTCGTCATCTGTCCGACATTTCTATTTCTATTGACGTTCATTTCGCTTCGTGTAAGCTTTGCTTTGCTTTCTGATTTCATTTTATTACCTTTGTAGATGAATTAATAGATAAATTGTAATTTTTTTCTAGAAATAAATTTATCTTTTCGTACTTTGAGATAAAAGAATCATATTGATTGTAAATCAGCGGACGACGTACATTTTACTTTTAAAAATTCTAAAGTGTGTTTGTTGGTTTAGCCTTCTTTCTCGCAGTAACAGACCTTTGGATTATTGTTTTGTTTTTTATACAAAGATTGTTTATGGATTGAGAGTGACTTAGGATACTTTTATCCCGAGAACGCAGGTGAAACCGTGAGGCGAAAGCTAGTTTCTAATATATTTGTAATACCATGTGTTTTGCACAAAAATGATTTGTATGCTATTTTATTTGTATGACTTTGAACCTTACTTGATATTTTACAAACTGCCATGTTTTCATAACATCTTCAGGCGGATGATTTGAAGAGTTACTTTCACAGAAGAGTAAAAGAACAACAACATGTATCGTTTATTTTTATCGGTTTATACCGCGTAATAGCTAGGAGACACGAAGCTACCCGCACTTACGTTAACCTCGGATCCATTCCGGACGAGGAATGTGGAAAATTGTATAAATACAATAGGTTACGAGCTTATTAATTCTAGACATTTTATTGTTCAAATATAACATAAGTTGTGAACAATCGTAATGATTTAACAAGTAATCCTTAAAAATTATAGAACCATGCAAAATAAAACAACAGTTTACCATCAGTTCTCGCAACTCGATTGATCATCGCCTACCAATTGTAACTTTGTGCATAATTCCTGACGTCATACATATTACATAAACGCCAGCATCATGCTCGCCCATCCTTCACTGTCCGTCAGACAGCGTCGTGGGAGGGGTTTAACTGGTTGTTATTGTTTTATTGAATTGTTTTTCCTTTATTTTAATATGGAGCCGGTATTTTCACATAAACTTTATTTAACAGCTTCATCATCTAACATCAATAGATAATAAATGTGGCGTATTACATTCAATAATCCTAATCCTAACTAATATTATAAATGCAAAAGCGAGTTTGTTTGTTTTTTTGTTTGTTTGTTACCTTTTCACGCCTAAACCGCTGAACTGATCACGATAAAATTAAGTATGCAGATAGCCTATGGTATGGAGAAGGACATAGGCTACTTTTTTATCCCGGGAAAACATAAGATCCCTGGGGAATGCGGGTGAAACCGCGGGGCGGAAGCTATTTTAATATAAAAGCATTTCACTTCACAAATTTTATTTAACTATATCCTTTATCAGGTTTATGTCCAGCAGTGGACGTCTTGCGGCTGAGATGATGATGATGATGATCCTTTGTCATACTGAGGATGGTTATGAATCGTTAATATTGTACTGAAACTCTCTTAACCACTAAATAAAGAGTCAACCCACATGTAACATGAGTGGCTTGACTCTATTCACTACAAAAACCATAAAATATAAAAAAAAACTAAAGGTTCAGAAATCAGGATGAAATTAAAATTGATTGTAGACTTACAGTCAGGGTATCTACAGATAACAGTGCATGTAGCAAACTTAATAAACCGTGTCCGGCGCGTTAACGAGGGTCCAGCGGAGCGTGAACGCGTCGCCATGAGATCGATGGACGGCCGGACTGTGCTCGCTCCGGCCATATAATAGCTTTTGTCAACCCTCGCTAGAGAACAGTGCGCGTGACACATCTGGGGTATGTTGACGACATTTTGTTTATTAGTGGAATCGTAGTGGAGCATTGAGTGATTTGTAGCGAATTCCAGTTGTTTATACTAAATTATTTGCTTACGTTTAAATGCTGACTATTTATTCTACGACTATGTATTTTGTTTTATTACTATTTTGATTACTACGGTTACATTTAATTATTTTTATACCTTGATTTTATTATGTTAAAAAAAACAACATAACGGCGTTCTTTTTTTAAAAGATTTTATGTATACAGAATTTTTTAATACAAATAAACTATGGGTGTGAGAATCCAAAAAAACTGAATTTCCTTTATGAAGCTCGATGTGCATTCGAAAATAATATAAACTACAACTTGACTGCAGCTATCGCCGATATTTTATGAATTATAGCTTTTATAGAAGTTCTAAAAGCGCGACAATGAGACGGGCTTAAAATCCTTAGCTAGTTTAGAAGGTAAAACTTTGTGCCCACAGAATAAACTAAATATATCTGAAGATTGTACAATGAACCCGGATTTATGAATTTATTATTTCTAAAAGTATAATGATTTCCCTAGAGTTGAAAAGCATAATTGTATTAATGTTAATAACTTCTGCCGCAACCATATTTTATATCATAACTAGCTTCCGCCCCGCGGTTTCACCCGTGTTCCCCAGGGATGTTATGTTTTCCCGGGATAAAAAGTAGCCTATGTCCTTTTCCATACCATATATCTAAGCGATATATCTAAGCGACTGATCGACGCTACTCGTGACCAGAGGGCTGGCGAATACCTCGGCCAGAGTATTAGCATCGCCATACAGCGTGGCAATGCCGCTAGCGTTCTGGGCACACTACCAACTGGCAGCGATTCATCAGCTTTTCTTTTTGTAAATAGTTTTAAATTAAGATGTGTACTTTTTGTTCTTGTTTTTATTTCCCTTTTTAATTGTAAATATCTAGACACGTGTGTAAATATTATTTAGTAAGATTTGTTTACCAACCATATATGGAAAGTTTTATTATTAAAAAAGTTAAATGATGAAAAAAAAAAGACATAAATGGAACATTAAATTTGGTAGTTCTACCTAACATGTAACGGTCCTTGAACCGAATAAGTTACTGATGCCGCAAAATTAAAAATAGTATCTAAATATTGACAGCCTTGGTACAATCTGTAACAGAAGTAACAGATCCAAATTTACAAAACCTTGTTTTTTTATTTTATTTCAGTTTTAATGAATGAGACATAACAGAAAATAGCTGGATGATTTTGATTGTATAAGGTGACTAATTTACAAAAAAAAAAATTAAAAAACAGAATTCAATCATGTTACATTAAATAATAAATATTCTGGGACATTATTCCTCACACACGGCCATCTGACCCCAAACTAAGCAGAGCTTGTACTATGGAAGCCAGATAACTGATATACTACATATACTACTTTTCTTTTGTAAATACATACATATATAGATAATTACAACCAGACACAGGACAAACAGACATGTTCATGCACACAAATATTTGTCCTGAGTGGGATTCGAACCCACGACCTGTGGCGTGATAGATAGGGTATCTTACCAACCACGCCAAGCATTTCTGAAATCTATATAATCGTCACATAATAACAAATAACACATTGAAAAATCATCTGATACTAATTTAGTTGGAATAAAAAGAAGTAATGAATACTAGATAAAATAGTGACAGCCTGAAAAAGCACAGATTGCTTTCAGAAATTCACCATTTATAGAAATACAAATTTCAGTTTCAGTGTTATGTTTATTACAAAAGTTAGGACAAGCCCGTGATTAGTTTCCAAACTAACTAAATATTACAGCAGTTTACATTATGTATTTATATGAAAATACAGAACGAACATCTTTGTTCAGGGCCGGATTTACACTATGTGGGCGAAATTTTCCGATAATCCTACATTTAATCCTAGTACTTATTGTACCCTAAACAGACTCAGACTTAAATTTGCAAAATTTTAAATAGAATTCAATATTGCCAGCTTTTGTGGTTACAATGGAGTAACGGTGTGTGTTTTAGTTGTTGAAAAAATAAATGGAAACCTTTTATAGAGATTACAATGTTTACATGTATTTTTAAGGAATTAGGGTTTTGTATTTTAAAATAAGAGAGGAGCAAATAAACAACCATTTGTATGATATTTATTTAAAAAAATATATTTAAAACAAAATAGAATACGATTGAACTTACAGATGGTGTATCATAAACCAGTTTAGATTTTTACGAACACCATCGTGTCGTCGTGGTTTTCTCGATTTTTTATTATGGAAAATGATTTAAAAAATGTATGACAAGATAATTACATCCATATTAATCCATACTACCAATTATTATAAATGCGAAAGTTTTTTTTTTTTTGGAGCGGACTAATAGGTGGTGCGTCCAGGGGACCATCTTCCACCCTTACGCGGACTAACAATGCGAAAGTAACTGTATCTCTTACTTAAATTTAGTACGTAGATAGCCTATGGTATGGAGAGGGACAAGAGCTACTATTTTTTTCGGGAACGCTGGGGACAGCTAGTGCTTAACATTTATCCATTATGGTGTAGGGGTTTGGTTTAGAAAGATGATCAAGAATTTTTAACATACCAATGATAAATTCCAGTTAATTTCACAGTTAAATTATGCAATTCAATACCTGAGGTAATGCACCGTTTACATCGTAATTGAATTTCAGTCTACCAACACCAAAAATCAGTGAGATTTCATCAGCAAACAGTACAATTCCACATGAATTTTTAACATACAAAAGATGGTCATTAATATAAATTAAGAATAGAAAAGGACCTAGAATAGAGCCCTGCGGTACATCCATATGCACAGGAAAACTAGACGATTTAACCCTATTTACACACTTTGAATTCTCAGTCCAAGATATGATTTCATAAGATCAAGTGCCATACCTTTTACCCCGTAATAATTAAGTTTACGTAAAAGTTTTCCATGATCATACATTTCCTGACTTCTCCCAAGCATCAAATAAAGCGCTACCCCAGCGACTCTCTCTCTCTCACTCTTGACTATAATACTAATTTTTTAAATTAAGTAAGTTCCTGAATCTTAAGTTCAGTAGCTAAGCCCACTTCTAATCCATTTATGTTCAGTGTGCGTAAATGTACCAACAACAGTTATCTGAAGTAACTTTCCTACCGATTCTAATTCCAAATAATGGCTTCTTAATGATTGTGACTATCTTCAATTTCAAAGTACTTTTGTGTCTTTTAGTGATTAGTCAAGTTATAAAAATAGGTTTTTCTTAACTTTATCTTGTTATTTCTTAAACAATTGATTTTAAAATGTTTGTAATGCTATGTTTATTTATTTATCTAAACGCAAAGAGTGCAGCGGCTATGTCGTCGCAAAACGCGCCCTATAGAAATCCTAATTTATCAAGTTTTAATGTTAATTTTTTTATGTAAAAGATCAAATTATAGTTAACATAAACAATGCAGTTATACAAATCATAGTGAATAATAAAAAACATAATTCAAAAACTAGCTTCCACTTTTAGATTTTTTTTAATTAAAGTATTTCAAACATACGATAGGACGAGTCCAAGGAATTACATTTACTAAAGGAGCTACAAAATAGCAAATTTTTAAGAAAAAAAGAAGCACTACAAAGAGAAAATATTCCTTCTCAGAATCTTATAAAATTGTGACTGTATTAAAACTCCATATTTCCTTATTCGTCTTTGCAATATCAAAGCCTGTAGCTATAAGGTTTCTAATACTATAAACATCACCTGTCAATTCTCTGTCAGCTTAATAAGGTAGTCTTAAGATACCGAACACTTACTTGAGGCAGTATAATCCAGATTAAGGCTGTAAATTACTCAGCGAGTCTTTAACAAAAGGGTTTCGTCCGTCCCTTTTGATAGCCCTGAATTGCAGTAATTAAATTTTCTTTGAATTATGCGATAATAAAGTATCTATATTGTTTCAAGGTTGTTAATAGAATTGGGTATTTTGAGATAAGAAACATTCAAATGATAGAATGAGAGACTTGATTATCTGGAAATACATTATTATCTTAATGTACTTATTTGTCAAAGCCGTTCAGTTTAGACATTAGAGGTCACTTACGAAAATCAAATTTGTTACAGTTATCATCGGTTATGATTTTGGCTATCTACTAACGACCGTCCCAATAATCTATCTTCAGTAAGAGATAGATCGCTATTGATGATCGACAGTATACATTTATCTATTTACTAGCTTCCGTCCCGCGGTTTCACCCGCGTTCCCGAGGGATCTTGCATTTTCCTTCCTCGATAAATGGGCTATCTAACACTGAAAGAATTTTTCAAATCTAACTAGTAGTTCCTGAGATTAGCGCGTTCAAACAAACTATAGATTTTTGACAAAATAACGTGCCTGTCCTGCACTGAAATAGTTTTTATTTTAGTAAGCAATAATAGGATACATAGGATACGATAATAGGATGCATATGTTTACTTTTTCATATACATAACTATCGGAAGTAAGCGATAGGCTCTTCCGCAGATCGATAGCGGTAAGATTGTTTATCCATGGCTAGGTTACTAGATCTTTAAATCCAGCAATAGGTAATTTTCTATCCCCAGTAGGCTTGATCTGACGATAGATAGATTATTAGGAATGGTTGCAAAAGAACCGGCAAAAAACTTAACAAGGTCATTGAACCAAGACTTTAGCATTGTTTTTTTTGTGTTCAAATAGTAGGTTATGATATACAAAATAATTTGTAAATTACTCTTAAGGGTCCATAATAACTTTAGGTTTGATACAAAACAAAATAATGAAGTTGCATTTGGTAATGTGTATAGCATAAACGCTTCAGTAAAAAAAACTACATTTACAGGACTTCTTAACCAACTCCTGTATTTTATTTCCTTCCACAACGCAAAAAAACAATAACCATTCACTTTGTACAGCCTGTGTCTGTCTGTTTGGACCTTTAATTTAACTTTTATTCTCGAGCTCTCTGGGGCCTTAATTTCGGTGGTGAAATTTGTTCTAGCATGAAATAGGTGCGGGCGCTTTGTTATTTGCTTTCATTTTGACAGCTGCTTCTGGGAATACGTGCATACGTGCTTTTGTATATATCATTAAAATTATTTAAAATTTTCTGAAGCAATTTTAGTATTTTTATTTATTTAGTATTTTATATTTTTATAATTTTATCTCCAATTAAGTATTTAAATATTTCTTAGATATATATTTGATGTAACAATAATGTAAAAATATTTTTATCAAGTTAAAAATACATAAATATTATATTTTATTTTATACTGAATTCATTAAAAATCTTAGGCAAGTCAAAAAGAGCGAGACCCGCGAACAATAAAGTAATGTCCCTAAACAGGAAAAACAAACTTCAAGTCCCTTTATTGCTAAATTGAAAAAGTTAACTTTCATTAACCCTTTACCAGGTTCTTGGGACCTCTTATATTTACATTAATTTAAAAATCATTAACAAAATAATAAAAAAAAGTTTTTTCAGCTAAATATATACGTCAATTACATACGCAAAAGTGAATTTTATACGAAAAATTCAGGTTGTTGCTTCAACCTGAATTTTGTGTAAATGTAAAAATAGATAATCACATTATGACCCGAATAACGCAAGGGATCAACCGTACGTATGTACATTAAATTTAATAGGGAAACAGAACGCGATGTAATAAAAGTTTTCTGAACAACCCTTTTTAACGGGCAAAGGTTTGATCCCTGTGAAATTGTTTTTATATACGATACTCGAAAGCTTTTAAACAAATCGTATATAAAAAAAGTTCAATTTGATTTTGTGAACTATTTGAGTAAATAATACTAAAGTGGTAAAAATAGTGGCAGACAAAGAAATTTAAAATAAAATAAAAATAACAAAATTGAAATTATATTTTCATTGGCATAACCAAATGATATACAGGTCGTGGGTTCGATTCCCACTCAGGACAGGCATTTGTGTGCATGAACATGTCTGTTTGTCTTGAGTCTACGTGTAATTATCTATCTTATCTATCTTAATATATATATTTCTTGTGTGCGTGTGTATGTGACTGAACTCCTCCTAAACGACTGGACCAATTTTGATGAAATTTTTTGTGTATATATGAGTGGGTCCCTGGATGGTTTGAAAATACAATTGGACCCGGTAGATGGCGTCGTCATCGAGTTTGGACAGGACAACGTCTGTTGGGTCCGCTAGTATAATATATACTTACAAAAGAAAAGTAGTATAATTATGTTGTATATCAGTTATCTGGCTTCCATAGTACAAGCTCTGCTTAGTTTGGGGTCAGATGGCCGTGTGTGAGGAATGTCCCAGAATATTTTTTTTTTTTTTTTTTAGTTATCTACATAAACAGTTGGAAAAAATATGTTTCTTAAAAAAAAATATTTGAAATTATTAAAAATGTCAGACGTTATTTGTCTCATAATGGACTTTGCTGGGAGCCTCCTCCAGAAATTGCGTGGTGTCCGGGACAAAAGGTGTGCTTAAATATAACGCTTTATAGCCCGTCGAGTCCGATTCTCGAACCTAAATTGTTTTTTTTTTCTCTCGTAACAGGTGCGTTCTGTCGCCATTTTGTTTTGCGGTACAGCATCAAGGCTTTTTGTTTGAAAAATTTAAATAAATGCTGCTCTCAGAGTGGTCTCAGGTGTATAATCCTTATGTTATCATGTCGTCTTCAAGAAAGTGTTTTGTTTTACAAAAATCACACAGCTGGCGTTTGTTTCTTTTTATGAAAGAAAGTGGACAAGCGGGCTATTTAAAATAAAAACTATCTGATGAGAAATATCGAAATTATTGTTAGTGAAAAAGAACCGGTCAAGAACGAGACGAACTCGTGCGCAGAGGGTTCCGTACCTACTCATTACCGCCAAAATATTTTCTTTTATTTTCATTCACACAACAGCACAATTTTATTTATTTACCTTATTTGAGCTTGGTGCCAATTAAGCTAGACCTTTAAATTGTATGAGCGCCCATACAACTCAGAGGACTATCTTAATTGGCGTCTACTATGTATGTATGGGGACACCCTTTAATTTCCAACGTTTTCTATTTTTTGGAATTTTTCCTTTATTTGTTCTATAAGACTTTTGGCCAAATTTCGTGATTCTAGGTCAACGGGAACTACCATATAGGTTTTCGACCCAAAACCTATAGGGTACTTCCGGTTGACCTAGTTTGGTTAAAAGCAAGTTCTTACAGCACAAATAGAGGGAAAATTCTGAAATATAAAAAAATATTTTTTTTTTGGTACAAACTTACAAGTTTTCGTGAAAATCTAAATTTGCCCATATCTTTTTATCGTGTTGACTCAGGAACTTGATTTTTATACACCTAATAGGGACTATTGACCTCAGTATCTGGTATAAATTTCAACTTGCTAAGTTCACCCGTTCCTGAGAAAATCGGTGGTGACACATGGACAAACGGACAGACGGATAATAGAGTGATCTTATGAGGTACGGAACCCTAAAAATGGTTGGATTTAGAACTCTACTTCTTTATATCATTTGGTATATATAGTAACACGAGGCTCGTGTTACTATATATAGGGTTCCGTACCTCAAAAGGTAAAAAAAGGAACCCTTATAAGATCACTCTCTTGTCCGTCTGTCCGTCTGTCCATGTGTCACCACCAATTTTCTCAGGAACGGGTGGACCTACCAAGTTGAAATTTATACCAGATACTGAGGTGTATTAAATCACGAGACTAACTAAACATACTACTTGAGAATTCATTCATAATTATGCAATATTATGTATATACGATTTTTCTCTTCAGGAATTATTTCCATTTTTTGTGAGAACTTTAAGGTTTAGGATTTTTGTTTAGGTTTTTTTGTAAACTATAAACGTGGCCTTGTTTTCTCTATTTTTTATGCTTGGGAGATAAGGTGAGTGAGGAGGGGATATACTTAGCAATTGAACATTTAAAAAAAAAACCCGAAACGAGTCCATTTATTTGATATGTCATACGATGCATTTATAAACATTTTAATTTTAATTTGAATAAGTACATCTATGTACACTGTTTGTCCATTATTTTTATTATGAACATGACTTTGTGCCAAATTTTAACTTATTAAGCTGTGATAGTGATTCTATTGATAAGGGTTCCGTTTTTTCATCAAATTC
The DNA here is from genome assembly GCA_951216915.1 of Tetheella fluctuosa. NCBI lineage: Eukaryota > Metazoa > Arthropoda > Insecta > Lepidoptera > Drepanidae > Tetheella > Tetheella fluctuosa. Next base: position 377,946 of record OX578215.1, read on the forward strand.
AAATTCAAAAATCATTTAATTCAGTTTAGGCACTTATGAACGTTACAAATGATTCTACCACCGGTTCGGAATACACTTGGACTGAGAAGACTCCGGCAAGAAACTCAGCAAGGGACATTTTTTATAGATCTTTGTTCTTTTTTATTTATGTAAAAATTTAATTACTAATAACAAAGTTTATAAAATTTTAATGAAATAGTTTGTGTAGCGAACATTTCATTTAAATGCATTCTTGTCTTCTATAAAATCAGAAACTTTATAGTACCCTTTCTTAGATAACTTTTGTTTAACAACTTTTTTAAATCTATACACAGATAATTCTTGAATTTCTTTGGGTACTTTGTTATAGAAACGTATACATTGCCCCTTGAATGAGTCCCTCACTTTGCTGAGCCGAGTTACAGGTACAGCGAGTTTGTGCTTATTTCTAGTGTTCAAGCTATGAGTATCGCTGTTCTTAGGAAAATTTTGTATATTTTTCCGAACGTTTGTACGGATCCCTAAAAGAGTACAAATAACATAAATTAACTCTAGTTTCCATGTAAATAGAAACTGAATTTCAACAGCAAAGCATAATAAGTCAGGAAGCTATTTTAGAATCACTATGCTTAAAGCAAACTCATAAAGTGCACCTATTTAAATTTTTAAGACTCCACTTAGTCTTTATAAGACTTATAAACTGGACTACATTAAGGATCACAGTCATAGTCTAGAGATTTAATATTCTTTTACCGTGACAGAGATGATTTGGCCGAAGGTGGTAAGCACATAAAGCCTTGAACACACCGGTACGGGACACACCGGAACTGCTTGACGATAGATTTTTACCTCGAGGATGGTAGCCAGCCAGGCGAGTACTACAAAGTACCCTACCAATGGTTTCCTACTGAGCTATCATCGCCTTATCAAATACAAAGTTCAATAACCTTAAATATTGAAGAAGTTGAGCTAATTTTGAACACAAAATTGTTTCATGTGATCCGGCGCGCTCGTGTGTTTGCTCTACCAACACTGCCGTCTGACGTCCCTTTGGGCTAGCTCGTAAAACCTTATGTACTATAGAACCCACTACATTATGAGCTGTATTGAGATCGATGTTGTGTGGGCTAAGGAATAAGCTGAAAACGTATTATTAATAGCTCGGTTTTATTCTGAGGTACTTGCGTGTTGAGCTCGCGTTGCAATCACATATCTCCTGCGTTCGCGCAGCTACGTCATGAACGGACTGATAGATTTTTACCATAGAATAGAATAAATTTTCATATTAGACAGTATGTTTTACCCACAAGTAAAAGTAAGTTAACATGCAACATTTTTTTTCACAAAATATTTTTATAATTCGTGCAGTGGTTGCTTGCCAGTAAAGGCCTATTTCAATGGAAATATTTGGATTTTTGATTTAAATTGAAATAATCTTAAGGGAGTCTTTGCTTCATAAATTCAATGGTTTTTATTTTCACAAGTTTTTATGAACATTGCGGTGTCATTAATGTTGGAGAGTTTTCATATTTGTATAAACGCTTGCTCTTATCACTTAACTTGGCAAATATTTGTCGGGTCTCCAAACTGCGGGCTAGTTTGAATTTCAACAGGACCTCGTTGACCTCGTTAGGTAGTTTTGAATTGATACGGGACCCTTTTGATGAATTTGTGTTGTTTGTTCCATTCTCTTCCATAACGCTGAACGGTATTTAGCTAGTTGACAAACTTTCTGGGAAATGTTGTACATGTTGTATGAATTATTTGGAAATATTTTTTTTCCGTATTAAGTACTTCATGTTTTTTTTCTTTTTTACGACGTAATACTGAGCCGTTAGAGCTATTTCTTCTCAATCTATCAACGTTAATTCTAATGCTATTTTTGATGCTTGTCATAAATTACGCATATTTTCAGTTAGCAATATTTCTAAAAAAAAGTATCAGAAAAATCTTCAAAAGATGTATAATCAGATGATTTAAGCAATGCCCTGAAGCGATTTTTTATCGTGGCTATATCATCTACGGGAACGAAAGGTTTACGGCATAACATAAATGAATCCGAATGAGAATATGAAAGAATTCATGAGAATATCGTGTTTTTACTAAAAAAAAAAATACTTGATCCTTTGTGTATTTTTTTATCTTTACCAAAACTACGAGTAAAAGTTTTTCTGATTTTCGCCTTGTTACAATTTAGTGGCGCAACTGTATATCTCTACGATAATTCAATTTCTTTGCGTGAATTATTCATTATATTACCGACATACTAAGATTAGGGTGTAAGTGAAGATTTTATTCTTTGCCTTACGAGACTGGTAGCTCTTGGCGGTAAGATTACACTTGCAAATGACTAGTAGACGGGAAAGAAAAGATTTGTAGCAATGGTAAAGAAACTTTTTCGATTTAAAATCCATTGAGCTCTTTCCATAGATAATGTAGTCTGGCCATCTTTAAAAGTTGCCTCAAGATGAAGAATATTAATAACAAATAACTGTTTTCTCCGATTTCTACAAATTTTTTTTAAACACGCTCCCCTACCTCCTCAGCTTGTAAATTTCATAAAACTCTTTCTAACCCTTGCTTCACAAAAAAATACTTATAAATTATAATCTACAGGTCAGAATAAAACCAAATGAAACTATTTATCATGCTTAAACGTTCATTTTAACTTTGATTACGACTTTAGATCTTGAATCTATTATCTCAAACTATATTTAAAAAAAAACATAATTTTGTTTGTCATCGTTTTGTGTATTTGTAAAAAGCTATTGGAATTTTTCTGGAAAACTTTTCTTTCCTTAAAAACTTTCTTAAAAAATCGGACATATATTTTTTTTAATTAGCCAAATCGGTCCAGCCATCCTCAAATGACGCGCTTAGCAACGAGCAGCATTCAATTTTTATTTATGCATATATTCATGACAAAATTATGCAATCGGAAAAGCAGCTTTAATATTTATTTATGATTAATCAAAAGCCTCATCTCTAGCTATATTAAACCTAGACTCTCCATATGAGAGGCAGTAGCTCCCCGTATTGACTTACTTGCTACATAGTTATCCTTTGACGGCCGTCAATTGGAACGTGTTCAAAGCCAGTACTGCCTTATATAAATACAGTAACTCATCTCATCTGCGTATTAATGGGTGGTGTATATTATCCGAACTGAATGTATTGTTAAAGACGTGCGATTTAAAAAAAAATCTATGGTTGAAATTCTTGATATTGACGTCGGACGCCGCGGCGAAGGTCGTGGGTTCGAATCCTACAATGAGCTTGAGCTTTCGGTGAAGGAAAACATCGTGAGGAAACCATAGCACGGTGGTAGGGTATTTTGTGGTACTCGCCTGGCTGGCTACCACTCTCAAGTTGAAAATCTGTCGCCAAACATCTATTGGTGTGTTCCGGCAGCTGCATTTGAGAGTTCCTTCTGGGCTTTATATGCTTACCACCATCGGCCACATCATCACATAACATAGTGAGATTGTGGTCAAACACAAGCCTATACAAAGTAAAAAAAAAAAACTAGCTAGTATTAAAGATTGTTCTATCTTGGTAAAATTATTAATCTAAAAGTTTGTGAGGGTGGATGGATGGCTGTCTGGATATTTGTTAGTCTTTCATGCAAAAACTACTGAACGGATTTGGATGAAATTTGACACACAAGTAGAATATATTCTGGATTAAAATTAAATATAGTTTATTCGCTCTGGAACACGGGTGATACCGCGGGGTGGAAGCTAGTGATTTATGTCTAAAATCAACGAATTCGTCTTATACTCTCTATCCAATATTTACATTTATCATTTATCGATAAAAAAGTCTTATCAAATTAGCCCATTTTACAGAGCCCTAGTCAGGTCAGAAACCTCTTCTCTTGACGAAATAAAGGATATCTTTACGTTAGTATAACCAACACTTCACCACTCTACATAATATTCGAGCTGGCAATATTCTACATCTGCCGTCATTATGACATGTCTGTAATTACGGGACGCGGCTGTCAACTCACCTTATTTGCCTACAACGTTCAATTTAATATAATTAACACGCCCCTACAGACACCTCGCTACCTGTCTGTATGTGTGAGATTAGGTTTTCGCCTTACGTTAAAAACCACCAGATTTTTTATATAATAATACTAGCTGTTCCCCGCGGTTTTAACCGCATACCCGGTGTAAAAAAGGGAAATAATTGGGATAAAAACTATCCTATCTTTTAAGTTGGAACAAATCAGACATTAAAAAAAAACAAAAGCTATCTATTTCAAACTAGCTTTCACTCTGTCGGTTCTCCTGCGTACCTGGGATATAAAGTAGCCTATGTCAATATCCGGTCTATAAACTATGTCTTTGCAAAAAAAAATATTTATAGTCGATTCACTTGTTACCTACATTATATTTTAAAAAAAAACTTGGACTGCAGTCGATACCACGGGTCCATACGGGTCCAAAGCTCGATAAATCACTCAAATTTTATCCACCGAGGCATAGCTTGGCCATCCAAAGAGAAAATGCTGCCAGACTACTGGAAATCTTGCTCATAGGCAGCGGCGATAGCTGCGACGATTTTTGAAATATATTATAGACTAGCTTCCGCCCCACGGTTTCGTCCGCGTTCCCGTGGGATCTTGTGTTTTCCCGGGATACTATGTGCTATTCCAGAGTATAATCTATCTCTGTACCAAATTTCATCCCGATCCGTTTTGCCGTTCTGGCGTGATTGAGTAACAAACATCCATCCATCCATCCAGCCAATTTTAAATATAACTGCAATATCAAAAAGGTAAAATATTTGATACTACTGAAATAAATTACCTTGAAAAAGAAAATCTGCAATTTTTTGTAAGATAGATTTCATTTTGGAATTTCACGTCGGCACGGTACGTAGATACGACCACAACATAAAATACTTTAGATGCCTCAGTCCTTTATCCTAGAAAACGTAGTTTAAAGAAAATCCAACCTTTCTTATATGAGCTTTACCTTTTTGTGGCCTAAATCCTGTCTGGCCTTTTTGCCTTCTCTAAATCTTGTAAGCACCCATACTTCTATTGAGATTTGGTTTGGGTTTGGGGTCATGATGTCTGCAAGTCATTTCAAGTCAGTTTTTTTTCCCAAAAATCTTACTAATCCTACTTTTTAATATTATAAATGTGAAAATTTGTATGTTTGTGACTCAATCACGCATAAACGGCTGAATGGATTTGGATGAAATTTATCACATAGGTTGATACCATACCTGGAATATCATATATATGGTAAGTACTTTTTATCCCGAGAAAACTTAAGATCCCTCGAGAACGCGGGTGAAACCGCGGGTGAGAAATTAGTCAGCAAATAATTTTCAAGTGCATGTGAGACGTATCGAATGAAAGGGCTCACTGTGGAAATTACAAATATAAATATTTTTAAAATACATAGTTTAAAAGATATTTACGAAAATTGAGCATTCTCTCCAATATGGCTGAAACTACTGAATGAAAACACTAAAAAATAGAGAATATAGGGCCAAAAATCTATAATCCTAATTTACTTCACCGATTTATTTTTTATTTTTGACGGGACAGGAATATGGTGGGTCCAGGGGACCATCGACCAACCTTACGCGGACAATCGGCGAGCGCTTAGTGACAATCGGCGGGCGCTTAGGAAAGTTCATTGTAGAATTTAAACGACACTACCACTAAAATATCTTCACCCTAAAGTCAAAGTCAAAGCCACTTATTCAGTTTAGGCCCTAGAAGGGCACTTATGAACGTCAAAGCTACTAAAATTAAGAACAGTTCGGAATTTTGCACAATTGAAATATTTGAAATACTACAAGATTTAACTACTATAAGTACTATTCTATACAACCTTAATCAAGCTTATTCAAAACAACCACAATTTGTGGTAAAATAAAAGCAACTGAAAGCCAACCCAGCATTCTTCGCCAGCCCGTTTGTATATGTACATATTGTTTTGTTTGAGTTGTCGTCAGCCGAAATGTGTATATCAGACATAACTTGTAGCAAAGTTCCTTTCACCAGTACGTCTGTCTCTATGTACGTATTGTATAATCCAGCATGTATTATTCATGCGAGCTTATGTCACGAACACATCAATATGATTATTTTATCGTGACCTCCACTTCTTATTGGCCGTGTGTACTACTTTAGGACGGTTGAGGGTTGTAAAAGTTTTTTGTGAAGTATAAAGGCATTTGTTGTGACAAGTCTGCGCAATAAATGTATTTTATATTGACAGTTTCTCAAGGTGACGATATACGCAAAATGATGATCCTAAATTAAGTTTTCTCTGTATTCTTTAATGCTAGGGATTAGTAAAAAATAAATGTTTAAAGTAGAGGATTTATGCCAGGGAATTATTGTTTTAATAATTTAAAATTTTCTATGATAACGTCAGAGAAAATCAAGAATAAGTAATTGTATATGAATTTTTCCACTCACCCTCATCCAAATAACTTGAAAATATTAACAGACATTTTCAGATCTAATACAAATGGAACTATTTTGTTACTTTTCCAAAAAATCAATCTATTTTTTTTTTAATAAAATTAAAACGTCTTTTTTACTAAGAAAAAGCCTTTGTTCCTTCTCTCTCTCACCCGTTAGTTTAGTTCGGGACAAGGCTATTTGCGTATATCGTCGGTTTAAACTCTGTGCAGCTTCGTTTGGGACACAGTTAATTTTATTTTGAGGCACTGTGTGCTTACTCATGCTCGTAACTTAGCAGCAAATAATATAGTATTCATTTCTGTCTGAATTAGTTGACTAAAAATAATACTTATAAAAATAATCTTCACACAACTATTTTATTTTATTTCGGTCGGAAATAAAAAAAAAACATGAATGAATAAATGAATGAATATTATTAAATGCCGTATGCTTATTTGCCACCTTAGTGGTATAAAGAAATACTAGGAATACAGTCTAAATTGTAAAAAAATCTATACTATCTCTATCTCTCTTTCTGTATTTTTTATACTAATAAATTAAAGCAGTCGAGTTTGTTTTTCTTTATTATGAAAAAAAATTTTCGCATTTGATAGTCCAATTCTTAAGGAAGATTATAAGCTCCTTTCTATTCCAGGAACGCTGGTGAAACAGCTATATACTAGCTGTTATATATACACAGTCGACTTCCTTCATTGCCTTTAAGTTTCCAAAATAGAACATAACCATAATTTTAATTATATAATTTCTCAAAATACAAAGAAAATGCAAAATTTAAATCTTAATTTAATCAGTTCAGGTTCACACATACATAGGTAGCGGTATCCTTTGATGTTCGCAGGAGGCCATTTTTGGTGTAAACAAACAACTAAACGTTCGTTAATGAAATTGTGTTTTAATGGCACATGTTAATTGGCATGCCAGTGGCATTGTTTGCTTGTAATTTACACTGTGATACTTGATGCGGTGCGCTTTGTGTAAATATGGATGACGTGACGGCTAAATCATAAGCGAGGGCGGACTACAAAGTAACTAATTTTGAAGACAACAATATAAGCTTACTTGATATTGTATAATTTGGAAATGCTATTTGTAAAAAAAAATGTTTGATTTTCATATGTTTCGCCATAAATAGCTCTGGGACGCCAAAAAAAAACAAGAAACATTCAACGCTGCGTTTTACGAAATATAAAGATAGGACTATCTACCGACAAAATTGTGTTAAAACAATTTTATAATAATTACGAGTTCACCTCCATCTTTTGAATTTTATGTTTTAAGCGTATAAGGAAGTAAGTTTACTATTGTGTGTATGTTCAGTTTGTAAAAATCATGTTTACTTGTTTATGTAAGTTATTTAGCTTGCCCAAACAAATAAATGGTAAACAAAATAGAAAACCCGACCGTTTTAACTAATTATCAAAATTTTGTTATTGTTTCTCTTCTTGCCCTCTTTTCATTGTATTTTACTTGTTCTCTTCCGATGGCTCACCTACTCTATAAAATATGTTATAAATTATGCTTCTATAATGTAATTCTTTATGGCTAATGGTATGAATAAAAAAAAAAACAAAACAAAAAAAAATGTCAATTTCTTGTTACTTGATCCGAACATCGCAGCCTCTATTTATATTATTATTAGGTTTAGTATTTAAATTACATTGTGTTATGGTTAGTTAAAATTTACATAGAAATTCAAATTGCTATTATTCTGTGGCAGTTGCTAGCGAGTTGTCAGTTTTAGATGATAACAGTACAATAGTATTATGAGACTGACTGAGAATGTATGAAATGTGTATAGTTTTATGGTTACATAGTAATTTCAGTAAATTCTACTTTCATAAGTGCTCTCCTAGATCCTAAACTGTTAAAGTTACATAATTACCTTATACCTTCGGCGATGATCACTTGCAAGAAATATGTCAATTGATAGCATTTCAGACCATTCAATACCTTTACAAAACTAAGATTTCAAAATATCTGAATCTTTTTAATCGGATGATATTAATGATGAAGCCGCGTCCGACCCGCCTCAGTCCGAGATCCATTCATACGGTGTTTTTCTCCTTTTAGAACCCATTTTTTATCCAAACCAAAAATCGTCGTTAATCTTATTCACAGTACGGATTCTATTACAGTGATTTCGCATTCAAAAATTCTATGGAATTGAATGGAAATGAAAGAAGACCGGAATCACTTTGATTAATTACAGATCCCGTCTTGAGAGCGAGCGTTTTGTTTTAAATAATTACTAAATTCAAAAGGGTTTATTTTGACAAATGTTTCAAAGGCATCGAAAGCTAAGAGTGACAAAAGTTGAATGACATCTTCAATGGTAAATGTAAATTGAAACAATTTCAGTTAGTTACTATCAGAGAGACAAGGACAGACCTTTTAGTAATAGAATAAGTCAGATTGATTAAAATATAAATTGAAAACCTAGATTCAAATAATTATAACTGAGATAAAATACTTTTAAAGAACGCAGTTGATACCGTGATGGAGAGGTCATTTAAAGGATCACGCTTTACGTTAAGTATTAAATAGTTTTAATTAAAATTCAGTTAGAATTAAATATTTCAAGCTTAAGATAAGTTGCACTTGAGAACCAGAGAGCACAGAGAGTTGCCTTCTAGGCTTTATAAGAGCCAGTAGGCTTCTAGGCTTTATAAAGGTCGGCAACACATTAGCAATCCCACTGTATTGCTAATGTCCATAGGCGACGGTAGCCACTTACCATCAGGTGGACAGTCTGATTGCTTGTCAGCCTTCTGACATAAAAAAAATAGATGCTTCAGTCCACCTTAATTTTTAAGGTACCAAAAACAGTCTAGACGATTCACGAGACGTTAAGTACTTGATCAAGATCTCTATGTCTTGAACTGGCTCCAACAGCTCTCCAGACCCTTTTTATCTAAAGATAAGTACCGCTCAACATTTAGGACAAGCATTATTATATAGACTAGTGAACTTTTTAGTATGTATAAAAAACCGGGTACGTATCCGACTCGCACATGTAGGGTTCCGTACAATAATAATAATCGTATGTCATAAAAAGGCAATATTATTAAATGTATTTAGTGAAAATTTCAACTTTCTAATTATTACGATTAAAACGATACAACCCTATGAGAGACAAGTGGACAGGCACCCGTTGGGTTCAGAATCTTTAAAAGGAATTCTGAAAATCCTTTGTATGGCTCGTGTCAATAAGATGATAATAAATTATATTCTATGCTAAGCCCTTACTTATTATTCTCATCATATTTACCTGCTTATACTAATGAAAAAACGTGCCTTTGAAAAAATGATAACTGACTCACGTTGTACATACACAGTTTTATAAACCGAACGAAAATCAATTATAAATTATTGGAATAAGGCATAATATTATTCAATCCACTGTTTTAAAGTTGGAATGGTCAATAAGGGGTCCAGTGAAATATATCACGTTTATTTTAATGGTGTAAAATATACTTTGTTCGAGACACTTCCTTCCTTCTTTATTTTATTTTATTTCTTACAGACAACTGAATAAAATTGGTCTCTGATTTGTGCCCCACTCCGGCTGATTTTAATCTGTGACCCTCTGCGAAAGTCTATGTCCAATTTTACGCCGACTCCACCCGAACATGTCGTCTATATTTATGGGCCGACAAAATAAGTCATACTTGCTCCGATTTTCTGTAAGACGTTTGTATTAAGTAAAGTAATACAATGTACTTATATTATATAGGCTATGGTAACCGCTTACCATCAGGCGGGCCGTATGCTTGTTTGCCGCCTTAGTGGTATAAAAAAAAAGCCTACTACTAATATCCATCCAGCTGTTTTGGAGATAGACCGGAACAAACAGTCAAACAGAAAAAAAACTTTTTGTTATAAGTACCGTATATACATTCATTATGCATTTAGTAATAAGATGTTAATTTAACATTACAAACGAACACTTCAATTTTATTTATTTGTATATAGATTTTCACCGACTTATGTTGCGTCGATAGCTGTAGGCCTAATTATTTTTATGATTGTTCACAGAGGAGCTCTTCCGAACGGCACGCTGTGGCTCGACCCGTTCTCAGCGGCGCAGTATAGGAGCGACGTGCACGCGGCGGTGTACCGGTGCCGCGCGGCGAACACGCTCGGCACGATCCTGTCGCGCGACATGAGGCTCGAAGCTGGTGAGTACGCACCTTTATTTTACTTATTTTGTAAGGGCCAGCATTTTTAATGAATATTTCTTACGTTATAATTGATTACACCAATTTATGGGATAGGACGTAATTGTGTGATTCGTGCATAAAGCGTATGGTAATGGATTATTGTGTGCTTTTTTAACTCTTATCAATAAATAAAGGATATTTTGTAAAGGAACCAATATATAGGTACTATAATGTTTAATGCAAAATATTTTATCATAAATAAAATACCTACAAACCTATTGCCTCTAGCGCAAATCACGAAATTACGTCTTAGTCGCATAAACTTGACGTAATAAATTAAAATGGAAGAGAATTTCGTTTAAAATGGGAACGATTCGTCCAAGAGTTTTGAGCTTCCTATATTATGTCATTTAACAGTGTAATGTAGGTATTTCATGTGATAAAAGTCCTTTGTCAGTTCAGTATATAAACCTCCCTTTCTACATTACATAACCCCCTAATACTAACAAATTGTCCTTTACAATATATTAAGGAAAGATTATACAACATACTTAATAATAGCAAGACATAAATTGCGGTGTGACCTCACATAAGGCGAGGCGTCCTGCGTGCCGCCTCGCCGCAAATAGGCGACAACGCGAGACAGCGGTTTGCCGCGAGACGCACAGTCTGTATCGTGACTTATGTCGCAAGATATTAACAGGAGATTTTGCTATTAAATTACAAGACTAAATTATATGGTTTCTTAATTATTAGTAAGTGGAATAAGCTTGTTCCAGCCATGAAAGTTTTCTAGAAGTGAGAATATCCAATTGGAACAATTTAATATTAAAATACCTACTTAATGGTATTCATTACTTTTTTGTGTCAACAAATTATTTTTCGATCCTTTTATTATGTTCATTTTATTAATAACTAGCTTTCGCCCCGCGGTTTCATCCGCGTTCCCCAGGGATTTTATGTTTTCCCGGGATAAAAAGTAACCTATGTCTTTCTCCATGCCATAGGCTATCTGTGTACCAAATTTCATTGCGATCGGTTCAGCAGTTTAGGCGTGAAAAGGTAACAAACAAACAATACAAACAAACGAACCCGAACTTGACTATAATATGTATATATAGAATACCATCTTCAAATATCACAATATTCTTCCAAAAGCTAGAATAGCCTTTGAAAAAAATTATCAGAAATAAAAAGAAGGTAATATTGTGCGGTGACTGGAATATTGATATATTAAAATCAAATAAACAATCACAATATTTAATAGATCTTCTCAACAATTTCAATATAAAAATAAATAATAACCCAACACGAAAAAAGACATGCATTTATATTATTGCAAGTAATGATCCAGATGCAATAGGTTCAACCGACCACGTCTTTCTTTCGGATCACAACACATGCCAAATATTATCTCTAAATATTGAACCCTTAACATTACAGAATAATTGGTATGAATTTAAAAGAGATTTTAGCAATGATAATGCAAATAAATTTTGTAATGCAATTAAATCCCTATCCTTCATAGATGTACTAGAAAAGACAAACACCAACGATGCATTTCATGAATTTCATGACACTCTTAAACTTTTTTATGAACTTTGTTTTCCTCTATATAAAATAAGAACTAATAACAAACCAAAAAATATATATTGGATCTCAAAAAGACTAAAGAAAAGCTGCGCCACAAAACGTAGATGGTATTTTAAATATATACACTCAGATGCAAAAATATTTATAAAATGTACTCAAAAATATTACATAAATGTATTTGCAAATCACACAAAATACATAATTCAAAAATATTAACAAAATCGCAAAATAAATGTAAGGCGTCGTGGAATATTGTACATTAAAACATTGGCAATAAACAAAAACAGAATTAAATTAAAATGGTAAAAAATAATAATAAAGAGATCAAGGAATAAGATAACATAGCAGAGAATTTTAATAACTATTTCATTGACCTTATAAATAATGATAAAAAAAAAAATAATATAAATACAAATAAAAATAAAATTGATAATACCATTTTCTTAACTCCAATTTCTGAAGAGGAGACGCAACGAATCATAATGAGTCTAAAAAATACAAACACTTTAGGATATGATAATATCAATACTAATGTTTTAAAATTATGCTCCTACAAACTAGCTATCCCGTTAACTTAAATTCAAATTCAAAAATCATTTATTCAGTTTAGGCCCTTATGAACGTTACAAATGATTCTACCACCGGTTCGGAATACACTTGGACTGAGAAGACACCGGCAAGAAACTCAGCACTTATATAATCAACCAATCACTAGAAGAAGGTATTTTCCCCGAGAATCTTAAAAAGCATGTAACTGCCCTGTTTCTCGACATGTCCAAGGCGTTAGACTGCGTAGATCATAACATTCTCCTTCAAAAATTAAATGACTATGGTATAAGAGGGAAAGCACACGCTTGGTTTGACAGCTATTTAAAAAATCGTAAACAGTGCACAGAAATATGCAGAGTTGAAAGTGGCTCAAAATTTGTATGTCGCTCCTCTCTTAGATGTAACGGATGTGAAGTTCCTCAAGGAAGTATTATTGGTCCAATTTTATTCATTTTGTATATCAATGACTTACCAGATGTCACATACAATAAAACAATACTATTTGCTGATGACAGCACTATATTATTTGATTGTGGAAAAAACGATAATGTTAACAACTTAGAGGACAACATAAATAATACAATTAAAGACGTCATAAATCTGGCTTCATAATAATAATCAAAAGATCAACTTATTTAAAACAAAGGCAATTCAATTCAAAACTAACAACAGGCAAAAACATAATGTAAATATTACATACAGTAATAATAAAATTGAAGTGGTTGACTCTACTGTATTTTTAGGTATAACGGTTGATGAACTTTGTAACTAGAAGAAGCACATAGATGGTGTTTGTAAGAAAGTAAATAAATTCGTATTCGCACTCAGCAGACTCAGAAAAAGTAGCATCCTTCCAAATAGCACTCATGTCTTATCATGGATACATATCATCGATATTACGTTATGGCATAATAATATGGGGAAATAGTACAGACCTAGAAAGGGCCTTTAAAGCACAAAAAAAATGTATCCGAGCACTATGTGGTCTTACTAGTAGAGATAAAGAGTAAATCGATATTTGAAAAACATAAAATTCTTACATTACCTTGTATATATATTCTTGAGATGTGTTTATTTGTTAAGAAACATCCAGAATATTTTAAAACACATAAACAAACAAATTCACGAGCAAGAGAATCTAGGAAAAATAAATTAATGATACCGTCAAGCAATCTTAGCATTTTCCAAAAGAATGTGTACTATATGGCAATAAAATTATATAATAACTTACCATGTTATATAAGAGATACACAAACTACCTTCAATAAATTTAAAAATGTACTGACCATTTGGCTCTTGAAACATAGTTTTTACTCTATAAATGAATATATAAATATAAGTGACTCATACAAATAACGATTCAATTTAATAATAATAATAATAACAGGAATGAATAAAATACTTCACATCCTTTTATTTGTAAGTATATTGACATTAAACTGTAAATTAAATTGAACTGTAATTAATGATTTTTAGTTTTGTTTTGTATTGGTATTTCTATTTTATTTTTATTGTATACTATATATATTTTTTTATTAACTTGCACGCTAATGTTATGGCAAAATATGCAGACCTCTTATTTATAGACCATCTAATTATAACCATATTTAGAGCAAATAAAGAAATTTGAAAATAAAACTCACTTTCGCATTTATAATATTAGTTAGGATAAGGATACAGTTAGGATTATTTTTGCTATATACCTACTTAATAAGTGCTCTGAAATTCTTTAAAACTTTCTAGAGAAATATAACGAAAATACAATGAAACCTACTTTAGAACTCTATGATGTTAAATGTTACTCCATCATGGTATAATAGTTGAACAAATATGAAACTTTGCACTAAGATCATTCCGTTTTCACAATCTAATAGCCCATTTTGCAAAGAAGATGTCTCTCTATATCTGTCTCGTTTTGTCACATGGTCAGTCCATATCGCTATCAAAATCAATCGGACCTTGTTATTACAGCGTGTTGCCCAAATACTGTAATTTTTTGTTATTAAAATAATAATCTAAAAAGCTTAAACAAAGAAAGTTATGAATAACATCCATAAACAACTTTATTAAAAAGAAAGTAGGTTGATATTCCAAAGATCCATTAGACTCCCAATTAAATGTTTTCTAATAGTAAAATACCTGAGTAAAGGAAGGTCTCGTGGAGTTAATCTTGAACACCTCTCGACGGATTCCCATCAGGGGCAAAATGCGTGTAATCCGCTTAGAACACGCTGAGAATTCGGAAGAGGCGATGGTGTTTGGAATTCGAATCGTTAACCAAGGTATTTGGAAAATTACAGTACGTTCTATGAAAATCCAATATCGGCGATGAAATTTAGAAATTTGTGTTTGTGATGGATATCAAAGATGTACTCGTACCTATACTAACATCATATCCATACTTATTGGACACCTGTCCGCAATGTTCCGATAAATTAACTAAAGGGGGTGCTACACGGTTGCCAACCAGCCACCAACCAACGGCAAATAGAGGGCGTTGAGTCGTCGACCGAGTGTGTAGATCGAAGATGTCAACCAAATAGCTTATACGTCGGATGCCCTTGGATGGTGGCTGGTTGCCAACCGTGTGGCAGCCCCTTAACAGCTACTTATGAAGTTTTGTATGAAATAGCTTTCAGAACAATTTGAGGTTTCATTCGTTTGTAGTGTTACACATTACCTAATTAATGTTTAATTTATTTTTATTTTGAACTAGATTCTGCCCCGCGGTTTCACCCGCGTTCCCCAGGGATCTTATGTTTTCCCGGGATAAAAAGTAGCCTATGTTATTATCCGTACCATATGCTATCTACATACCAAATATCATCGGTTCAGCGGTTTTAGCGTGAAAAGGTAACAAACAAACATACAAACTCACTTTCGCATTTATAATATTAGGATACTTGTATTGCTATAATAAACTGTCTATATATAAAAATCAATTGCCGTACGTTAGTTTCGCAACACTCAAAAATGACTTGACCGATTTCAATTATTATGTATCAATAATGTTCAATATTGTTTTTTGTTTTGTTCGCCTTAATACTGGAGTGGTTTAAGTAAAAAACAGAATAGGGAAAATCCCAAAGGAATAGCTGAAAATCGAATTATTATTTATCCATCTCACGTGGTACGAAGTTCACCGGGTCATCTAGTCTTCTAATGAAATACAGAATATAATGTCCTCCTTACCCGTACCAGAGTGACGTCACAATGAAAACTATTACTTGTTATAACTGCCAGTTTTCCCCCAATAAACACTTAATATTGCGATGGGTCTAGGTAATGGCTGGCTATTTGATGGTGACCGATAACTACGCAGCTTTTACTGTTATGGACACTTATTGGTTTATTACTCTTCTCATATTTATAACGTTGACACTACAGCTTAAGACTGATACTTATATAAAATCCATGCCCCGGCTTTACCTGCGTTCCCAAGAAATCTGATTCTTGGGATAGTTGACTTGCTGCTTCCCGCGGTTTAATGGAATCAGTATTTTCGTTTCTACATTTTCATCCAAACTTAGATACTTTATCTCTTTATAATATTAGTGTGGATCTAAGCGTCAAGTCACTACAGCTGCGTCAGATTCCAAACCTGAGGGTGGTAGACAGTCAGACTGGTGGTTTTTTCACGACGTTTTCCTTCACTAAACGCTCTAGATCATTATAGAATTCAAATCCTTCATCAAAATATATGAGGCATTTGAGTTTAAATTACGTGGAATTTTACTATAAACACGAACACAATACCCGAGAAAAGATTTAGTCAAGTATAAAGTCTTAGACTTAGTCTTAGTAAGTATAATATTAAAGTAGTTAATGTTACAGCGGTTGTCTCTTTGAACCAATCAAGGTGCTTAAGTCAGCAAACAAGCGAACCGCTCCTACGCTTTTAAACTGCTTATTATTTAGTCATTAGAGTATTCGTTCTTATTATTTAGTTTACTATTATATGTTTACATAAAACTGTATATATACAATGGTAAACTGTCTGACTGTTGATATATCAACGCACAGCCCAAACCCCAGCGGTTTCATTCGTTGCGTTGACCTAGAGACATAACGCTTTTTCCGCCAACACATAATCTTGGCCATCCAAAAAGGGAACGCTGCCTGTTGGGAACCTTGCCTATCGACAGCAGCGAGGGCTTTGAGGATTTTTTCTATATATCATAGTTTGTATTTTATACATTGATTGTAAATACTTGTTATTAATATATTTACTAGAGAATAGTTCAAACTTAAGTGAATACACGATTGTAACACATATCGTAGATCCTAACTGACTTCGCTACGGAAAGTGGCTTAAAATTTAGACATACTATTTATATTGTTATTAATTAATATCACATATTATTTTTAAATATGTTTGATCGAAACATAATCGAATTCTTAACTTATCAGCATATGGGGTTGAAGTTCTGAGGCCTCGGAGAGAGGCTCATCGAATGTTCAAAGAGGTCTCATATCATCTAATTAAAGCCTCTCGTGACATGAGGGGCTTTGCTCAAAGAAATGCCTTTGCCATAATGTTGTCAGGCTTCTTGGCACGCTTTTGGGGCAGCGATTTCACGCAATTTTTTTATTTAATTAGTTTTTTTTTTATAAACAAAGTTGAAAATGAATAAATAAAGACATAGAGCTTCCCAAGAGTGCATCCGATCTCCAAAACCAGAATTTGATACGAAATTCCACCAAACAAAATGACATCATATAATATCTAGGCTTCGTTCGCGTTTATTTATTTATTTATATTATTACATTCACTAAACGAATCGAATACGGTGACCTTTTCCATTGTCGCTTGTATGGAAAAACACGTTGCGACGTGACCTGTTTGTTTATATTCAATCTACCGGCTAAAGGGACCGAGCTGTGACTAGAATTTCAAGTGATTCCCCGGGGATGTATAAAAATTGACTTGTACTGAAATTTCTTGCTGAAACGTTTACATCGCGCGTGTCACAAAATCATCAAATTTTGATGAGTAGTATTTTATTGTATTCTAAAAGCATCTGAGTTTCGTAGTTTATCTGTTTTTTGGGGCTTTTTATTTTGGTAATTTTTATTATTGGTTTTTTTTAGAATTTCCTAGAAATTTTCACAATAATTTTATAGCATCTAAAATTAATTAAAAAATGTTTTTGTAATTTTTCACTTTCCCACATACATACTTACTTGGTATAAATATAATACTGAAGCACTGTGGAGCTGAAAACAACAAAGGCTTTCAAGAATCGAACTTAGACCCTACACTCGACCACCTAACAAACACGGTCCATTCACGATTTCACAGTTCAATACCCCTTTGCGATCTTAACAGTCCCACCAATGAAAAATGTATCTTGACCCATTGACTGAAAGGTTCTATTCCATCAGTCTTTCTGAACCCTTGACCTACCATATTGACATTTCCAAAGTCGAGATCAATCCCCACTGCCGGCTGGAATGCAAATACGATTCTTTATGGAAGAGGTTTGAGGACGCCGTAAACCTCCGAGATTGAGGTCCGGGCCTGCAATATCCCCGCTTTGTGCTCGACGCGAAAAAGGTCCGTTAATGGAATCAGACCTTTACGCAACAGGAATACCTACGTGGATAGCAACCTCGCCTTTTGGTGCGCTATTCTTTTTGTGTGGTATTATAGCGGAATTGCTTGGAATATTTAGAAGGTTTGTCGATTGTTATTTTAAATCTGGTTTACTTTAGACTAAAATTACGAAGAACACTATGTATATTAACTTCATATAATTTGATATCTCATTACCAGAATTAAAAAAAGTGAATAGATATTCATTTTTTTTCACGACGACTTTGTTCAGTTCAATTCACTTGACTTCCTCTCTTTGTATTGAAACCTCTATAATCTATATGTTCTAATCCTTTCCCAACTCTAAATCGTAAATAATCCCCTCTCAAAAAAGCTCATAAAACATCAAATACGTATCGTCACAGTCGGAGTCACGTGGAATCGATAAGCGTTTTTATTACAAGTGAAAAGATGGCATCTCTACTTGCATAAAAAGGTCCGCCATTTTTGTGATGGCGATCGTAATCTTTATAGAGAGTAATCCAACGTCCTATCTCTGTTTGTTATCTCGGATAGGCCTCGCAGTTTGAGAGGCCTAATTCACACCTACCTGAGGATTGTCTAAGGCCTTGTGGTCGTTAGGGAAACACAGTTTAAAGTTGGCGGATTTTGTCTGTCGTAAAGCTGAGATGAGATTTGATTAAGTTGTCAAATAATGTTTCAAATGTATGTCACCAGCAAAGCTTCTGGGAATAAATAATAAGAAGTAAATAAAACTAAATTTATAAGTAACTAGTTTTCGCCCCACGGTTTCACCCGCGCTCCCGAGGGATATTAGGTTTTCCCGGGATAAAAAGTAGCCTATAAGCCTTACTCAATAAATGGGCTATCCAACACTAAAAAAAATCAATTCAAACCAGTAGTTCCTGAGATTAGCGCGTTCAAACAAACAAACAAACTCTTCAGCTTTATAATATTAGTATAGATATTGCATGACGACTTTAGTCTTATTTGTTATAAGTAAAACGACCTGGACTTTTTAACATCCATTATTCACTTTGCAGTAACACCCGTATTTTGAGGAGGATTTTGTACTCGAGATGGACTAGGTCAAGTTCTAGTCATGACTGATAAACTTGCCCAAGAAATGCCAATTTACTGTAGGCCTAAAGATCTTTAAATGATGACAGAAGAACTTAAAAAAAATAAGAAATTCTTTCTGCTTCTAATTAAACGCTAGCTTATGTACCTAAGTATTTTGTTACGTTACTAATAATGTAAAAGTTTTAATAGCTTTAATAGCTGAGTGGATGTGGATAATATATATCACATATATAAGTTATGCAGGACATGGTGTGTTCAGGCACAGATGATAGGTTAATTCCTCTGTGGTTCAGGCCACAGACTAAGTAGAGATACTACGTATCAGACGGACATGTGACGAACTATCTTTGCTAGACTTGTAACTCGTTCCTGATTGGTTGAAGCAAAATGATACATGACATTTTTTTTTTTAATCAATATATAAGCACTGACAAGGATGTGCATTATGCCAAACTTATAGATTCGTATAGGTTTTAATTTTTCATACTTATTTTTTAATTTATGCGTGGGGGGCTAAGGTAGATAGAAAAAAGGCATGAAAATTTAAATAAAATTTATTTATTTTTCTTTAATTTCTTTTTGTATTTATTTAATGCTTTTTGTTGCATTTCTGGGAGAATTCTGTTCTCCAACCTGAGTATATCGGTGCCCTTTAAAATTTTTGTTACAATATTGCACCAGTTGTGAATGCACATCTTGATTATAATTTTAAGCAAGGCGTCGACTACGGTATTTCGATGGGTTTGGCATGATATACGCTCAAAGTTATTATTTTTAAGTATGTGTTTTTTTATTTCTTTAGATAGGTTTTTTTTGTGAGCATTTGATTCTAAATACTTATTGGTTTCGCTAAATATGATGCCAAAATACCGCACAATGTGCTCTGCAGGGTAGGTCAGTTTCTTTTGAGATAATTGTTTATATTCTCTATGAGAGATCCATTTGTGGACATCAGTGGTAATGTTGGTGGTTAGGTCTCTTTTACAAATTCCACAATTATTTTTGGATATAATTCTTCTAACCACCCACCCTGCAGTATAAGCACGCGACTGTATGTTCAGACGCTCACGCCTTGCTTCCATGGAAATTGGATGAGTTCCAATATAGGATTCATCAGTTTCACCACACTCATCTTGTTTATTGTTGTTTTCTCTTGTTTCAAATAATGATTTTATTTTCAAAAGCTGGTTGCTTTGGTCATTCTCACAATTGAATGATGTGTGGTGAAACTTTATGAATCCTGTAATCATCAGAGCTTTGTATGTGTTCTGGAAGTTGTGGCAAGTCGGATTAATGTCCCTAAAATTGTATGACCGCACTTGACCAAAATAATTTTCAATTGCATCAGAGTTTATAAATCTTGGTCTCATTATTTTAATGTTTTTTCCGCTAAGAAATTGCCACAACTTCTGGAAACTTCCCAGAGTGCTCATCCAATTCTTTACACTGGGAATATAAGTTTCCCGTCCATTTTTGTCTATATACTTCAATTTTTCTAGTTTTTTAATGGCATTAGCCCAGAATTGGTGGTGATCACTATTTGCTGTCATTGCAGAACGAAGTTTTTTTCCTTTTGACTTTTTGCTAAAGACTGCACTTCCGTTCACACTGTCGAAAAGATCATCGAAGAATGATACCACTTCGGCAGTATTTTTCAAAGTTGAACTAACTTCTTTTCCATCGGAATAGTGAGCTGTGAAAGATACATTCAGAATATTAGTTACTGTTTTCTATAATATATATTCTCAGATAATTTTTAAATATCTATCTAATACCTTTAAACGAGCAATTCTTGTATCTATATACATATATATATATAATCTGAATCTCGGAAACGGCTCGTAAGATTTTCATGAAATTTAGTATACAGGGTGTTTCGGGGGCGATAAATCGATCTAGCTAGGTTTCATTTTTAGAAAACGTCGTTTTATCCGTGTTTTTAAGCAATGAAAAACTACTACAATATCATTAGAATACGAAGGTAAATTTCACCACTCTGTAAGATTGTAATAGCTCAGGTGGGAAATTGGGCGATGCCAAAACCAGAAGACCCCGGTTCGAGTCTCCAAACCAATTATTTTTTCCCTTTTTTTTTCAAGTAATAATGCCTAATATAATAATGTATAAGGCATAAAATTTTGTACTAATAAATACTTACAAAATGCTGAGGTGAAGTTTAAAGCTCCTGCTACGGTCTTACTAAACACTCGAACACAATTTTTGACCTGTAAAGATAAAGACAATACGGATTACTTACATAAAGGTACATACTACACAAAACGCACAAGCAGAATGTTAGTAATTTAATTTTAATTAAATTGCAGACACTAGTGAAAATTAAAGCATGTACCTTCATTTTCTTTATTTTGTCTGGTATGAAATGTTCATCGTTGAGTTTATGCAATAATCGTGTTTCTGTGTGTTGACAATCCGTCCGATAAACATCCACAATATCGGACCACTTTGAAATCTTATTTTCGAAGGAAATGTTTTTTGTTAAAAAATTATTCCTTAGCCCCTTTATTAGATGTGGTGGATCAAAGATCACATGCAAAGTGAATCCATCTATATATATGGTGTCATCTGTAAAATTATAAAATGGTTAGGATTTGCAAATCTAAATCATAGAACAAAAACTTTTGCCTAATACATATAAATCCTTAAAGACTGCTGTCAGTTTCTCAATTTATATCTGTATGTAGCAGAAAAGGCTGGGAATAATTTTTGCCTTTTGACAAACTAAAACCTAAATTTCGCTAAGTTTGTTCCAACTGTATATAAGACAATGTTAAATCCATATAGTATTTAGTTCTATGATAAATTTACCTGTGTTTTTGTTTTCCAGAATTTGCTCTCTTCTGGTATCCTCTTTCAGATTTTTGAGAGCAGATTGAAAGGAGGCTCCTTGGTCCGAGACTAAGGCTATTGGTATCAGCCCGGTTTCGCCAACGGTAGATACAATTTTTTTCAAAATTCCTTTTAATTCGGCACCGGAAGTTGACCCTTCACAAAAATAATAGGCGATGGGTTGCTGCCATTTGTAGACCACTCCTTTAATCATGAACACTAACACATGGTCAGCAAACTGATTTTTCCTTTCTGACAACTCAGTGAATCCACATATTTCATCATTGAAAGTATATGTCAATGCACTTTCTAGCGCCATTTCGTCGAAAATTATACTGCAGTATTTTTTTTCTTCAGGCCATTTATGAACCTAAAATCAGAATATAATTTATACATCTTTTTTACATGCGTTATTTCCAAATCTACTGCTCAAAACGTAACATAAAATAATTTATATTAGATTGATAGTCTTAATGATGGATGGGCAAAATTACATACCTCCTCCTTGATGCATTCAAAAATTTGGGGATTGATGCCAGAATTTAAATTTAATTTGGCAACCAATTTCTTTAATGTTGTCAGTGATGGCAAGATAAAAATCTTTTGCAAAAATCTATACGATTTTGGTCCTTGTTTTAAAATAGATAAGGAGATCAACTTCTCATCTAGAGTGAACCTCCGTGCTTTAATTTTTTTAGTGCACATGTTGACTTGCATTTCAAAAATTTTTCTTGCATATGGGTTCATGCTTGCAATTTTTTCTTCAAAATATTCTTCTTTGGAAAATCGTAATGCTTTCTTGCATCTACGTTTTAAACTTAACAATTTTCTTGATTTTCTATATTCATTGTAGATTTTTCGGCATCTCGGTGTTAGAGTTTCAACTGTGTTCACAACTTTATATTTTTTGTTGATTTGTTTGCGTTGATCTAAAAATTACAAAAGAACTAAGTAAGTTATTTCTTCATTAATTGAATCATCATCATCTCAGCCGCAAGAAGTCAACTGCACTAATTGAATACATTAAGGTTTTTTTAAATACTAAGCTGAGAAATCAAATCAAATCAAAACTCATTTATTCAGTTTAGGCCCTAATAAGGCACTTATGAACTTGAGAATATTTATTGATTGGTTTGTTACAATGTATGTAGAAAGTGCTGAATAACTAAATAGCCTATTTGTCTTTCAGTCTGTTACTATGTATGAAGAAAGCACTGAATGACTGATGAGCCAACTGACACTTGGTGAACTCGAAACATACTTGAATAAATAATTTTAAAATACTAACCTGACAACAAATGTACTTGATTGCCTCGAGATGTAGATGGCACCTGTACATCTGAAACAACAACGAATTAATTAGTAAAAACTAAAATAAACATAATATATGCGAATGAACTCAAACATACTGGAATAAATAATTTTAAAATACTAACCTGACAACAAATGTACTTGATTGCCTCGAGATGAAGATGGCACCTGTACATCTGAAACAACAACGAATTAATTAGTAAAAACTAAAATAAACATAATATATGCGAATGAACTCAAACATACTGGAATAAATAATTTTAAAATACTAACCTGACAACAAATGTACTTGATTGCCTCGAGATGTAGATGGCACCTGTACATCTGAAACAACAACGAATTAATTAGTAAAAACTAAAATAAACATAATATATGTGAATGAACTCAAACATACTGGAATAAATAATTTTAAAATACTAACCTGACAACAAATGTACTTGATTGCCTCGAGATGTAGATGGCACCTGTGCATCTGAAACAACAACGAATTAATTATTAAAAACTAAAACAAACATTATATAGGCGAATCTTTATATGAACACCTACTTATTTATTTGACAGTTACTCATTTATAGAGAAAGAACTTTTATGACCAAATTTATTACCTGTGTTTATTAACTCCACTTGTGTATGTGACTCTTTTGTAGGCTCTTTACAGTAGGAGTGGTCTATGTGTTCCTTTTTTGCATACAGATGCTCAGCAACAGGATTCACATTTTCGGCTGCAAAAATATAACATCAAGCTTATCAACAAGTCTTATGTAGGTTATCAATCACCATAACATGCAATCTAGGCCTATCTTGGGCTCTTTACTTTTTAGCCTTAACCACCTAACATCAGTCACATTACTCACAGGGACTCCAGTATTTTTAGTTACTTAGTCTGTGGTTTCGCAGGCTAAGCATCTGCGAGTTCATTTCAAAGGTTGCAATTTGACAATAATTATTATGAAATTTTGGCAAAAATTGTTTTTTCAAAGGATATACTTCTAATTATCTAAAAATGACATTCTTAATAATTTTAACTACTTAGAGATTTGATTTGGACACAACCTGGTTTAAAAAAAAAAGTCTATTTCAACTTCAACAAAAAAAAGTCTAAAAAGCATTCATTATAGTAACATGTAGCGAAAAAAATCCTAAATCTATGCATGTATCACACGTTACTGATGATCAGACTCCACTTACCCTCAGGTGAGTCCAACGGAGTTCCACTGCGAATTTCCGACTCCAAGAACAATGTGGGATACGCATTGCTGAGAAGACGCGATTTAGGAGTCACAAATCGCTTCTCAAAATGCCTGTGACATACTTGAAGATGAACAAGCTTGGCAATGTTTTTAGTTCGCAAGGAGTCATAATTTATAAAGTCGAGCCACTTTTGGAGTCTTTTCTCACACACTGGGAACTTATGTAACATAGCGTCCTGTCGCGAATTTGTACAACCTGGTACACAGCACTTTGAATACATCGTAATTAAGGCACAAATCGTACAATTGCAGTAAATATGGAACAGAAATAGGCGGAAATTAATCGACGCAACTATCACGCTCAACACATTGACGACAATTGACGACTATCCACAGACTAAGTAGAGATATGATCTAAATGGCGTTTAGTGACAGACAACCGGAGAGGGCCGGTAGCGGGTCGGGGGGAGAGGAACTGTCATATATCGTTTTGCTTGAAGGTCACCTCAAGTCTAGTTTTTGGTCTATGGAGATTACTGCCCGTGGTTCAGGCCTTGCTCATTAATAGAATATTTAAGGTAGACTAATAATATTGTCACTTGCTTTTTTATAAACTACCCTCGTTTTATGATCGTGAGGTAGACAAACGCCTAGCTTAGGAACCAGTTAGTTTATGGAACCGTATGTGAACACTTGTGCGTATACCGTGTATAAAGACAATTTTAGTGCCTTCTTCAAGAACGTTTCTTAGACATATTGCCATGAGCTAATTCACTATTTATTGTTCACCGTGTGAAATTGTGCATAAAACTGTATAGTCAAATATTTTGTACAACAACCAATAACCGAGAACGAGTGCTCCGGACCCGGCGGTGGAAGTGAAAAAGGTTGGTGGTAGCACAGCTTAATTACATAAGAGTTACATAGACTGTGGTGGTAGCATTTTGCCAAAATTCTATTGAGCAAGGTTCTTGTAAATTCATTTATATGACTTGACCAATGTTGCGGTGAACTGTGGACTGTATTATAAAAGTAAAATAAACCTGATTAATATTAAATGAAATATAATTTTATAGAACTAATAACATAAAACTAAGGTCCTTCAAAATTTACCAGCACCAAGATTACAATCCCACATCGTGCGTCCTGCTAGAATCTGATGTAATAGGTTCAAAACCGATGTCTGTTTTGAAAATAGCAATTGCTGACTTTATTAACGTCTCTTCTAAGCAATAAGCGACCTTCCGAACAGTCAGAAAATGAATATTTTTTTGTCTCTGAAAGTCTATTTTTATTATAGTAATTAATTTCATGTTATACTTTGGAATTAAATTTAGTAACTTTTTATACCTTCATTTATTCATTACCTATTTAACATCTGGGCTCTTGTTGGTGTAGCCTTCTCCACTCCAATATGTTTCCGCCACTTTTTTTTTTGACCTGACTAGAAAGTGGTGGGTCCAGGGGACCATCTTCCACCCTTACGCGGACTATACGGCGAGCGCTGAGAGCTCTCAACCGTGGCTTAAAACTAAAATATATTTAGGGCCAACGGTAGCCTGAGGGTGCCCCCTGTGGCTCGACCTTGGCTTAGGACGTTGCCAGGGGAATATGGGAGGACTTTAGCATGCAAATAAATTTATTTATTTGGGGAACGGTCGGATGGCTAATGTGCAGCTCGGGCCGCTTAAACGGGACGAGACTGAGAGGGACGTCGCGACGGTCCTCGCCGGCGAGGACGAAATCTTGGTTGCCGGTTGTGCATTTGTATCTGTTTTCGAGCTTCGTCAGCCTCGATTTGAGCTAAGGTAGTGGCATCGTCTGGTTTGCTGAGGGCGAACCTAGGCCTACGGATGCGGGAGATGAGGGACGGGGTGTATGTGATGGTCTGTACGATGAGTGGATTCGCGTGGTGCGCTGCGGCGTCAAAATATCGGCGTGAGGCGCGCTTAATGAATTGCTTTATAGTGGGGAGACCTAGGTCAAGGTGGAGGTTTTCATTACGCATGTACCACGGGGCGCCCGTGGCTTTGCGCATGAATCTATTCTGAATCACCTGAAGGGTGTGGAGGTGTTTTGGAGCAGCGTGAGCGAACACTGTACTCGCATACGTCATGACGGGATGGATGCACGCGGAGTCTAATCTTGCTTTTTAGGGCAAGTTTAGACCGGGCGTTGATTAGAAAGTGGAGTCGTCCTGCCACAAAGGAGGCGCGTGTTTCCGCCACGTTTTGTACCTTCTTATACGACACCACGTCTACTTTTGCTTTCACTTAGTCTATATAGCTTATCTTTGTCTTTCTGTCTTCCTCTCTTTCCTTCTTTTTATCCCTAGAAAATGTTAAATCCCTCGGGAACTTAGGTGAAGCCGTGGGGTATGAACCAGTTCATTATAGTACGCACATAAAACTAACATTGC
Organism: Tetheella fluctuosa; assembly: GCA_951216915.1. Classification (NCBI taxonomy): domain Eukaryota; kingdom Metazoa; phylum Arthropoda; class Insecta; order Lepidoptera; family Drepanidae; genus Tetheella; species Tetheella fluctuosa. Next base: position 405,094 of record OX578215.1, read on the forward strand.
CATACTATGTATATATAATAACAATGTCAGACTTCCTGGCATGCTTCCAAAGGAATTTGGGACATTCACTCTTACTTATGATCTTATGATTTATATATTGTAGTTTCATTAGGAAAGTTAGCTAACTTATATACATCATACAAGTACTTATATTTGTGCTTTTATATGAATTATGTTCAGATCATTACTATGTTTTTTTATTTGTGTTTGGAAATCAATTTTATAGGAATTGAAGCCATTAAGAAAGCATTCCTATAGAATAGAAGATATTTTTGAACGTCCCCTTAGTATTGCTAATATCCAGACGATGGTAACCACTTTATGTCAAATTTACTGTTTTCTTGCTTTTCATTTAAGAATATAACATGCTTATATTGTTAAACATTTTATTAAAAAAATTGCCGAAATATTTAGTCCAAAAATAAAAAAAATACCTTGCTGAGCTTCTTACATGTTCTTCTCAATTGAAGGCTGGCTTCCAAACCTGCGGTAAATTCAGTAGCTTCGACGTTCATAAGTACCCTCTGAACGTAATATTGTGAAACTCAGTGACCAGTGAACATGTGATTGCATTTTTTACGAAGATGCTATTGTAGGTATTTCAGATAGAGCAAGCAAAAAAAAAAATCACGCATGTTAAAGGATTTTTTCACGTGTAAATAATAATAGACTAGAGTTCACGCCACCAAAGAAATCCTGTGGAATCAATTAAAATCAATCTTATTTCTTCTGAGATAGAGGTGAGCCTTCGAGATTTCATTGGCGGCACGAACTCTATATCCCATACAAATAGATTTAACGCGAAGAGTGCACTGTACTCGCAACTCTATTGAAATAACATAATGCTTTTTATACTGACTGAAATTTAAATAAGATAAACCATTGTTTTATTTTTAAATGCACAACTTAGGATAGGATTAGGAACAACGAAAAACCACTCATTCGCCCCTAAGCTAAGTCAGCTCTCAGAAAAAAATGTGAATCTTCAGCACTCATCGATGGGTTGTATCAGACGATTAGCCACTCGACGCGTATCTCGACAACACTTGAAGCTCTTTTTGTGCGCAGTCGCCGCGAACAATGGATCCTTGTGCGCTGCCGCTGTAATGTTGGAAATATTGATGAGTTGAATTTTTTATAGTGTGTATTTTTGAATTGAAGAAATTTAAAAAATCTCACTATTTTTTTTTCACATATTTCCTTTACGTCAATGTTGTTAGATCGCATGTCAAGTCAAGTTTGCCATTATCATACCTTCGATTATTTACTTTGTTAAATTACTCGATATTTTGAAATTAAATAGGTACCTATTTAAGAATTTATAGTCAAAATGGCATCTTATTTTAAGAACCAGTTATGTATATTACCTTGGATAGTTGTTTGTTGATACAAATCCAGCACAATATTGAAATATTATTAAAGGAAGTACAAGATAAAAGCTATATGAAAATTTTCATATACTATTTGAAGCTTCTGCCACCCAAATAGATATATATCCGTGACATGGGAGACCCTAGCATTCCTCTGTGCTGCAATTATTATTTGAGTAGATACATAATCATTACATAAAAGGTATATATAACTTCCTATTATGGTTAAAAATATACAGTCCAGTGTAGGCTTAGTAATAGGGTCCCATTTGATACAGAACCCTAAACAGCACCTTTTTTAAATACAAGTTTGTATTGTCTCTAACACCCAGATCGTGTGCAAAATTTCAGCTCAAACAGTTGAGTTAATTCACATGCAAGATTTGATCCACACACCACATATTAAACAGGTGAAGTTAATTGAAACTTTGAGGAAGTTTATTATGTAAAGTGACAGTGTTGTGTAAGGCTGAGTAAAGATATCTGGGTGAAACATATTTTAAAAATCTTTAAACACCGTGAGCATGGTGCTTAAACTGCTTATCAAAAGGCCCTCTAAAAGAGAAATTAATAACATTAAGCGTCTAAAAGGGTTCTTCAAGTGTATTGTCCCGGAACCCTCGGGTTGAGATTACGAACGTGCCGTGAAACGTGCGGTGTGAAGTGACGAGCGGAGGGGTCTGATAGAAGGAGTTTTATAGCTTATAGTTTTAATCCAAATATCAGTATTAGGTTCAAATTAGACAGTTCATTTTTAACCGACTTTAAAAATGTAGGAGATTTGATTAAAAATGATGATAGCTCAGTAGTAGTGACGTTAAACTGCGATGAATGTCTTGGAATTGAGGTTTCGGTGAAGGAAAACATCGTAAGGAAACCATAGCTTGGTGGTATAGTACTTTGTAGTACCTACTCGTCTGGCTGTCATCTTGAAAATGTGTCCGGTAGCTGCACTTGAGATCCTGCTTCCCACCTAGGATTTATGTGAATATTACCTACAGTTTACCCTTAAAAAAAAGAATTCTGTGTATTTTTTAAATTATGATGATACCTACAGTTGAAAAATAATTTACGAAACTCGAAAACCATTTTTCGTTCATATGCAAATGCGAAGTAAACAAAACGGAGAATTTGAAAATAATAACTTTCTCGCCGACATTTGTTGTGAAAATAGACTCTATTTACATAGAATTAAGAGCTTAAATCTCACCTTTTGTTATAGAGATTTACTGTAATTTGCATCGTCGTGGAACAAAAGCCAATAAACTTGTAAAGAGCAATTCGGATTTAATACAGAAGAAATTATAAGCAACGTTTTTTAATTTCATTGTTACTGTACTTATATTTTTATTATGAGATGTGTTTGAAATTTGAATATCATTTCAGAATAAAAGAGGTTTTTTATTTATTTATAATTTAGTTACTTAGTTTTATGTAGATTTTAATTTACTTGTACCGACATCTATCAAGACCTCCGCTATCCGTAGATAGATGGCGGAACAAGATTCTACATCGCACTGACAAAGTTCGTCGAGTACTTAGCATATATACAACATCTACAGTTGGACCGCGGTCTCCAGGCACGATGACCCAGCTTGGCGGAAGATCTTCCCTTTTCAATGGAGGAGTCTACCACCTTGCTCCTCCATATACTTTTATATTTTGTTTACTGTTTTAAAATAAATTACATGATTAATTTCCAAATGATTATATCTTTCTCATAAAACTATATTTACTAAATTATAATATAATATCGTTGAATATTCTGGAACATTGTTCACACACGACCTATGGTAACCAGATAACTGATTTGCAACAATTTTTACTATTTTAATTTACAATAGATTATTACCTCACGACTCAGGACAAACAGACTTGTTCATGCACAAAAATTTCTATTCTAGGTGGGGATCGAACCAACGATCTGTGGCGTAACAGATATAGGGTATTTTACCAACCACGCCACCTAGCCCGTAAATGATCTATTAAATCTGGGGCAATAACAGCTCAGTGGCTGCGACGTCGAATGCCGTGGCGTAAGTCGTGGGTTAATTTCCTACTATGAACTGGAGTTTTTGGTGGAGGAAAATATCTTGAGGAAACCATAGCACGGCACGGTGGTAGTGTACTACGTAGTAACCGACTATACCCTTCTTCTTTACAATGGTGAGATTGTGGTCAAACAGAAGCCTATCAGTAGTAAAAAAAATTTGGTCATATAAATATTGACACATTGTTTGATAATGACAGGAAAGTGGTCAACAAATAACTGATCATTATATCCCTTCTCGAAAAAGAAGGCAAACAGTATTTACGGCCTTTTATTAAATAGCGAAGGTACATATTGAGTTACGTAACAAATTCTTAAAGCATATATCTCTATATCTAGGTACGGTCAGCGTCAAAAGTAGTTTGGCACTTTTAGTACCTACCGTGTCACAATACACAATTCATAATTTTCATACAAACTGTCAAGAAAGTGTCAATAGATTATTATGAAATGGTACTAAAGTGCCAAGCTACTTTTGACGCTAACGTACGTAATATTATACGTTCGATTATAAATTAGGTTGTTTTTTCGGTAGATTTCCTTGAGGGAAAGTTAATTAGTCGGAAAGTCGGGCCATAACGCGGCAACAGCTGTTGTTCATTGCCTCCCGCTTTACATACTACGTACCTATCATAAAGTTGGGAAATGTGGTTTTCGGAGATAAACTTAGATACTGTCGATGATTGAACTGATTGTCACAAAAAATATAACCTAAGTTCATGTTGAATGTCTTGAAGATAGGGAATGTCTAAAAAAGGCTGTTTTAGGAAACTTACATGACCTTATTTCGAAAGTTAGTAGGTACTTTCTAATAATTTTAATTATTTACTATATATTTATTAATACTTATTAATATATAGTAAATTTGTAAAATTAGAATTTATTTTTATGCCAAAAGTGGCTACCGTCGCCTATGTATGATGAAAGGGTTTTGACAATGTGTTGCTGACCTTTATAAAGCCTAAAGGCAACTGGCAGAATACACTAGTAAGTATTTTACTGAACTATCAACGGCTTAAAAAATAACTGAAATTCGTTGAGAACACCCTACGCCATCGTTTAGAGTTTTACCTATAACCACTTTTCAGGATCAATCTGCGCTGAAAATAAATATTGATATAATCGTTTATAAATACAATTTCCGAAGCCCTCTTCGCAAGGAATCTATTCTTTTGTAAATTAATTGACTTGTGTTTACTCGAGGAATCTTTTCACGGGCATTTTGAACACGTTTCTAATTTAAAAAGTGACAAACAAGACTTGGCGCTGATAAAAAAATGCGACCGCTTTGTTGCGAGACACGCTCGTTCGTATTGGGGGTTCTTTACAATAAATATTTATATAAAAAAATTATAAAAGCGGTGGGACGTTATGCATGAGTATGAAGACGTCTTAAGTATGTTTTGCCAAATTCGCAGTAAAAATATCAATTAGCCTACATTTATTTACGTATCCAACGCAATTTCAAGTAGGCACACACTCATAAAATTGCTAAATTTTACTTCATTTCGGAGCAGGGCTAAATAGCAGCATATTTTATGTGGAAAATCTCAGTCCAGGTGCTATTGAGAGCTAGTTTTCATTTGTTTACTTACTAGTCTTCAGCCTCAGTTACCACCATAAGATTGTAGGGAAACATTAAGTACTTATTATTGAAGGCCTCCCCCTCTTGTCAAGACGAGCGTGCGGGGGAGTGGTGTGGGCATAATTACTACCTTTTTTAATCTAGGGAACCCCAAGAAAAGTATTTATATCCTACATTCATATTTCCCTCTCCTCAGGAAATGAAGTATCGAATTTTTATCCGATGAGAATAAATCACTATGAGACGATTAAAGGAATTTCAATCAGATTTCCCTTATTTTCAAAGGAAATACGAATCGATGTTTATTTTCATTTAAAAACGATTCACACTGAAAACATTTCACGGTTTTGTCATTTCTTTTGCTCTTTGTTGTCTTATAGATAAGAATGTTTGGTGCTTGTGTGGCGTGACAAAAGATTTTGTATTATTACAGCGTTATCGCTTACCTCTGTAATTTTTTTTAATTTTAGGCCTTATATTTTTTCACACACACTTTTTTTAAATATCAAGTATAATTTAAGTTTAATATTATCTGTTTTTGTTGCTTTAATAAGTATTTATGTAAACCGTAACACCTGATCCTTATCATCAATAAACATACAAACAGCTTCGCCAACCACTAGACGTCCTTCTGTCCCGGTCAATTTTGCACTTTGTTCATAATGCCCCGAATAATGGCGAAGTTAAGTTTCATTTTGTTTCGGCAACCATCGGCGCTGTGGGAAATCAGAGTCCGGTGTAGGGTGTTTATTATTCATGGCGAGCCGCCGCGGATTTCATTAGCAGGGTGTTTCGCGAACGGGAATGACTGCGCTACCTTACTACTGACTGATGGGTAATGGGAACTTGATGGGTGTTTGGTGTTTGAAGTTTGGTAGTTCGCTATTGAGTAGGATGGTTCGTTCGGTTGGATTTTGTTAAAGTTTACTATAATTGATTATTTTGCGTAAACTATTTATTACGTTTTTCATGAAGCGATGATAGCTTAGTGGTAGTGACGACAAATGCCGTAACGGCAGTCATGGGTTCGAATTCTACAATGAGCTTGAGCTTTCGATGAAGTAAATCATCTCTAGGAAACTATAAAGCATGGTGTCGCCAAGCACCTACTGGTATATTCCGGTAGTTATAGTTGAGAGCCAGGTACCTTCTAGGCTTTATAAAGGTCATTGCCAATCCTCCTGGTATTGCTAATACAAATAGGGGACTGTAGCCACTTTCCATCAAGTGGACTGCCTAACTGCTATCAGGTTTCTGAATAAATACCTTTCATTCAACATTTTTGTTATTAATACAAATAAAAAATAAAAACAATACAGTTATTTATAAAATAGTATCAAAATAACTAATTATATCTACAGATCATTATTCCACAACAAACTCGTATAAGCACAATCTCTAATCATGGCATTTGTCCAACCAAGCTATAATAGTAATAATGAAGCAAACATAAACGCCCGACCCAATACGTGCCGCTACGGACGAGCCTTAATTAATGACGTCACTACTTGTCACGTCATCATTACCCGGGAAATAGTGCGGTAATGACCGACAGGATGATCCATGAGTTTTGGACGCGGATGCTGGCCTATGAATGTGAATGTGACTCATTTATTTCTATTTAATATCTTTTTTCACATTAGGTTCAGATTTATGGTTATATGGCAACACAGGGTTAATGAATTATATAAAAACTTCAATTTATTAGTCTAGATACAATTGATGTATTTTTTTTATTTATAAATCAATGATGTATACCGATTTTATGGGGAAGAAATTATCTCTTACAAGAGTTACATCACAGCTAACTCTGGCACAAGAGGCAGCGCTTAATTTTTCAATATATCACATTATCTTTATCATTTTTTTTTTTTATTTCAGTACTACTATGAGCCGAAAACTCACGGCTGGTACTAGCATGGTGGTGGGATACTTCACGCCTGGTTATTCATCCATCACCTATTGCTTAGATCAGCTACATTTGAAAGCCCTTCTGGACTTTATGTGGTTACACTTTATACTACAGCGTTACTTAAACCATATTGATTACTGTTGCATCATCACCTCCCTTTCTATTCCCAGTAATGGACATCCCATGGGAGGTGCGAGTGCAGTCCTCACACGGTGTGGCCGGTGGTGCAGCGCTGCTGACCTGCGCTGTGCCCTCAGCGGTGAGGAGCCATGTCACCATCACCAAGTGGTTTAAGGGAGGAGCTGTACTGGCGCCGCTGGCTGCTGAGGCTGGTCAGTTTATTTAACTTCTGTTTGGGATCTCCTAACGTAACTATAAGATGTTGTTTGGCCGTTTTTGTAGGATAGAGCGTTGCACGTCTATACCATTGTAGCATTAGTATGTACATTTTTTTACCACTTTCAGTCACATCTACATTTACCATGGTGAGATTGTGTTCAAATGCAATTCAAGGTCAATTGGCAAAAAATTTGTGGGTATAAAAATGCTTCATAGATGCGAAATTTTTTACGTGAATTTGAATTTGTGAAGAAAAGCTGAGTTTTGTCTTTCGAAATCCGAAAGTATTCCTTCAATATAGATGAAATTTTATCACACTTTTTGTGAGGGCCAAGGCCTGAAAGTATATTAATACCTTCTAAAAATATATAAACTAAATCAGACTGCTGGGGCGGTAATTGGTATTCCTGCGATAGATGGATAAATGTTGTAACTAGCAAGGCAAAGCTCACTCACCTTCTTACAACTCCTCCAAACCAGCAAATGCATGCAATGCAACGAGCGCATTCACGAGCGGAGCTCCAAGATAACCAATGATATACAAGTCACAGCAGCTTCTTCAGCAAAACATGATGGTTTACAAGCAAAGGAATTTTATCACAAGTGGTTGTGATAAAATGTTAAATACCTGTAGGAAACATCATCACGGTCAATAGATACAGTAATTTGGAAACTTTACAACAGTACCAAACCGAAAGCGTTTTAAAATCGAAATTAATTTCTACGTCGGAGCCGAACGGCAGATTATTGCTTTCGAAAGGCGAAAATTAAGAATTTTTCACGTCTACAAACGGCTGCCGGCGACAGGAACAAGAGCTTTTCTTTATGAGTTCTAATCTCGCGATTAAACGCGGGAAATTCGATTAGCGTTTTCATTTTGGGACGAGTTCTTTTTCAATTACTTTGTGTAATGACATGGATTGTTCAGTTGAGTACTGCAATTGTTCTAGATGTGAACTGAAAAGATTTTGAGTTCTGTAAAAAAGTAGTATCACCAAGCAAAATCTATTAATTTTTGATTTTATTCTTTAACTAATCGATTAATTAACGATATGCCAGGTGGATATTTTGAGATGGTTTATGTTCCTAACCTATGCTAGGTTCGTCAAATTGAACGACTTTTAAGGGACCTGGTTTAGCTTTCATTCGTTAATGCGTTTTGATGAAAAATTCTAGGGTTGTTTGAAATTAGGAGACGAGTGAAATAGCGGGTAAAAAATTGTTGTTAAATAGTTAGCAAATATTACAAAAGTCTTTGAAAATCTCCATTTATCAGTTAACAAGACATATATTATTCAAAAACCTATCTCCAAACACCCAAACATGATATATAATGTAATAACTCGTAGTCAAACTGAGGAACAATCGACTCGAGATGATATCAACGAATGGGCACATAACACAATTATGGTGGCTAATCCACCCGTCCCTTACAAACGTCTTAATTAATACTGAGCTCTCGTAGGATTGCTACGGTTCGCTTGTTACACTTCTTGGCTTATAAGATGACGCTTTTACTATTAACACGACGATATAAGTTGGTAGTTAATGGCGCAAGTTGGAGAAGTAAGAAAACAAAAAAGATACCTCAATTGGGAAATTAAAAGCCTATTAATAATAATAATAAAATTGGTTCAATGATAAAAGAAAGTGGGCACGCGTGGTGGAGTATTTGCCCATTCCCCTTTCACCCTTATTCGTGAAAGGAGGCCTGTGCTCAGCAGTGGGCAGATATAGGCTGTAATTATAATGATAAAAGAAGCGTAATAAGAATTCCTGGTTTCAATATTATAGTTTGTTTTATTTTATGGGGTCAATGAAGGTGAAATTTAAGCTAAAGAAGATACAGGATGAAAATCCAAGGCAATTTTTGATGAAGCACAACTTTTTTTTTTTAAATCAATAGAATTGTAAAATTAAATAATGTGAAAGTATTTTTTAATCAAATTGACTGATTGTTATAAAGTGAAGATTGATTAATTGTAAGTAAAGAAAAAACTTTAGTACCTAACTACCGAACGAAAAACAGTTTTATTGTGAAGTATAAAATTATATCTCACTTGCTAGCATAGGCCATTATCCAAATTTGTTTTTTTTTTAAATTGCTAGTTACCTAAATAATCCACCATTTTAGTGGCCCAGCCCATATCCATCTTACCCCCATCCTGCGGCCTTATAGAATTAACTAACAATAGGACAATTGCGGTGAATACTGAATTAATAATCTCACGCGGGATACAGATAACTATGACTACTATAGAGGGTACGGGGCAGAAAGAGATAGCTTATCTGGGGCAAGTCATTGAAGCAGACGAGTTTTGTTTGTATCCTGATTATCAAGTAGGAGAGGGAGTCTTTCTTTACATCAGTAATATGTAGAGATAGCTTAATTAAATATCTTCTGAAAATATTGCTTGCTTATGTCAATTAGAGTTTTGTATGTTTATGCTTAGTATATTAGTTTTAAAAAATTGTTAAACATTTATAGAAAAAAGTAACATACCTAGTCAGACTGTCCAAAAAATAAAAATATAGATAAAATGTATTTAACCCGGCTGAGTTTCTTGTCGTTTCTTCTCAGTGAAAGAAAACATCGTGAGGAACATAGTAATTTGTACCCCTGCCTGGGTCTATTATCCTCAAGATGTCGCCAAGAACACATTACCACCTTTGACTACGACATCACTTACTTAGTGAAATTATGATCAAACATAAGCCTATTTAAAATAGTTAAATTCGAAACATGCCAATCAAAATGTTCGAACAAAGAAATTTGCATTAAAAAAAACACAAGACAGCAAAGCAACGATGGAGCAGACTGTGGGACTGAATACGTAAGTTAATTCAATTGTCGTCGCTGCAGAGTATACCGACTGGAAATAAGATTTAAACTTTAAACTTTCGATAAAAGTTAAGCTGCGCTAATGCAAGTTTAATGTCCGTCTTTGATGCAGTTGCGAGGAATTACCACTCGGTATGCAGCAGATCATTTATAGGAACGTGCAAGAAGTACCGTTACATTATTGGGTAGGATTAAAGTTTTCTTGTTATTAATGTTCTTTATGATTTTTGATGAAAAATCTTGTCAGGATTAATGCTTTTAACTTAAATTGGAGTTTCTTTTTTAATATTTTAACTGAATAATACTTTGAATTTGGATCAAATTTGGTCAAAACTTGTAAAATGTTATGTAACTAAAATATGTGGATTTCATAAAAAAAAACTATCTTCAGTAAAATTATCTGCTAAAACTTGAAGATTTTACCTAAATTCAATTTTGATCCAGAAAATTTTGCAACTCGCTGTTCCATCCAGTGAAATACCCGCGTTTCTGTTCGGCGTCGCAAGTTGGCAGTTTCGCCGGCGTTTATGCAGATTACCAGGCTTGCTTGATTTAATACCAGACTGCCGGTTTGAGGAGCTGCCATAACTTTTGGTATGCCACGCTCTTCCTACAAACAATGCAGCTACCAGTGTATTTCGTTGATCAAATTTTACTCGCAAAATTGAAAACGTAATAAGCGTCGTCTGAAATATGTATGGCAAATTTGTGGCGCAAATGATTCCTCGTCTTTATAATGTTCTCACGAGTATTGTAAATGTAAATACTTATTTACAAATCCGATCTCTAGTTTCATTTTTAAGCATTAGAATTTTCATTTTGGTAAATTGCTTTTTAAATGCCTTTACCTTTTTTGTTCTTCAAATTGGATCTTTTAAGCATCCTATTTATTTCATAGAGTTCTATCATTTTATCTTCCTTAGTATTACCAAGAAATTGTCATCAGATTAAAGCGGAATCTTTACGAACTCTTATCTCTCGCTAGCAGACGTTAGAAGCCATTATGAGCCGCCTCCTATCAGCCTTCTTGGCTTAACGAGCAACTATATTCATTTAACTGCTCCAACATTCACTTTTATGTACATTTGAATGACATACCATTTATAAGATCACTATAAAACACGCGCTATGTCGTGATCGTGAACAAAATTACTGATGAATTTCTTGAGGAGTTTACTGCTCTTGTAATATTGGGCAAAATTTTATGTTCTTTGGAGTATTTTCACATTGGTACATATTGTTTTGTTACTTGAAGTAGTTACTATTTATTCTCAGGAACAAAACTGAATCTTCGAACTTATATATACTTTATTAGTTACTTATTAACAGTTTTTAGTCTTACCTTATTTCTATTACAATCCACATTTTTTTAAAGTCTTTAATCATTGGACTCTAAAGTTTGTCGTGACTTAATTTACTTTTTAATAATCCTCTTCTTTTTTCATTGGTAATTAATCTGTAGTAAAAATATAAGTATTTTTCAAAACTTCCTCATCAGTATATTTCCTAAGTTCATATTCATATAATATGTAGTATTCAATGAAACATAAGGATGTCAGATTTAAATCATCATTATATTGTTCCGCACTAGTGAACCATGCCGTCTGTTGTCATTTGTCACAGGGAATGAGCAGAAACAGACATGTTAGGATAAGAGCTGCTCGTTAGTTAGTAGTCGATGATGGTATGAAAAGTAACAATTATTTTTATAAAATTATTAATATTGTTGTTAGTAAAATACTTTATGTTTATCATAGTCATAATCACAAGTTACTTGGAATACTGACGAAAAAATAAAAGAACAAAAACATTTCACAACATCTAAAAATACACAAACTAAAGTTCCCCGTAGATCCAAGTTATAAATCTCCATAAAAAATCCATCAAGTCCTTCATCTAAAATACAAAGTAACAATAGTACCTAGATGACATCAGTTAACGGTGACAATTCAGCAAGGGTGAGACAAAGCTTATGTAAGAACGAGAGGGGAGATGCCGAAGCGGTCGGTGCATTTAGAATTCATTGAAAAACTCCAGCTGAAAGTTATCTGATCGTAAACGGTGACGACCGACGCGAGACGCCTCCGAGTACTTCAGAGCATAACACAGTCGAGCGGGAAAGTGTTGAGGAAAATATAAAGTTTTTAGTATCTTTAACAGTTCATGCAAAGGTTATACGATGTGGTTGTATTATCTATTCAATGGAAATGTACTATTAGTATAATATAATAAATAATACACATAACTGTGGGTACTAACTATCTCAAATTTATTGTCTATTAACTTAATACTTAAACGTGTTAAAATTTATAACAAAATTTATACTGAAGAATTGTTAATTGAATGACATAGTGGATTAAATAAATGACTTCAAACTCGTGTTAAGTGATTTTCTAAATCAGCAAACTATCATTGTCGATAGTTTTTAATCGACATTAAATTAAGGACATATAATTTTATTAAAATATCTTTTTTCCAAAATTTTCTAATGCTTTTGCATGAATAAAATGGGAGTTAAAGCTTTCGCTTGCGATTGCCTCCGTGCACAAAGAGTCCGTCGGTCAAATGGTGTCACCCCGTCTCTATAAATGCGTAAGTGCACTCGATCGGAGTTGTCTCCTAATTTCAAAGTCATGAGATTTTTACTAGCGACTCCACTGCCACCCCTCAACCATCGCCACTCTTTTATGTTTTAGATTCTCGTTGACGGAATCCACTTTCTACATCCGACGTCTTTTACGACTTGGATATTGATGGACTGATCCCTTAAATGGATTGATTATAGTTCAATCAAATAGATAGGTCCTGATTCTTATGTCTTGAAAATTGTTTAGATACAGTTTTAATCAAAAGTTGTTTTCATGGGTTTTACGAACGAATGGTAGGTACTTATAGTTCTTAATTTGTTGTCGAAAGATTTGTCCCATTATATCATGGATAACTGTCGATGTCGTATAGTTTAATGGCATAAAAAAGTTATAAATGTCTTGGGTAATTTTTTTACACATGCGTGTGATCTTAAGCTAACCAAATAACTCTAGTCACATTTAATAAAACACAAAAATACTTACTCGTAGAAGGAATACAATTTGTCGACGTCAATAAGGGTTATAATATATCGCATTAGGAGAATTCAGGAAGGAATGTCGTGGGCTATCTCGGGTGTTTGACATAACGATGATAATTAAGTAAATAAATAAATAAATAAATATTCTGGGACATTATTCCTCACACACGGCTATCTGACCCCAAACTAAGCAGAGCTTGTACTATGGAAGCTAGATAACTGATATACTACATATACTACTTTTCTTTTGTAAATACATACATATATAGATAATTACACCCAGACTCAGGACTAAACAGACATGTTCATGCACACAAATGTTTGTCCTGTGTGGGAATCGAACCCACGACCTGCGGTGTGATAGATAGGGTATCTTACCAACCACGCCAACCGGCCCGTCAAGAAGTAGAAGTAAGTAAGCAGTAAGAAGTCGCAACTTAATTTAAGAAACGTTTTATTGAAGACATTTTTAATACCTAAGGAAATTGAGATAAAATAAAATAATTGTAAAATACATACCTAACCTTCATGTCAATATTATTTATTAATCTTTACTAGTATTATAAAGCTGAAGAGTTTGTTTTTTGTTTGTTTGTTTGGACGCTCTAATCTCAGGAACTACTGGTTCGATTTGAAAAAAATTTCAGTGTTAGATAGCCCATTTATTGAGGAAGGCTATATGCTACTTTTTATCCCGGGAAAACACAAGATCCCTCGGGTACGTGGGCGAAACCGAGGGGCGGAAGCTAGTAGTCAATATATCCAACAACAAAAAATAATATCGGCCTTTATATTACTGTATTTACATCATCATTTTTATTCGCAACTTAGTGTCAATCTATCCGTGAACTAGATGTAGTTTAACAACAAACATTTCAAAAAGTTTATGTACAAAAATGAAACACCTGGCCTTTACTTCAGGAGGTCGCTACATAATTGGAGGCAGTCGCAACGACATCCTGGTGGTGAGAGACGCGCAACCTGATGACACCAGCTCGTACTCCTGCGAGGCTCAGCATGCACTCACCGGAGATAAGAAGAGAAGTCCATTGGCCATGATGGCTGTATCACGTAAGGAGTTTATTACACAATTGGCAATAGCTAGAAAACGATTCGTATGAGCTTATTGTCTCTGTCACCTATTTCTTTTGAAGTTGTTTTGATATTATTTCACTGACTTCAATTGATAGTGCACGACAGTTTTTGCAATATTATAAATAGGCAATATTAAAAAAATTATAAATATAAATTTTACTCAAAAAGGATAACCTTTTTAGGGTTCCATAGCCAAATGACAAAAAACGGAACCCTTATAGATTCGTCATGTCTGTCTGTCTGTCCGTCCTTATGTCACAGACACTTTTTTCCGAAACTATAAGAGCTATACCGTTGAAACTTGGTAAGTAGATGTGAACCGCATTAAGATTTAGACACAAAAATAGAAAAAAAACAATAAATTTTGGGGGTTCCCCATACTTAGAACTGAAACTTTTTTTTTTCATCAAACCCATACGTGTGTGGTGTATACTGAATATTTTGCGCGAGAGACACATCCAAAGTGGTAAAATGTGTCCCCCCCCCCCCCCCCCTATAACTTCTAAAATAAGAGAATGATAAAACTAAAAAAAATATATTATATACATTACCATGCAAACTTCCACCGAAAATTGGTTTGAACGAGATCTAATTAGTAGTTTTTTTTAATACGTCATAAATCGTAAACCGCAATTTGCCTTTCATTCAATCAACTCAAATATAAAAAAAAAAATGGCAAAAAGCAAGGTATTACAGCACAAATAAAGAAAAAATTCTAAAAAATTAAAAAAGTTGAAAATTAAAGGGTGTCCCCATACATACATAGTTACGCCAATTAATAAAGACCTCTGAGTTGTATCGGCGCTTATACAATTTAGAGGTCTAGCCTAATTGGCACCAACCTCAAATAAGGTAAATAAATAAAATTTTGCATTTACCTTGATGGACGAACGATGGACGAAGTTTGTACGGAACCCTCGGTGCGCGAGTCCATCTCACACTTGGTCGGTTTTTTAATACTTCATAAATCGTAAACCGCAATTTACCTTTCATTCAATCAACTCAAATATAAAAAAAAAATGGCAAAAAGCAAGGTCTTACAGCACAAATAAAGGGAAAATTCTCAAAAATAAAAAAAGTTGAAAATTAAAAGGTGTCCCCATACATACATAGATTCGCCAATTAATAAAGACCTCTGAGTTGTATAGGCGCTCATACAATTTAGAGGTCTAGCTTAATTGGCACCAACCTCAAAGGTAAATAAATAAAATTGTACATTTCCCGTGATGGATGAACGATGGACGAAGTTTGTACGGAACCCTCGTTGCACGAGTAAATCTCGCACTTGGCCGGTTTTTTCTTTTTCTTGCATAAATACAAAGTTACTCAAGTTTCCTGAGATATTTTCTACGTTACTTTTACTATTATTGTCTTTCCATTTTTATTCAATACAATCACATTCACAGATACTACGGGCAGCATGGCGCCCAGAATGCTGACAGTATCAGAAGATGAAGTGGTTCCCCAAGGAGGAGATATAAGACTCGTCTGCTGTGCCATCGGTAGTCCACCACCTACTTATAGGTAAAATTATTTATTATACATTACGTGGCTAGTTAACATGTGCATTCTGCCGTGTTTGACTTATGGTTGTCAAACATGGGCATTAACAGAACAATTAACAAACAAAATAAACGTCTGTCAAAATAATATAGAAAGAAGTAGGTACGATTAGAGTCAAGAGAAAAGATAAAGTAAAATTGAAAGAAAAAAAAAATATAACTAAATTTAAAAATGCAGGAACACAGAAACAGTATGTGGAACACAAAAATGGCGATGGACATGACATAAGTTAAGAGAGAGACAAGATGGACCAAAATAGTAACAGAGTGGTACCCAAGAGATGGTAATAGAAGCAAAGGACGGCAAACGAAACGCTGGAGTTTTTTTTTTTTTTTTACTTTGTATAGGCTTGTGTTTGACCACAATCTCACTATGTTAGGTGATGATGTGGCCGAAGGTGTTAAGCACACAAAGCCTAGAAGGATCTGGCTCTCAAGTGCAGCTGCTGGAACACACCAATAGGTGTTTGGCGACAGATTTTCAACTTGAGGGTGGTAGCCAGCCAGGCGGGTACTACAAAGTACCCTACCACTGTGCTATGGTTTCCTCACGATGTTTTCCTTCACCGAAAGCTCAAGCTCATTGTAGAAAAAATTATATATAATGATAATGATGATATTAAAAGAATAGCTGATCCAGAATGGATCCGAATGGCGAAAGATGTATGGAAATCCTTAGAGGAGGCTTATGTTTAAGAAAAGTAACACTGAACGCCGATAGTTAATAATTAGATTTAATTCAATTAAGGATAAACAACGTGTTCTCAAATTTGCTGCAAGTGGTGCAATATTGTTTTGGCACTAAAGTGAAATGCCGACGCTAGCTCAGCCGTAGTTTGAGGCGGATCCGCTTGCGCTATTACTGTTAATTCATCATTATGAACATTGTTCTTCGGACATCCATGAGGTTCGTTTGCGAGATTTCCCACTGAAGCACGAACAACTGTTCGTTCATTGGTAGGTGGATACATTCTTTCTACGTCGAAACTCATATTTGAAAATAACGCAAGTTTACGTCCATAGTTGGAAGCAAGATATTGAAGAGAAAAAAAAAACAAAAAATAATAATGACGGTTATCGAACATAATAATATAATAATTTATTTGTATTCAAATTCAAATTCAAAAATCATTTATTCAGTTTAGGCCCTAATAAGGCACTTATGAACGTTACAAATGATTCTACCACCGGTTCGGAATACACTTGGACTGAGAAGACTCCGGCAAGAAACTCAGCAAGGGACATTTTTTATAGATCTTTGTTCTTTTTTATTTATGAATAATTACTAATACAAAGTTTATAAAATTTTAATGAAATAGTTTGTGTAGCGAACATTTCATTTAAATGCATTCTTGTCTTCTATAAAATCAGAAACTTTATAGTACCCTTTCTTACATAACTTTTGTTTAACTAATTTTTTAAATCCATACACAGATAGTTCTTGAATTTCTTTGGGTACTTTGTTATAGAAACGTATACATTGCCCCTTGAATGAGTCCCTCACTTTGCTGAGCCGAGTTACAGGTACAGCGAGTTTGTGCTTATTTCTAGTGTTCAAGCTATGAGTATCGCTGTTCTTAGGAAAATTTTGTATATTTTTCCGAACATAAATTAAATTTTCATAAATGTACTGTGACGACACAGTCATAATATTTATGGATTTGAATTTATCTTTAAGAGAATCTCTAGGACATAATTTATAAATTGCGCGAATAGCCCTCTTCTGCAGAATAAAAATTCTATTGATGTCGGCACCACTGCCCCAAAGGAGGATGCCGTAAGACATCAAGCTGTGAAAATAACTAAAATAAACTAATCTTGCCGTAGATTCGTCAGTGAGAGAACGAATTTTTCTCACTGCATAAGCTGCAGAACTAAGTCTATTCACTAAATTACAAATATGTGGGCTCCATTGTAGCTTATCATCTAAAGTGATACCTAAAAATACGGTTGTTTCAACAAGATCCAGTTTTTCGCCTTTAATAACAATGTCTGTGTTCAAATGTCTTACATTGGGTTGACTGAATCTGATACATTTGGTTTTTTTCTCATTGAGCAATAAATTATTAATAGTAAACCAATCAACGACTACTGAAAGAGCATTGTTTACGTCGTCAGAAGAATTAAAATCATGTCTATTCACTTTGTAAAGAAGTGAAGTGTCATCAGCAAACAATACTATCTCATGTTTTTTTTCTACAAGGTAAGGCAAGTCGTTGATGTAAATCAGAAAAAGAAAAGGTCCCAGGATAGAACCTTGTGGGACGCCCATCGTTACCGAAGACCCAGAGGAAACTTTACCATTTACATCAACCCTTTGAATTCTATCACTCAAGTATGAATTCAAAAGACTGAGTGCAATGTCTCTAATACCATAGTGGTGTAATTTCCTGATCAGTAATTCATGGTGTACACAATCAAATGCCTTGGATAAGTCACAAAAGACACCGATGGTATCACGTGACTCCTCCCAGGCGCCAAAAATATTCTGAACAAGCTCAACACCAGCATCGGTTGTTGAGCGACCCCTGGTAAAACCAAATTGTTTACTGTGAAGCAGTCTATTACTATTGAAATGTAACAATAGTTGATTAAGTATAATTTTTTCGAAAATTTTACTAAATGTCGGTAGTACAGAAATCGGTCTAAAATTAGTGGGGTCAGATGTACTACCGGTTTTAAATAAAGGCACTACTTTACTATGTTTCATCAGATCAGGAAATACGCCACAATCTATGCATTTATTAAAAGTGACAGCCAAATGTGGCGCAATACAATCGATTATAGAATTAACAAGTTTAACGGAAAGTCCCCATAGATCAACAGTATTTTTCAAATCTATGGATTTAAAAGTTTTAATTATGTCACTAGAGTAGTTACAATTCCAAGTCACTCCGCAGTTATTTTCGTTAAACGACAAAACGGCAATTTCATAGGAAATGGACCTGAAAAATATGCCTGCTATAAGTTATTCATATTTTTTTTAAGCTGGTTCCGCCACACAAATGGCCGCCTCAGCCCTGTATCAAACAGCATCAGAATATCAGTATCAGAACAGGTACTGATCATCAGACGAGCTCAACTCTCAGATGCTGGAGTGTGGACCTGCAGAGCTCACAACCAGTACGGAGAGCAGCGGAGAGATGCGAGACTTATAGTGAGATCGAGACTCGTTGTGGGTGTGCATCCACAGTTACAGGTAAGAACTGAAGTACGTTACACTCCGGACACTTGGTGAATGAGAACTGGGCTAAAATGTAAATCTTTGACCGTATCGACACTTCTGCTATAGTATGTTTTTTTTTGTGTTTACAAGCGTATAATATCTATGTATAGATATATTAGTGCAGTATACACGTGGGACGTACGTGTCATCTGTATTCGCCTGTAAAGGAACTACGTTCCGACCGGGTGTCGCAATATGCTTCTCTTTCAAAGTCAAAGCCATTTATTCAGTTTAGGCCCTAGGAGGAACTACTGAAGTTACCACCGATTAGGAAGTCGCCTTCAACTGAGAAGAACCGGCAAGAAACTCAGCAAGGTTACATTTTTATATATTTTGTTTTTATTTTTGGACAATCTGACAATGTTGGTTATTTTTCCATTAAATGTTTAACAGTTTTTAAAGAAATATAATACACATAAACACGAAAAAATGAAAAAAAAATAACAAAAAGAAAAATAAATAAAAAATAATTTCAACTTATATACCTACCTTGTTTAAATTCTTCTCAGCTACCCAAATTGATTCAATAGCAGTAAAAATATTTAAAAATGCCAAGCTCTTGCTTATAACAACGACATGAAATTCATGTCACAGTTCATGCATTTGCGGAGGAAATTGAAAAATAAATATTCCGATCACAGCAGTAACAGATGAGAGACACATCACGCCGGTGTGATCCGGTCGCCTCGCCCATCGAATATAGACAAGGCGGGTGGGGCTTTGGTTAGAGCGAATAATTTAGATATAAGATGCACTATAAGCAGCGGAGTCCAAAATTTTATATAAGGTTAATTTTTAACTTCAAAATGTATCTTACTATGAATAACTTACTTAATAGCTTACTGCCGTTGTTTTCCCAAGTACAGCATGAGGCTCTTCAAGAAGGGTTTGAAGAGATTTTTGCAGGGTCGACAACACGCGATTTATTCCCCTGGTGTTGCAAACATCAAAAGCTACGGTAACTGCTTACCATCAGGCGAACCGTATGCTTGTTTGTCACCTTAGTAATATAAAATCTGTATGTATACAGAGTGATTTTGTTATCACTGGCAATACTTGCAGGGGTGGAAGTACTCATCAATGTGAACAACTTTTATTATAGGGCTAATTCTGAAATCGCGTAAAATAATACGGTTGCTTCATACATTTTGGTCGAGTAGGTATTGAACTTTTGTATGGAACAGCTGATAATTTTTTCATCATTTCACAGTTAGTCCCATAATAAAAGTTGTTCATTTTGATGAGTACTTCCAACCTTGCAAGTGTTGCCAGTGACTAAAAAATCACCCAGTATATAAAAGGAAAAGGTGACTGACTGACTCTATCAACGCACAGCTCAAACCACTGGACGGATCGGGCTAAAATTTGGCATATAGATAGCTATTATGATGTAGGCATCCGTTAAGAAAGGATTTTTGAAAATTCCACCCCTAAGGGGGTAAAATAGGGATTCGCGGGTGAAAGCGCGGAGCGGTAAGCTAGTATATATAAATAAAAATCTGACTGATAAATTAAGAGGGATCAATGCAGGGTTTAAACCACTCGTCAAAATGCATGTTTGGAGGCTAAAGTGTTCATAAAACGTAGGTAATAAGGTTGGCGTGGTTGGTAAGATACCCTATCTATCACGCCATAGGTCGTGGGTTCGATTCCCACTCAGGACAAACATTTGTGTGCATGAACATGTCTGTTTGTCCTGTGTCTGGTTGTAATTATCTATATATGTATGTATTTACAAAAGAAAAGTAGTATATGTAGTATATCAGTTATCTGGCTTCCATAGTACAAGCTCTGCTTAGTTTGGGGTCAGATGGCCGTGTGTGAGGAATAATGTCCCAGTCCCAGAAAATAGGTAAGGTAATGTAATAATAATAAAATAAATACATAATAATAAAATACTTAAGGTAAACTAAGTACTAATGTTTCTAAATTAAACCCCTTATCAAAATAAATAGGGGATTGCGGGTGTAGGTAACTGTGGATCATAAAGACAGTTATTAATAAACGACAATACCAGCAGGACTATATCTACCCTAACTTTACTAATATTATAAATCCTAACTAATATTATAAATGTGAAAGTGAGTTTGTTTGTTTGTTACCTTTTCGCGCTAAAGCCGTTGGACCGATCGCGATTAAAGGACATGGCTAAACAACTGCCCTAAGCATGTATAGAAATTTCTCACTAGCTCGTAAAATTAAGTAATAATAATCGCTCAAATAATTAAAAGTTGTTTTCATGTATTTTCATTTGACAAGAAGAACATAAACAAGATGTGATGTACCATTCACGAAGATGTGGTCAATAAACTTACTTTTAAAGATATTTGCGTAAGCTGAAGGTGGCCTTATCGCTTAAGCGACCTCTTACAGGTTAAATATATAAAATAGTGGCAGGTTTAGCATCTAGCCACACTACATAAGGAAAGGTGTTGCTGAATGGGGTAAACACGCAAAGTTAAAAAGGAGTTGGCTTCCTAGTTCTTAGAAAATCATTTCATCATTAGGTGCTAGTCTAAAAAGATTAATCGTAAAGTGTTTGAGACAAATATCTTATAAATTCGATCAAAAAATAATCAATTAACAACCGTTCTCCTCCATACTAATTTTATAATTAAAATTTTCCAGTTCATTTTATGAAATCCAACTTTATGAAGATCCCTAATTTAATACAAAACGTAAATATTGTTCATTCATAATTTAATTAAGAACCTTCACAAAGCATGTTTCGTTAGTGAACAAATCAAAAGTTTTGTAATATCTTACTGAGTAGAGCTCTTTAATGATTTACCGAATTAATATTTAGAGTTTATAATACTTTGCAAATTAAGTCTTTTGACGCTTAGGTACATAGGTATGTAGTTTAAGTTTATGAGAAAAGCTTTAAGAATGTTGAATAACCTAGATTTGGAAGAAATTTAGTTTTTTTTGCTTGATAATCTAGTAATAATAGTGAACTTGAGGTCAACATACTTTATATGTATTAAAAATAGAGGTGATTAGAAATAATAGGTAATTTGGTCTGTTATATAAAAAAATATATGACTCAACATCATTTCTTCACTAAAAGACACACTCAAAACAAAACAATGAAAATATCTTTATGAATAAAAGTATTATATTAAAAGAGTAAGAGCACCTCTGTCACTGACGACCAACCCTGAAGCAAGTAATCCACTTTGAGACAGGATGCGTCCGTGACGTAGCGTCACAGGAAAGTGACGTCCACGTGAATTATTCATGGCCAGCTGAATTGTCTCGACGGACGCGCGACGGTCACTAGGTTTGGGGTTTTCTTGACCACTGCCCTTTGTTGGAATAATTGGGTTGCGTAACCTTCCCTTCATTTGCATATTGTTTTCGGGTGACGTCAGTCGTTACACGATGCATTGCTGGCAGATAGGTCTATTTGAGGAAATTGGACCTAAGTTTCATGTAAAGTACGAAATATAATTTTTAAATCATGAATGACAAATTATATATATCAATATTTTAAGAAAAAAAGAACTGGAAATATAAACAGGTGAACATTTCTATCTTTGATAAAAAGTTAGAATAATTCACCTGTAACATAATTTTCAACAGGTAGCAAACTCCGGCAGTTCCGTAACCTTCAACTGTTCAGTGGAAGGTGGTGACGCAAGAGTGAGATGGTTGCATGATGGGGTACCAGTTGGAGGTGGAGAAAAGATCCTCAGAGTGCACGGCGTGGTGAGGGCGCATAGAGGCATGTACCAATGCTTTGCGGAGAGGGACCTGGATTGTGCGCAGGCTGCTGCCGAATTGAGGTTGGGAGGTGAGTTGATTGATTTTTATGTTTTTTGATCAGATATATTTAAGGCTTTGTGTATTTCACCATTGGGATCCTCGATGATCGCCTATCCTTCGCTGCACACATAAGGGCGGTTCGCGCGCGCGCCGCCTTTGTAGCAGGACGACTCCACTGCCTCATCAACGCCAGGTCTAAACTTGCCCTAAAAAGCAAGGTTAGACTCTATACCGCGTGTATCCGTCCAGTCATGACGTATGTGAGCACCGTGTTCGCTCACGCTGCTCCCAAACATCTCCACACCCTTCAGGTGATTCAAAACCGCTTCATGCGCAAAGCCACGGGCGCCCCGTGGTACATGCGCAATGAAAACCTCCACCTTGACTTAGGTCTCCCCACCATGAAACAATTCATGAAACGCGCCTCGCGCCGATATTTTGATACCGCAGCGCATCACGCGAATCCCTTGATAGTCAACACTATCACATACACCCCGTCCCTTATCTCCCGCATCCGTAGGCCTAGGTTCGCCCTCAGCGAACCAGACGATGCCATAACCCTAGCACAGATCGTGGCTGAAGAAGCCCGCAAACACATAAAGATGCGCAATTGTCAACCTAGATTTCGTCCTCGCTGGCGAGGACCGTCGCGACGTCCTTCCCAGTCTCGTCCCGATTAAGCGGCCCGAGCTGCATATTAGCAATCCGACCGATCCCCAAATAATATATTTTATTTGCATGCTAAGTCCTCCCTCATTCCCCAGGCAACGTCCTGAGCCGAGGTCGAGCCCCACAGGGGGCACCCTCAGGCTACTGTTGCCCTAAATTTATGTAGTTTTAAGCAGCGGTTGAGAGCCCTCAGCGCTCGCCGCAAAGTCCGGGTAACGGTGGAAGAAGGTCCCCTGGACCCACCACCTTTCTGTTCCAGTCCAAAAAAAAAAAAAATCACCATTGGGCACATTATCACTACTACGAATTACACCGTTTTAAGATTTTCTGATGATGTTTTCTATCAACAAACTCGAGCTCATTGATTCGTACCCACGAACTTCGTCGCACCATTTCACATCACTACCACTGAGCTATAATCGCTTTGAACTATCAGTTTTATTGTCAGATGAAAAAATCATAAATAAGAAAGCTATAGCTGATGGTTTTCTCAGACAATTTAAATTAGGTAATATTCCATCAAATATAAATTCACAGTACAATAAAAATAATTCAAACTGAGAGCTTAACGTAAAGCCCAAAGAGATAAAAGCCATTGTAATAGTTTGACGCTTCCCAAAGTTCATTATACTATATAATTCCGAGGGTTTTTAAAATTCAAAGCTTTTTAATGTGGAATGAAGCGGTGGAACACTCCGCCGGTGACCTCGATCTAATGCAGAGCTGTTGAATTTTTAGTTTACATAAATATTTATTGCTTTTCTTTGGAGAGGAGACGTTTGAGAGTGATATTTTAACGTTTATACGATTTTGATCTCATCCTCTTAATGCAATCTCAGTCTGGTTGGAATGTATCGAATCGTATGGTTAGGTAGTTTTAGAAGGTGACTTAGATGTGCAATTTTATAATGCGGTAATTCAAATATTAGTTAAGTGCAGTTTTATTATGGAAAGATAAGATAAATAAATTGTGTGAAGGATAGTGATACAAATGAAATACTAATGTTTTTGTTTAATATTATTAAAATTCAATAGAATAATATAAGCGTACGTGAGGCGGTCAAAACCACGGAAGTGAAGAAGGTCGGCTTTGTAGATGGCAGCACAAGCTTACGGGCGCGTACCATTTAGTAGGTCTTTAGACTATGGTCACTTAATATACATAATAATGATGTTCCCAATGGCTGACCTATTAGGCTCATAATGATAGTTTATTCCATTTCATCAGTTATATATTCAACCGTATAAGAGGAAAAAATGTTAGAGACAAAAAACTTGCCTTAGCCAAGTAAATCTATGAACTTACTGAAACGTTCGAAAGAAAACTGTTTGACACTAAACTTGTCAGCAACTTTCTTGAGCTCAGCAAACTTTAACTCATGTTTTACTTGTGTGTAATCGATTTTCCTTACTCAAATATTAAGCGTTTGGCTTAAGGGCCCAATTTAAGTTAATGCATACATTTTATGTTTGCTTAGGACTTTGGAGTTGCGCAATTATGTATTGAGAGTAACAATTTGCTTGGCCCCGGATAAAATAAACCTGAGAATCACTCCTGTTTATTTATGCAGTGATGTTTGCAACTGAGCTTAGACGTCAGATAATATTTGAACTAGTTTTAACTTGAACACCCTGAAGAGGTAGGTAAAGCACTTTCAGAAGTTGTACATATCATAGCTCATCATCATTCAGCAACCAAAATGTTTTCGAAATACAAATCGAAAGTTAAATATCCTAAGTGACTCAAATACTGTCGCGTAATTGCTTCCTGATTGGTCCATTACCGGTCTTTGAGAGAGCGATTGACCAATCACACCACTTTAGTAATTACATCGGTAATTTTGTGATTGGTGCATCGGGTCGGTGCACCATTTTGTCGTGTATTCGGTTATTGATTAACGCCTGGAGCTGTAATGACTGGATGGGCCATGCGTCACCCGCTGCCGTGACATATGTTGATTGGCTCAAGCTAAAGTGAACAATATACAGATATAATAATTATAAAATAACTAGTGAGAGCTTGTCTCGTAGCGGTCACAAACACAAGCCTATACAAAGTTAATATATATATATATATTACGCCTAGTTCGGACTATTCGCCGAATCATTCTTACATTGTACTTACAACTTGATATTTTACGTAAAAAATATACAAACATTAAAATAAATGTGTTCGACATAGATAGACATACTATTTCATCATCATCGTCATCATCATCAACACACATCAGTCTACTGTTGGACAGGCAATAAACCGTTACATTCAAATTTATTCCCTTAAAACTACAAAATTTAAAATTTTAGATAACGCTCATTAGTTTGACCTTAAAATTAAAACCCGCAGTCACTTGTACCTTGTGACAGACACATTAAGCCGGACGTCCAGGGCGATCAATTCAGAGCAACGTCAAACGGAGAGGTTTACACTGGCCGCCTGGGACTGAGGTATTCGGAACAAGGTGACCTCGTTCAATGTACCCCACCCTAGTGTCCAGCCTTCCTGAATAATTCACTGTGAAAACGTTGCATAGAACAAACAATCTGTGTCAAAATAACAATATGCAGTTGTTAGTAGCCTATTTCTTGATGGAATTGCTCGGTTATTGATAAATCTATTGGATATTCAAATGGGCAAGCATTACCTATATGAGACGCTTGGACTAATGACCTATAAAATATAGTAGAAAGAAGGCGGTTAAAAAAGGTGGATGCAAAGAGTGGAAGACAGGATGCTGTAGCACATGTTGGAATAAGACCTATGTCTTCTATTGACATCTGTGGGTTGATGATGATGAATCCTTGTGAACATCGTTTATAGTAAACAACTTTTCAATATGGGGTTCTTGAAAAGAGCGTAAAAAGTGCTCTTCAAGTTTGACAACACATCAGGTGGACCATTTCCTTGCTTGTCTACCTGCCGACTAAAAAGAATAGAAAAGAAGCTCATCAAATTAATATATGATCACGTGTAGTAAAATTTACATTCAAATAAAAGCAGTAGTAAGTAGCAAACATCAAAGGAAAACCCAATTTACCAACTAACCATAATGACAGACAATTCCAAGTTGGCATAAATATCATTTAATGGGTGATCCTTAACAATAGGTTGAGGAAACTTTTACATCAGATTGCCAATAGAATCCTTAACTAATACACGTAGTCGATGAAGCACATGAAATATGTGGCAATGGCATATAGATCCTCTCTATTATTCCATTAGGCCCTAGATTACCCTGCAGTTTGACTTATGGTCTGGCTGTGACATTATTACAAGAATTATGGCTTCACAGATAGTATTATATTAGTTGGGATTAGGATATCGGATTTGATTTAGAGCTAAAATGGTCTTTAAAAGATTCCTTTTTTAATACAATTTTCAATTTATCTTTTGAAGCACGATGTTTAACGTTTTCAGACTCAAAAAAAGGAGGTAAATGAAGCAGTTACAAATTATGGGCAAATTATAGGTTATTAAAGCGATTAATCTTATGATGTCTGCCATAATCCCGGTGGTCCGTCTAGTGTAACAATTATACAATTTGCGTATCAGTGTCGGGCATCTAATATAAATTTGAACAAAACGATATAACATTTACAAAAGCTAACGTTGTGAGCAGGCACTGTGCCAAAAATTGAGCTAGCGTGATCGGTTAGAGGAGACAGCGGCTTTGTAGAACAGAAACCATTAATAAATAGAGATTGTCATTTATAAATAATCACAAAGGGATGTTCACAAATAAACAAAGCTGTAACACAAATACCTCAATTGATTTTTGTTTTTCTTTAAAGCTGAACTAGGTAATACCTTTCAGAATGGAATTAATTTCTGCCGCTGACAAACATATTATTCTTTTTTTAAGTTTACTTCTTCTTTCACTACTTCAATTCAATCTCCACTGGTAATGTTTGTCAAATCCGCTGCTGCTACTACCTTGTACCATGCACTAACAGATCGTCTGTCACAATGAGTCCGGTTCCGCGGCTGTAATAAAGCCCTCACAACCGCTGCCCGCTCGCAATTTAGATGCTCATAATTCCGCTGCGCCTGTTGTATTCATTCTCGTTATTATGTTAGTGTTCCTGATAATAGAATTATACGCTAGCTGTGCTCCAAATTTAGTTGGTGAATTCAATGTTTTGGTTGCAATGATTTCTGTACTTATGTTGTTACTTGATTTTATACTCTATGGATAATAGATAAAATATATAGTACATTGTGCAGTGTAATTTTTAGGATGACGCATTCATATTAGTGACAAAATTTAGATAACAAATTTAAAGTTTTATATTTCGAGTTACATCATGAAATACATACAGGGCTATTTCTAATTGTTTAGCTATACATTCATGGTTTTAAGTACTCCCTAATACAAAATCTTTTCGCGCTTTCAGAGTTGGTTCCATAGTAAAAGTTGTTTATAATAGTGTGAGTACTTTTAACCCTGAATGTTCAGCTAAAACTAACCCTATATAGGTTGTTACTTATTTATTGTTATCCTAATATAATTAATATGGAATAACGGAGAACGAAATAATAACACAGAACTAATCGAAAGCC
This sequence comes from Tetheella fluctuosa, assembly GCA_951216915.1. Classification (NCBI taxonomy): domain Eukaryota; kingdom Metazoa; phylum Arthropoda; class Insecta; order Lepidoptera; family Drepanidae; genus Tetheella; species Tetheella fluctuosa. Next base: position 433,137 of record OX578215.1, read on the forward strand.
AATAGTATAACTCCGAACTGATTTACAAGCAAAAGGTTACCCTTCACAAGCATCTGCAACTTTTATAGCATAATTCAGAACAGTGGAATAATTAATTACAACGAGCACATAAGAACCGGGTAACAGACATCTTCGCACATAAATCGTGATATGTAGTCGTCACGGGAGCGATACATCCCCTCGTTAATGGCAGATGCTGCGTTATGATCCGTGATAAACGATGCTCCATACATTCGCAGGCTTCGTGTTGTTTATTGTGGACCCCGCGGCCGGTTGATTGGATTTTGTTTTGACGCTCCTGATATATGGTGTCGCCTCATTTGCGGTAGTATCAATCATTGATGGCATTATGAGGATCATCGAAATAGCTGTGTCGTGGACTATTTGCTTTTGATATTGACATAACAAAATTGATTTTGGGAGAGCAATGTTTGAAAAGGCTTTCATTGATCTTAATGTTTATTCAGTAACAGTAAAGATGGTACAATTTTTTATAATGATAAATCAATATAATCAAAATTATCATTGACATTCTGAATGAACTTTTCAGAATTTATAACATTATTGTTCTTGTTCCTAACCTTTCATTTTAGACACTGCCCCAGAATTGCACTACACGTTCATAGAGCAAGCATTACATCCTGGACCAGCCCTAGCTCTGCACTGCGCCGCGTCAGGGTCGCCATCACCGAGATTTACCTGGCTGCTGGATGGCCAGCCAATCGAGGAGCACAATACTCCTCAAAGGTATATACTCCTAAAATGGCAATACAATCTGTGGATAAATTTATTGTAAATAGTCAATAAAATATCTTTGTTTATTGATACGAAAGCTGAACAATCTAACAAATTTTTGGCGATCGACGAAAGTTTTAGGCGATATTTTAACGTATCCATTGAAGCTCCCCTGGCATAAATTATTCTCTTTCTTTTGTTAAAGACTTCGGCTTCTGCAATTAGGATATATTTATAGCTAATACTGTTGATGAAGATGATATTTGAGTGTCACTTTTCGTATTCCAACATGATTAAAATGAAATATAAAACAATTAAAATGATATTAAGTATCAATATCATTGTGTTATTAAATTGTTGATGTGTTCTGGCAATATAAACATATTTTTAATAACAAATCACAGGTCCATAACCCAGTTCATGAACTCAAACGGTGACGTGGTGAGCTACTTCAACATAACGTCAGTCCGGCCCGAGGACGGCGGCCGATACACCTGCAGGGCGCACAACTCTCGCGGATCTGTCGAGCATTCTACCAGGCTCAATGTTTATGGTAAGGAACTAATTTTCTTTAGGGCTGGAACAAGTTGACGAATGAAAGTGCCTTTTAAAGGTACATCGTGTTAATTGGCCAATAGTGACTGCTACGATATAGGGTTCATAAAAAAGGCGTTAATGAGCTCTTTAAGTTCGGGAACACTTCAGCACTTACGTTGTTATTGCAAATGTCCATTGGCGCCGGTATCTACTTACCATCAAATGGACCGTCTGCATGTTTGTCAATTTGACATAAAAAATATATTTTATCATTTCGATTAACTTTCGTCACTTACTTCAATTTATACTGAAACCAAAGAACTGCATTCACCATCAAAGTTTGCATGTCTTAAGTTAATCTCAATTAGAAAATTCAGATATATGGGACAAATTTTGATTACTGTAACTTCTAGTAAAGACAGAACGCTAGCCTCCTTTAATTTTTTATGTTATTTTTGAAGGCAAATTATCGAAAATACTGCCCCCGGTAATTTTAGATAAATGTTGCAGGTCCGCCGTCGATCCGCGCGGCGGGCGCGGTGCGCGTGGTGGCCGGCCTCAACACCACCATCTACTGTCCATACTCCGGATTTCCAATCAGGTTGATGGAGGTGCATTTGCTTAGTAAAATTATAAGTTTCGTTTTTGTTTAATTTTTGTAGTGTTGTATCTTATTCGTGATTCTTAGTGTTAAAGTTCAACATAACCTAGAAAGATAATAATAATGTTAAATATATATTTATGTTATATACACACATAAAAATATGTTAATTCATACATAGCATTTCTAATGCTCGGCTAAGACTGGTTGAAGACATCGATGAAGATTATCGTCATCATCAAAATCATTAACAAATACTTCCCAACAATTCAATAAATTAATAATTCCCTATTCCAGTGAGATCCGATGGCAGCGCGGCGGCTTGGACCTGTCATCGAGCAGTGCAGGTGTGGGTGTGGGTGTGGGGGCGGGTGTGGGTGTGGGAGTGGGGGCGGGGGCGGCCGGCGGGCGCGCGCTGGCGGGCGCGGGCGGCTCACTCGCGCTGTGGCCGGCGGAGGCGGCGGACGCGGGCGTCTACTCGTGTCGCGTCACTGCACCTTCCGGACTCTACGCGCAGAAGGACCTCAATGTCTTTGTTAGAAGTTAGAAATCATGGAATTTGTTTATTTTTATTTTATTATGCCAGATAGTGGGACATATGCCATTACAATATTCCACTTTATATCCACAATGAATTTTGATAAAAGTTTAATTTTATTAAATGACTTAAATCACGAAAGCAAAGGGGCTCTGTTACTTTATATGACTGATAGATTACTTAGTTATTTTATGGAAAGTCTTTTTATTATATAATAATAACATCAAAGATTTGATTCAGATCCTACATCGTGTATTTACAACTTAATTCTTTGATAATTTATTTTCATGTGAGAATTATTATAAATTAGGTATGAACAAATGCACAACTACCCTTTTCTACAACAAAAAAAATATCACTCCTATAATCCATGGAATTAAATCTGTATAAAAGACGTGACATGTATTGCAGATCCACCAAAAATAGCTGGTTTCATGTTTCCCATGGACTTGGTGGAAGGCAGCTCTATACAAGTGCTCTGCGGCATCACGTCGGGAGACAAGCCCGTCTACTTTTCGTGGCTAAAAGATGGACTGCATATTCCTCCCAGTTTACAGGTACAATAAATTACTCAAGATTAACTTTTCTCTGCTTCTGAATGCCTTTTACAAAGATTATGTGGTGAAAATAAATTAGAATTTATAAATAAGAATGTTATTTACTAAAGTGTTACGAGTTTTTTAGATGAGATACCTATATTTGTATTCTGCCACCTATTTTGCATCAAATAAATCACCTTCGTGGTATTTTTCTTTATTTCTTAAAAATTGTGAGTTTTCCCTTATTTCCTGCATTTCTTGGTTTAAGGTTCAAGAGAAATCGCTAGACGAGTTCAGTTTCCTGATCTTCTCTCACGTAACGTCGAAGCACAGTGGAGAGTACACCTGCGTGGCCAGTAACTCTGCAGCTGAAGTCAATCATACTGCAAGACTTGCAGTCAAGGGTGTGTAACTTTTGAACTATTCTTCTAACAAAAATTATAAACGAGTAAGCAATAATAAAATGGACTTTCGACCATACTTTCTTCAATATTAAAATGTGCAAATGTGAATTACAGTGGCCCCATCATGGCTGTATGAACCTCAAGATGTATCTGCTTTGTTGGGAACTCAGATCCTTGCTCATTGTGCGACTAAAGGATACCCTGAGCCTAGGATCAGTTGGCTAAAAGGACATGGTATGTCTTTACTATTTAAGCTATCGTTTCAAATAAATACATATTACTTACCATTGCAAGCTAAAGTTCTACGAAGACGTGAATTCAAATTCAGTAGCTTAAGAACTAATAAAGAAGTTCCACCCAATCAAAATGTAGCAAAGGCTTGAGTTCAGAAAATGGAACACCATTTACTATAAATATTTGAAGCCCAAAAAACATGCATACATTTTTCAGGTTCAGGTGTGAGCGACTTCAGACCGGTATCGAACCTGGAGCTGCAGTTCTCAGTGCTACCGAACGGGTCACTTTCCATCGCGCCGGCCGCTCATCACCACGAGGGGCAGTACATGTGTCGCGCTGAGAATGGGATCGGCAGGGGACTGTCCAAGATCATTACTGTATCTGTTAATGGTAAAAAAGAGGCTTGAAGAAAAGTTCATTCAGTTGATTTTTAGAAATTAATAGTTTTTCCATGACTTGGGAAGTACTTTTTATTTAAACCTCATTTGTACTGCTTTTGTGAGCTAATAATACAGTTTTTAATACTATAATTTTCATTCCATAATTCATACGTGACCTCCATAAAATATAAGGCAATGACTTCGTTCATAAAATGAAATTACCCAAAAGTGTGGTAAGTTGTTATTGTTAACATTCAGAGCCAGCTCACTTCGAGTACTCTTCCCGCAACATGACAGTGAAGAGAACTGCGCAGGCGACGCTCGAGTGTGACGCAAGAGGTGACCCCCCCATACAGCTGCAGTGGACGCACAACATGAAGAGAGTTGACTTAACTACGTACAGGTAGGCTCATTGTTTTAGAACCCGAGAGTTTGATGATGCAGTTTAGAGGAATAAGAAAGTAGTTTTGGAACGAAGTTCCTTAAAAGTGTAAGAGTTTTCCGTCACCAGTTTACATCACGAGTTTCCGTCACGACCCTTTCTTTAGTGTAGAGGGTTATCCATCGCGCGTATGCTATTGGCTGCGCCCAGTCATTAGTGCGCGCGTCTTCGTTCCAACCGAGTGTTTCACTATCCTCACGACTTTTTAAACTTTGCATAGATTAGTCATTTGGCGTTCCTACAAAGCTGCTCGACTTCCTTAACTTGACTTTTCCGAATAGTCATTGTAACATTTTTTTTTAATGCCTATATACCTCAGTCTCCTAACGTTCTATTTGTATCACTTGACTATTATTTTTATATCTAATAGTTGGATATTTCCCGATTAAAATGTTCAAAATGATGACGTTCCTATTTAATTGGTAATCGTTACCAGGATATCAGTATCGGAGAAGCGTTCGGAGCGCGGCGTGCGGTCGCAGCTGAGCATCGCGCACGCCGAGCGGCTGGACTCCGGCGTCTACCGCTGTCGGGCCGAGAACGCGTACGGGCGCGACGAGCTGCTGCTCTACCTGGCTGTGCAAGGTACTGTTGCTATGCTTTCACCGCTTACTAAAAAGGCTCGGCTATCATGGCAGCATTATAACTTACTTGATGTGAAATCGTGCTCCTCATAACAATAATACAGGATAGGAATCCTGTATTATTGTTATGAATTTGTCATGTATAGAATATTTTATGGAAGAGCAAGCTACTTAATACTAGCATAGCAGTCTTGGTCTCGGTCTCCTATAGTATATAATTTACCTTGCTTTTTTTCCAGAGTTCCCTGAGCCCCCTCGAGGGCTACACGTGGGGCGGCGCGGGGGTCGCGGTGCGCTGGTCGCGTGGCGGCGCGGGTACGACGGCAACGCGCTTGTGAGGCTGTACCGGCTGCAGTACCGCGTCGTGGGAGATGCTCGACGCGCCGACACTGCCGACTGGACCGACGCGCCTACTAGAGACGTGCCAGCTGACAGGGTGATAGAGAGGTTAGTGCTGCAATCGATACTTAGTTGAAGCCTAACGCTTGAAATAGAAAAGGATTACCTACGCCTAATAATATTTACAAGATGAAGAGTGAACAACAAAGCGACAACTTTGTACTGCTTGAAGATTATTACTAGTTTTTTGGCACCCCCTAAAATAATGGAAGCTATGGTAATATTAAACACAAATCTTAAAATAATTTTCAGCCAGGGTTCTTCGGAGACTAGCAATGAAGTGACGCTGGAGTACCAGCTGGAGGGGCTCCGTCCGGCGACTGCTTATGCCCTAAGACTAGCGGCCGTCAATGCAATAGGTGATAGCGAGTATTCTGACCCAGTCATAGTTCAGACTTTGGAAGAAGGTTTGTAATAGCATTAATTGATCCTAGTGCCAATAGTTCGGTATAATTGTCACAAAAGTAAACTATAATTTGTCGTTTTCAGCACCTTCGGAGCCACCGCATAACGTTCAAGTGCAGGCCACCTCACCAGGAGAGTTGCTAGTCAAGTGGCAGGTACTCAGTTTTACAATACTTTACTAAACTTTATTCCGCTTCCTATAAATTTAAAATCAAGCTATAACAAAAATATTAAAATGGCGGGCGCTGGGGGCTCAGTGTCACCTACTTACGGGCATAACAATGAGGTTTAATTTCCTGTACTTACCTCTGTGTTGAAAATACATCGGCTTTTTAGCGATGAAAATCATCGTGGGAGTTTTCGCGAGAAGGAAATTTAACTAGACCTTTGCGATGGGGTAATAATCTTTGTCGTCTGGGAAAACTTGGATCTCAGCGGTGTCGCAATATGCTCAGTGAGATGCTCGTACTTTACTAGGCGCCTCCCCAAGAGAGTTGGAACGGCGAGCTGCTCGGGTACGTGGTGAGGTGGCGCGAGGGCGGGGTGGTCGCGGGGGCGGGGCCCGACGCCGGCGCTGAGGGGGTCGGGGGGGCCGGGGGGGCCGAGGGGGCCGGCGGGGTCGACAACTCGTCGCGCGCGCTCACGGCGGCGGGGTGGGGCGCCACGCGCGCGCTGCTGGCGCCGCTGCGCGCGCACACACACTACGAGGTGCGCGTGCAAGCCTTCAACGCGCTCGGAGCCGGCCCGTCCTCTACCGCCATCACTGCTGCTACGCTCGAGGGAGGTGAGTCACTACTATTGCTTGATGGTTATTACTTAAGTATCGGAAAAAAGATTGCTTTATAGAATTTCAAAAATGACTCCCCAGCGCCGGAGGCGGGTCCGATGCGCGTGCGGTGCGAGCCGCTGTCGGCGCAGTCGGTGCGCGTGTGGTGGGACCCGCCGCCTGCCGCGCTGAGGGGCGGGGTGCTGCTGGGGTATGAGCTCATATATGAGGTACCGCCACACAAATATTTACCTTTGGCTATGAGAACTAACACTAAAACCATTCAGTCTGACAGTACTAACAGCCGACTATGGTAGCTACCTACTAGACAAATCTTGTATGATTAATAATGAGTAGGTAGAAAGTTATAACCTAACTAACAAACTAAAATTATTAGAACTGACAATTACAATAGGCATGCCGAGAGTATACAGATAATATACTGGTAACAAAGAAGATTTTCAACTTGAGGGTGTGCGGTAGGGAGGGTATGACTAGCTCATTGTAGGAAGACAACCTCCACTGCGGCCTCAACATCCCTACTGTAACGCTGGCAATGCCATATATATGTTCGCAGGTAATGAACGTTTTAGAAAGCCAAGTGGAAACCCGTCGTTCTGGTGGCATGGAGACAGTCCTACAATCTTTACAACGCGCCGCCAACTACAGCATCACAGTGCGCGCCAGAACAGCGGCTGGAGCGGGACCACCTTCTGATCCTGTGTACTGCTCTACGCATGAGGATAGTACGTGGAATTTATTTGTTTTATGGATTATCGAGAAAAATATTGCAAAGGACAGAAGATATACAACATTTTTAGACCCATGACTGTTGAACTTACTCATAGTTTCTATTTGAACTAGCACTTGTGATCTCTATTGAAATTTGGATGACAAACTAGTTTTACCAATACTAATTGTATTTGGTTTTTCATTCCTGATGGACCACATACAGTCAAAAGATAGAAACTCTATTTATCATACTAAATAACTTCTTTTCAACGATTTTTTTGTCTTTTCGAAGCATTGTATCTATCTATTCCTACAATTTTCGGAGAAGATATATCAACTCCTATTTTCCTTTCATGTGCCTAAAAATCTTTAAAGTAATAAATTTATTTGTTCACCAGTTCCAGGTCCACCAGCAGATATAAAGGCTTTAGCGAACTCTGAAGATACCGTCATTGTGAGCTGGTTGGCTCCCGTGCAAAAGAACGGCAAAATTAAACATTACACCGTCTATAATAGACCACAAAGGTTGGTATTATCCAGACAGCACCTGTTTGTGTCTTAAATGGTACTCAGGTAGATAGTTTGATGACTTAAAAGTGCCTCATCGAACATCACGTTGATGAAATTTTTAAGTAAATATAAAACCGGCATGCCGATACCGCAATATATAGACTTTATAAGACCGAATTCATAACATTGGCATATTAAATCGATGAGCACCATTACATAGATTTGTACAACATAAGTTTCTGAGCCGTTGGCATCCAGCAACGACCTTACCAATTACTTATATATTTACCGACTTATATATTCCTTACTTTGATACCGAGCTGATTTTTTTTTTTAAATTGTGGATAGAAACCGATATTTACTTCAAGCGTAGGTCGTCGATCCACCTGGGCGGATCCCATTCCATCTGCGTTTTTATAAAGATAACATTATACGGTTATGTCCTGAATTGAAGCGAGTTATACCGTTCGACAGGACAGGTCTGCACTCCCAGCTGATGGTGGCGCACAAAGACGAGGAGGAGGAGTACCAGGTGGAGGTGAGGGGCCTGCAGGACCACCAGCTCTACGAGTTCTGGGTGACGGCGGCCACCGCCTCGGGGGAGGGCGAGATGAGCGCTATCGTAGCGATGAAGCCTAACGCTAGAGGTCGGTCGAAAAACGTCTAGCATTACCGAAGATCTTCTTTTTCTATGATGAGATGTTACCAGTAGTGCTGTACCTCACTTGTCACTTGTCACTTGTCACTTGTCACTTGTCACTTCTCACTTACATTACAGCGAGCGCTAAGCTGGCGTCGTTCGCGCGTCGCATACACGCAGCGACCGGGTCCCGGGTGGCGCTGCGCTGCTCGGCGGCGGGGCGGCCGGCGCCGCAGCGGGCCTGGGCGCGCCGCCGCCCCGCGCCGCCCCTCGCGCACGACGCCAGGTACCTGCTCGAGGGGGACTATCTCGTCATACTTTGTGAGTATTACGTGACCGATCTTTCTTCTTCTTTAACTTACGACCCCGGGCGATACGAGACGACGATACCTCGCCGATGAAATTATCAATCTCTACTACAATGATTTATCGGTGAAGGAAGACATCGGGAGGAAACCACAAAGCGCTGGTATTTTGTAGTAACTATCGGGAACCTTATCGGTTTCGTGTTTTACTTTCACCGGCCACATCATCGGCACAGACCTATTGCAACCGGAACGTCGCGACATGAAATGTCTACCGGTTTAGTCGACCGCCTTTGGAGTTCGAAGGATGGACTAGATACTACAGGAGCATACTTTAGGTGAAACCGACGACCGGAAGAGATCGTAACCGTATAATTTTGACATGGTATTTATCAGACCCCTCCTCTTTTCGGCTACAAAGATGTAACTATGTCAGGGTAGTGAGAGTGTTCAGTAAGAGTGGTGATCGTTCGAACAGCCGTGGACCGCAGCGCCTCAGACAACTACACGTGCACGGTGCGCAACCCGTGGGGCGAGGAGCGCGGCGCGTGGGAGGTGTCGGCGCTGAGCGCGCCCGCGCGGCCCGGCCTGCAGGTGTCGCCCGCGCGCCCCGCCCGCCCCGCGCGCCTCGCGCTGCTCTGGGCCGCGCCGCCCGACGGGGGCGCCGCCATACACGGTACCTATCACCTATCACCTATCACCTACCGCCTGCTTCCATATCGACCTCCGCCTGATAACGTTCTAAGCTCAGTAGTGGTGGTCCCCGAAGCTTGATATTTTTTTTTTGTTACAAACCTATCGCCAAGAATCTGAGAGCCGATTGCTTTCTAGGCTTTATAAAGGTCAGCGACACGTTGGGAATCCCCCTGGTATTGCTAATATCTGAAGGTAACGGTTCGGAAGGTCCGGCCACTTACCGGCTACATGGTTGTCGGCCTTCTGAAAAAAAAAAGTTGAAGTTGTAATGATGGATAGTAAATATGAATGGAAGAAATTGCGCAGAATCTAAATGATTAGGCAACGCAATAATTCAGCCTTTGAATTCTTCTTAACTCCATATTTCTAGGTTACACAATCGAGCACACTCGTGCAGACGAGATCAAATGGCAGTCCACCCGACTACCGGCCGACGCGAGATCCTACACCCTGGAGCGACTCTCCTGTGGCACTGTCTACAGAGTGAGACTCACGGCGTACAATGCTGTGGGCACTTCACCGCCTAGTGAAGAACTTACCGCATCTACTAAGGGAGGACGTAAGTATTCATTTAAGCTTCTGTCTTTACTCACTTCTAGAAACTGGTAAGAGTATGTCACGCCTTATATTCCTTTTGTTGAGGAAATTTATGGTTGTCCCGGCATAAAAACATACTCGATCGTGTCCATTTCCATTAAGTAATTACGTAAGTAAAACTTTAATCTAATCACAAAAATTACTTATTAAATAGAAGAAAATTGACTCTTCAATCGATTTCGGCATGGTTTTTTCAAATGCGTCTGTAGAGACAATCACAAGGATCTAAAACCAAAAATATGTAATTTCCAGCCTCAAAAGCCCCGACAGAAAAGGAGCTAATAAGCACGAACAGCTCCTGCGTCCGCGTGAATCTCCTGACGTGGGACAGTAACGGGTGCCCGCTGAGCTCGGTGCTCGTGTCGGTGCGCAGCTTCGAGGAGTCGTCGTGGTCGACGGTCGCCGCCGTCGCCGCCGGGCCCGCCGTGCTGTGCGCCTTGCAAGCCGCCGGCTGGTACCATCTGAGGGTCGTCGCCACCAGCGCCGCTGGCAGTACTACTGGGAACTACTATTTTTCGACCTTGACTGAAGATGGAGGTGAGTAGTTAAATGAACTCTGTAAATTACCATCGGTTTCGAAGTAAGTCTTCGACTGTGAAGGACCTTAGCGTGCGTTGTAAACTTAACAAGATAATTTTTGGTAAAGTTTTGACGATTTTGACTGCTCCCAAAATCATTCAATCAATCAACAAGTTGATGTGCTGATCTGATGATATAATGGACGTAATTGGTTTTTAGAGCGCATCCCGGCGCCGGCGCAGTTCCCGCCAGGCGGGGAGGGTGGGGAGGGTGGGGAGGGCGGGGAGGTGGGGGAGGGCGTGCGGGCCGCGCTCGCCGCCGCGGGGTGCGCGCTCGTCGCTGCACTGCTGCTGCTCGCTGCACTCGCTTACAGGAGGTGGAGGTAGTTACGAATACTGGACGACTTATTGATCTTTGACACCTAGTATTTTACTAGGTGAGACTTTTCTCATGAATGTTACTGAAGTTTGGAATTATGATTTATGTTTGAAAATGGGTTCTAAAGGAAACTTAAAGGTTTTCAAAAGTGGAAAAAATATCTTATTATGTTTTATTTAACGGTATAGACATTGGAGTAATTTTGAGTTGAAACGCAAACAATAATACGTACATGACCGTGAAGTTGGTCATGTACGTATTATGAGCTTTATAATTATAGTATCATTTATAAAATATAATTATCGGAAACACGAGAATTTACAGTTTTTTATAACCTAAGTCGTAAAAAATATTGAGGCTTGTAAAACCTCGGACGCGTCGTGATCTCACATGCGTCCATCGCTTGTGGGGTTGAGAATTGACAATAGGCATAGAACAGACATAAGTTCGACACACTCTAATAGACCAAGAAATACCTACTTACTCTTTTTCTCCCTAAATACGTGAGATGAAGGTAGTAGAACTCTTAGTGCAGAGTTCGCCCGGGGAAGTACTACCACCATATCTAATTCCACGGTGAAATAGTAATGCACTTGTATTACTGTGTTTTGGTTAGGAGGGTATGGGAGCCGGTGAAATTACAGGCACAGAAGACTTAACACCTTCATGTCTCAAGGATGGCAACGCGTGAGTCCCCTGGCAGGGAAAATATAAAATTGTATTTTCTTTGCCCGTGGTGTTATGAGCGTCTATAGGATACGGTAACCGCTTACCATCAGGTGGGCCGTAAGCTTGTTTGCCACCTAATTAGTATAAAATAAATGGTTTATAGCCAATCTAGTAAAACCCAGGTTTTAAATAATATCCGCCACTATCAAAAGCAATTTAACAAAAACGAGACGGGTCTACCTTAAAACCACGGTTTTACAAGACCTTATAGTACCTTTATGTTTTGATAACAATTGACGACATTTTGAAATACAGCCCACCAACAAAATGCCTCCGAAAAGGCTACGAGCAAGGTGATATTTCTGAAGAAGAGGACAAATCGGTTGAGAAGCGTGACAACCGGCGGAACTGCCAACAAGTTTACACGTCGTCGCCTATCAAACATCCCGTTAGCAAAAAAGAACAGCAAGGTATGCGTATTTTTTATTAAATAAAATATTTGCTTTTAATCTTTAAGATGATTCGACGCTTGAAAGGCAATAATGACTAAGCGACATGTTGGCAACTTTACACTAGAGCATTTTAAAGATTTTTTTTTGAAAAAAAAACATCAAAAATCGCCTATTAGTCATTTCTACTCGATTCCAACGAATTTTAAATGCAGCACTGGCATTTAAAGATTATGGATTTTCTCAATACTTTAAGAAATAGTGTCGTTTAGTAAAATTTTAATCAAAATCACAAACAGGTAAAAATTGCTTACCGACAACAAAATTTTATTATAAAACATGTAAAATTAACTAAGCTCCAGTATTGAATAATTGTATTTGAAGCAAAATGTTGCACTCAGAAGTAACAGATGTTTGACACATAGGTAAAATGATCTTAATAAAAATCAAAAAACTTCTCTGCCAGGCAATGTCAACCATAGTACAAATTAAATAAGGTAAGTGTAGGACTTTTTTGACCAAGTAACAAAGAATTTAGGTTTTAGTACAATCAAACCTCTCGCAAAGTGGATAGTAATAAAGAACATGAGCTGTCGTTGTAAATAACTAAGGCATTTTATTTTTATACATAGTATTTATTAGAAAATTCCAAATCAGTAAATGTTACTAATTTACGTTTTTTAGGCAATTGCATTAAGGTGAAAAGTACTAAATGACAATGAATACATAATTAGGGTGTGTTAAAAAGTCTTAAATTACGAATGAAAAAAAATATATATCAGGTAAAATTTCGCAATGTTTATACCCTAGGTACCGCAAGGCAGAAAATACTTAATTTTTAAACGCATTATTTTGAGTCTAGGCAAAAATTACTAAGGGTAAACTGTAAAAATCGAATACATACTAAGTGAAAGTTATTCATAAATCGGTAAAATTATAGTCGCTTGGACGCCGAAAACTGTGAAAATGTGTTTTTTTTTAAGTTACCAAGCGACAACAAAGTTTGTCCTAGCGGCATGAGAGTAGGATTAATCGACGCAGTTTTTTTCTGATTTCAATAGTATATATAACTCAATATCGCCCAAAATGTCGCTTAGTAATTATTGCCTTTCAAGCGTCGATATTATATGAGTAGATATGTTTAATCTCTTAAACTATAAATATAAAAACGTTAAATTGTATCTTGCCCGACCTGAAAATTTAAGCCAGGACTTGCGATTTTAAGTCAACTTCTTTATTTTTGATTCATAATAATTTACTATGCTTGCTCTGGTTTCTTATCTCATTCGGGTCCGGTGCAATATTTTACTTTTTTCATTCAATATTATCTTGCTCTCTTATTCTCTTGCTTCTCATAATCTATTCGTATTTTTTTGCAATGTTCTTTTTCATCATTATATTGATCATTTTTCTAGAGATATTTGATTTATTTTTTGTCATTAAAATACAATACCCTTGTGCGACAACTTAAGCCTCATAAAAAATTTTTTTGGAGTTGAACTGAGTCAGAACTCAGAATCCACCAAAAAAGTATTATTTTTCAGAGATGTATGAAATCAGCCCATACGCAACATTCAGTATGTCGGGCGGTGCGACAGGGCCGGGTGCAGGCGCCGAGGCGGGCGGGGCGGCCGGGGTGGGCGGGGTGGGTGGGGTGGTGGGGGTGGGCGCGGGAGTTTCGGGCGGCACGCTGCGGACCTTCGGCCGCGCCGAGCCCGCGCCGCTTGCTGCCACGCCGCCCCGCCTGCATGGACAACACTCTGGTATGTATAGCAATTGAGCTGCATTGCCTCCACATAATAATATACACACTGTACCCTATTGTGTCTTGTGACCGTCATTAAACTGATCTTGTTTAGATGAATACACGCTGTCCCGCGCCATGACGCTGATGGTGCGTCGATCGGAGTCGGACTCCGACTCGAGCGGGTCGCCGTGCGCCGAGTGTACCTCGAGCGTCTCTTACAGGATGCCCATAGCGCCTTCTAAAGGTACCAATTTTAATTTATTTCGTTAATTTGTACATACATACAAACTTAGAAACATATTTTTTGCTGATAATATTGGAAATAACGAATATTGCGAGGAGAATATTTATTTTTTTGTGACGTTGTGACGTTGTGGTGGTTGTGACAGAGGAGGTGTTCCGCGCGGTGACGGACTCGAGCGCGGAGTCGGCCGGCGACCGCGCCCGCGCCGCGCCGCCGCGGCACCACGACAAGGCGCGCCGCCGGCCGAGGCGACATCACGCGCCCACCTCCACCAGGTGAACATAACTTTACTTTTAGCTCAAAGCAACAGTTTATTATTCGAATTCGATTTTCAACTACAATAGCATTTTTTTAATTTACAATTTCATTGAAAAGTATAATTCTTGTTATTTTGTGAGTATATTAAATATAATTGTTTGTAATAGATTTTTTACTTGCGAATAATGTGTGGTGCCAGACATGGACAAAAACACGGTATCAGGAACATGGTAATGATATGGTCTTCTTACTTTGGGGCCCGCTGCGTAAAATAGTTTTTTTTTTTTTTTGAATAATGTGAAGTGCTAAAATTATTTTATCTAATTTTGAAAAAAAAAACTACATGTTTGTTTTACGAAAATATTTATTTTCTTTGAAAGATAAGTTCTGATTTTTATTTTATTATTTTTTATAAGTTGTATGACATTTGTAGTTTATATTTTATTTTATTTTCTACTTCTGGTTCTATCTAGTGGCAAATACAAGAACTACTATTCGTAAGCATGACGTAACTTCAGTGAAAGTTGTTACGGTTCAATAAATTGATACTAGATGGCGCTATGCTAAAAAGTTCTAATATTTTCAGGTACCAACAGCGCCAGGAGCAGGAGAGAAGAGATTTTACAATACACGTTTAATAAATATGTTGACAATAAAGACTGCTAAAAGCAACATTAAATCATAAATAAATTGTTACCTAGCTAAACTGACGTTTTAAGAAATAAAGAGTAAGTGAATTTTGTAAATAATATTTGAACTCTTTGTACAAAATTTGGATTTGAAATTATTTGCGGCCTATTTGGTGAAAAAGAAAGAAATTATGAATATTAATTTCAAATAGATTAATTTTGAAATCCATCATATCTCGGGAAGATTGTATATAAAGTTATTGTTAAAAATAGTCATTAGTATTAAGTTATTAATAAAATACTTATAAGAACCATAAATAATTGTTAGTTCAAATAAAATTAAAAATGCCTACGAAATGTTTTCAGTGAAAATACAAGTTTAAGGCTACCCTAAGGTTATTTTAATAAAAAGTTTCTTAAAACAGCCAAATTTAATGTTATTATTCGAATACTTAGGTACTATCACTGTCTATAATTTTACAATTGCATTTTATTGTAAATAAAAAATGTGGAATAAATTAATCAATTGGTTATTGTATTTAAATTTATAGACCTTGTGACGCTGGAACCTTGCCCACAATTTTTAAGTACTATAATAAAAATTGTTGACACCTAAGCTCTGTCCATTAGATTATTTGATTTTGGACGTTTAATAATATCAAAGAAATATGAATCTTATTATTATTAATAATAAGATTTATCTGTTGATTCTATGGTTAATTGTATAACTACAAAGATGGACCTAATTTTAAAGTGATAAGGTCAAGAATCTTTCATATACTTAAACGTCAAAAATCAAATAAACTGATGGAGAGAAAGTAGCTAATCCTCGCGCAGTGGCTCTTAAAATTTTCTGTCCTACAAAATGTATTTTTCAAAATCAAGATACCACAGATTTCTAGTACTCAGAACCAGTTGAGTGGTCCTCTTTTGTAGTAGGATCGATTTTTCCTGTAACTGCAAGGATAACCCTTAGCGTAGCGCTTACTGACTCATCTCAAAGTTCCAATATGTCACACTGGAAAAATCAGTTATAATTAGGTAAATCAGCTATCTGGTTTCGATTGTACATGTTCTGCTTGGTTAGGAATGAGATGACAGTATGTTTAGAGTTTTTTTTACTAGGTACTATTAATTTATCACTACACTTCTCCACCAACAAGTTCATTCAAAAATTATAGAGCAAACTCGAGTACCGTGAGCATATATCAAGTTAATGAATAACTTTTATATGGGTCATCGCATTACAATTGGCAATAAACCAACCTCTAGCATCATACCTATCATTAAAACATCTTGGCATGCGTGCGCACATTCCACTTAGCGTTTAGGTATAAGTGCGCTCTCAAAGCATTTAATTTGCTCCCCTGGCAAACGGCCATTGTGAATTTGTGACTAATGGTTAATATTTGAAGACAAAATTCAAGTGAATCGGGAAGCTTCGGACCCCCACAGACCTATGGTCTCAACAGCAAAAGGCATAAATTTTAGGTAGATTGGTCAAATGAAAGCGTTCTTCAACTTTTAATATCAGAAATCATCGAGGCTTCGAGAGACCGGCAGGTGGGGTGGGGAGCTTTTTCCGCCGACGCATACCTACAAAGGGGAAACATTGCCAGCCTGTTTGGGAATGTTGCCCATCGACTATACCTATTATTATAGATTTTTTTTTATATAAATAAATTGATACGTTTTTTTTTTCAAAATTATGTTATAATTTATTAATATTCCACTTCTGAAATTCATAAAGACTTTTTGTGTTAGTACAGCTGTAAATTGGTAAAAAATATTTTTTCCCTATTTTCGAAATCATATTAGCATATTTTTGTTTAAATAGAATTAGCTACATTGCTAAATTACCTACACGAAAAACATTTTTAGGTGATTTGAAACATTTTAGACCCTTTTTCGTGATTGGTTCTAATTTTACTCCGCGGGTTCTTCTCAGTTGAAGGCCGATTTCCGAATCGGTGGTAGCTTCAGTAAATTCGACCTTCATAAGTGCCTTCCTAGGGCCTAAACTGAATAAATAAATAAATGGCTTTGACTTTGACTTGACTAATTTAATAAGATCTATAGCTATTTTACTGCAAAATAATCATAAATACGTTCATTATCTTGTTTTTCCTAATAGTTAGTAAAACTACATGTATATTTTTTTAATTAGCCGCGTTTTCTCAGGTCACGCTTTCGTTTGCCAGACTTTAGAAACTTTTATTTATCTTTACCTGTCGGGAAAAATCTGTTACCGAATTCGTAAACCAGTTCCGCCCACAAATCGAGCTGATACTGGTGACAATCATCATCATCATCTCAGCCGCAAGACGTCCACTGTTATACATAGGCCTCCCCTAAGGATCTCCAATAAGACCGGTCTTAGGCGGCTTCGTCCAGGATTTTCCAACGACTGGTGATAATTCAAAAAAATGATTGCTTAAAAAAGGAAAATTTAATATAATTTTTAATTTCGAGTTACACAATTAATAGAATACTAGATTTCGCCCCGCGGTTACGCCCGCGTTCCCGTGGGATCTTATATTTTTCCGGGATAAAAGTAGCCTATGTGCTATTCCAGACTATAATCTATCTCTGTGTCAAATTTCATCTAAATCCGTTCAGTAGTTTTTGCGAGAAAGATTAACAAACATCCATCCATCCATCCATCCATCCATCCATACTCACAATCTTTCGCATTTATAATATTAGTAAGAATATTGCCAATTAAGCATACAATCCACCTACATGCCTAGAACAATTCATAGTGGTAGTCAAACACAGGTCGTATTTGTAAACACTAATTGGTCGTCCGCAGCGTGCGGTTGCGTTATAAATTGCCTCACCACACGGTGCCACACGTCCCCGCCACGGACATGGCTCAATAGCAACCGGTACTATTTGTGAGTAATTGTGTCTGAGAGCTGGAAAATAATGTCTAGTTGAAAAACTTTGAGCATTTAGTTTAAACTTACTAACTACAATTTTATGTATGATTCTATGTGCGTTTTTTTGTAATAAATAAGCTTTTTTTTTTTATTTGTATAGGCTTGTGTTTGACCACAATCTCACTATGGTAAGTGATGATGTGGCCGAAGGTGGTAAGCACACAAAGCCTAGAAGGAACTGGCTCTCAGTTGTCAGTTTTCAGTGTTTGGCGACAGATTTTCAACTTGAGGGTGGTAGCCAACCAGACGGGTACTAAGTACCCTACCACCGTGCTATGATTTCCTCACGATGTTTTTCTTCACCGAAAGCTCAAGCTCATTGTAGGATTCGAACCCATGACCTTCGCTGCGGCGTCCGACGTCACTACCACTGAGCTATCATCGCCTAAACTTAGATGAACTTTTTTACTGCCCAGTTGTGATCTATGGAACAGGCTATACTTGAAATATATCTTCTATATATGTACATATATAAAACAAACTCGTGTTAATTACACCAATTATAACTCAAGAACGGCTGTACCGATTTGTCTCTGCTCCAAATAGCAGAATAACTATTTAAACATCGGAATAAAATATATATACTGGGAACGCGGGTGAGACCGCGGGGAACAGCAAGTTTTATTATAAAATGAGATTCGACCAACGTCTAATCCCGGCCTCTGAGTGATTATCGCTTTTAAATTAATAATCCCAAATAATCAAATAATGCTTTATTTAACTAGATAATACTCCTTCCTGAAAGAAAGGACGCATATAAATGCACAGTGCATATAATACAGTTTACTTGAAGCTTGAATCATTCGCTGTGAGCATCTCAAGTAAGTGCTGAAATCGTTGGATTTGACGACCTTACGAGAGCATCTTTGTCGGCCAATTGTGCCTTACTTGTTGTTCTCACTATAATATTGTGAAATGAACTTTAAATCTATGATCGCTCAATGGCAATGACGTCGAATGCCGTGTCAAAGAGCATTCGAATCCAACAATGAATATGAGCTTTATGTGAAGGAAAACATCGTGAGGAGCAAGGTGTTAAGACTACTGCATTGAGAGAGGGTAGAGCATAGCGATATGTCGCTCAAAGAGCAGCTCGACTGGGGAAGTACCTCCACCTTACAGAATACCGCAGCCAAATAACTTATAGTTGTGTTCCTGCGCGTGATGTATAAAAAATAATAATTTGAAAGATATTCTGTCAGGCTAGGTCATTGTGCCTAAGCACCACGATCCAACTGTTGATGTTGGAAACTTGTAGTATATGCCGAGTGCTCCGAAAACTTGGATAGTGCGATGTAGAATATTGAGGCGCCATCTCTCCACTGGTAGTGAAAGTTTATTTGCGTGGTAGATAGATGTCGCTACAAAACCATAGCTGGATAGGTATTTTGTAATATCCGCCTGGCTAACTACCACTCTCAAGTTGAAAAAAAGCCAAGAACTTACCGATAAGTTAAAGCACTTTCAAGCCAGTTGCTTTAAACGCTTTAAGGTTGGCAATACTTGAGGACACTAACCGATTGATGTCATATAAGATTTCTGAAATAAGTTATTGATTATTGGAATGTCAAGCATTCTATTCTAAGCAGTAAACAATTTTATCAGGTAATATAGACTAAGATAAACTAACGACGATTCTTCAGATGTTAATATATATGTTATTATCTTATAAATCGTGTACCTTTAGTAATGTTAACAAAACGTGTACAGTAGTTGCGCAAGATAAGACGTACAATTTTACATTCTTACGTGGACGGACTTGATTCCAGGGGCTGCAGTCTCGACATAGAAATCTGTCGTTATGTCCTAACGATCAGATTATTTATTTATTTAATTTTACAAGATTCACAGCATTACAGCCAAAAAGAATCACATTACATAATCCAAACTTAATTGCATTGTTACTTAGAAAGTGGTATAGCTAGGTGATGTAAAAAAATACAAATGAATAAGTGGGTAGGCTTTAGATAACATAAAATTATAACTAAGGGTCGCGTCGCGTGAGAGAGATGTTGTTATGTATGTGAGGTGTGTGAGTGGTGTGTGTGTGCGTGTTTGTGCATTATAAGACGTAGTGTATGCTAGCTGGCAGCTAGTAGATGCTATGCAAAACAAAGGATGTTTAAGGAGGGTTTACATGTGTGCATATAATTATTATTTTATTTTATTTTTTATAATGAGTTGTCAATTAATTGTTTTGAAATTTTATTTTTGAATACCATTTTGGACATATTAAAAAGATCTATGTCACCAAATAGTTTATTATAAGTGCGTGGTACCCTGGACGTGACAGTGTTAGCTGAATAATTTGTTCGGTGTGTGGGTATATGAAAGAGCTGAGTATGTTGTGTGCGAGTACTGGGTACGCGCAACTGCAGCATACCGTCCACCAGGGCCGAACAATCCAATACACCAGAGCAAACATCGATATTCGGTAGTGTCTACTGTCAATTCTATCGGTATCTTATCGATTTTTCTCGCAGAGTTAACGACGCCTCGCAATGTTTGCGAAAACTGCAATCATTTATGACAGCCCGGTATCTAGGCTTGCATTTGTCGTAAACATCGTCATGGCAACCAATGTTTTTTGTTATTATAAAATTTTGCGATCGGTAGTTTGCGATGACATTTTAGTATGTCGAGACTGTAGGTAGGGGCAGGTGACTTTACCGTCTTCGGTTCTATCAAAGTCAAAGTCAAAGCCATTTATTCAGTTTGGGCCCTAGGAGGGCACTTATTCACGTATTCACAATGCTTATAACATTTTTGTTAGTAAGTAGGTACATCTATACTAATATACAAAATTAATATATAAAGCTGAAGAGGTATTTTTTGTTTGTTTGAAAGCGCTAATCTCTGGAACTACCAGTCAGATTTGAAAAAATATTTTTGCATTGGTTAGGCCAATTCTTGAGGAAGGTTATAGGTTTTTATCCCGGGAATGCGAGTAAACCCACGGGTAATAGTATAATATAAACGTATTCGACTTTAATTATAATCTATTCATGTTTGCTTTTGGTGGTCTCGGTTTGTTCTACATATAGGTATTTAAATAAATGTGAACCTAAAATTGCTTAAATATTATGTACAATTACTAACCGCTTTGTAACCATAATTATGTACGTTTTATATTAACCTCATTCCTACGAGAATATGATAATTAAAATCATAATAAAAACGTAAAAATGTGAATAGAAAATATGATAATGTACAACTCTACATTTACACATATAAAGTTACACTTTCCGCAAGCTAAGGGCTTTCTCACACCCGCTTTTTTTGTCAAAGGTACACCGACACGGAGCCTTTTAGAGTGGGTGAAAATATATGTCGTATTTATTTAGTTTTAAAATACAGCTGAAATAGGAGACATATCAAGAGTTAAACATTTTTTAGAGATAAGTCTGGAGACTTTTTTTTTTATTTACTCCGCAGTATTTTATATTTGAAATAAAAATGTCCACAGCTAGATATAAGCTTCCCCCATATAATAAAAAGACTGCTTGCATTATTTTATTATTGTCGTGATATTATAATAAAAGATCCGTCCAGCTCAGTATCTCAATATATACATGGTGTAAGGGACGGTCCTCCGCAAACTGATAGGATGATGCATTCAGCTCCTTTTTTTTGTATTTGGATTCATATTCCACCGGAAATTTTCTTTGGAAATTTTTCATATTTTTTATCTAGTTACTATAATTAAGTTCGTTGTCCATTTATGTAAGTAAAACAGCTAAAATCCAAAAATCA
Organism: Tetheella fluctuosa; assembly: GCA_951216915.1. Classification (NCBI taxonomy): domain Eukaryota; kingdom Metazoa; phylum Arthropoda; class Insecta; order Lepidoptera; family Drepanidae; genus Tetheella; species Tetheella fluctuosa. Next base: position 454,772 of record OX578215.1, read on the forward strand.
GCAATGGATGTTGAAATACTCTAACGCACGACGCGGGGAGGGCGGCAGACGGCTCGCTGCGCTGCAGTTCGCTACGTGAGTTTTACCACGGTAGCGATACATTGCGTATGAGGTAATCAAACAAATAAGGTTTATTGGATTCCCATGATGTTCTGGAAATAATTTCATATACCGGGCATCTTAGTATAATATACTGAATTCACCCCAGTAGTTGGCGGAAGGCTGTCCCTTACACCCTGTATTTATTGCTAATAATTTTTATATAATATTATAAAACTGCTCACACAATAAACGTTTCCTTAATTTATTGACCCGTGAAAACTCCACGCGTTTTGTAACGTGTACTCATGTTACTTCCACATACGCTTCCTTGACGGACAAGAAGTGTCCTTTACCCCTAGCCTTTACCTTCCTCAAGTCTAAACTTCAAATACCCACCGATGGTTACAACAACCTTACATTTCCCATCAACAAAAAAACACAAACTCTTAATCTAATACAGACAAAGTCTCGTTTTGAATAACACAAAATTTTCGAACGTATTTTTAATTTGGTACATGAACGCATGCGCGCTTTCCCCGGCGGCCATTTTCAGGAAAACTCACACATGTTTAAATATAGTATGTACACTGACAGGCACTTGTTACACACATATAAGAATGTATCAAATTCCACGAAGGATGCGGACGTCGTTACGTGGGTGTGTGTGTGTGGTTGTTTGATGGTGTGTGCGTGTGTGCGCGGGATGCTGAGCAAAGCCTCATTCACATCGGCGACAGTTTATTAGGTTTGTTCGATTGTTTGTTCAGGACAGAACCCTTTTGTGGATTAGGAGACACCTTTGGTAAGAAGTTTTTGTTTGGGAGAAAATATTATTTCACACAGTTTGTTTTTACCGTATAAAAATAAATATTCTTTTGTAGAAAAATAATTTATTATTTTGCCAAAAGAATTATGTATTATTTATTTATTATAAATCATAAATTTTATTTACATATTTACAATTAATGTAAAAAATACAAACTATGATATATAGAAAACATCCTCAAAGCCCTCGCTGCTGTCGATAGGCAAGGTTCCCAACAGGCTGGCAGCGTTCCCTTTTTGGATGGCCAAGCTATTATTTATTTATTTATGTTTCATAATTAATCTTTCTAATAATATTCTAAAGATGCTTTTTCATGGTTTTTGATACGCTTGAATAATGGTATTTATTTCTTGTTATTAATAAGGTCCGATATTCAATAACAACGGTAAAACACTTGTCATTGAGTAAAGTACCAAAATAAACCTTATGTTTAAACATAAACTAATTAACCATTAATTTGCGACACCTTTTTGACACAAAACAAATACGAAATAACATATCGAGATACTACCTACACTTTGAAACATTTACACAATTAATTACAAGTAAATCCGCTAGTGTGGATGACGCCTACCGGCTGACCTGACCTGGCTTGAGACTGGCACAGATTTAGTCAGCCTCGCGCCGCCACCGCCGGCGGGTGTACGCCTCGCGACATACCATCCGTATCTCCATCCCTCTCACGCAAACCGAAAACACAGTCAGTGCGAAAGGAACGCTGGAAAAAAACCTCGTTTCAAAATAGGTATGTTGTAATTAAGGGTGACCAGTGCATTGTAGGGTTATAGCCTTTTCGAGCGTCGTTAATATGCAGGCTGTAGGGTTGTGGCGGCACCGTAGGGGTTGTGTGGAGTGATGTTAGGTTACCGCTGGTTGTTGTGTTTTTTTTTTTCAATCAGCTGTTGTAGAATTTAAGTTTAGTGGCTTTTAGCTGTAGAGAAAATTTAAATTGTTGAATTGAAAAAGGTCATCAAAAAGTGACAAAGCTTGAACTGTCAGATAATTGAATAGAATAAAATGTCGCAGTATAGTCAAGGCATTAAAGATTTTATGACTATGAAATATTAAAAAATAATGTGTCTTTTTACATAAGTGAAGGTTTATACATATTTGGGAAGAATATTTAAAATAATTATAAAACAAAATAATATTTCTATTTACTTTTATCATTAAAGAAAATGATAGATATATACACAAACATACTATTGTTATTTAATTCCATTACTTAAAATTAAATAATGATGTTTGACTTAGTGTTTTTTTATTCATTTAGTCAGTAATTTATTACATTAAAACAATATCTCTTTTAAACTAAAACTAATTACAATAAGTTAAAGATCTTAATTAAAACAAAACAGATAAACATCTGTGGGCACCAAACTTGTTCTTAAGGCTTACCCTTTGTTGTACCCAAAATCCAGCCCTACTTTGCAAGTCTGTAGGTAACTCACAAGTTTCACACATAATTCTTGGGAATCTCGTAGCACTTCGTAGTCATCTTGTAGCACTTCGTAGCACTCCGTAGCATCTCGTAGAGTTCTTAATAATAATGAAATTGGTTTAATAACTGAATAGTTTTCTATATGATTTTCTTTACGAACTTCTTATAAAGCTATTGAGTTCAAAACAAGACTATGTTGCTATATATGTATTTATTTTTGTGGTATATATTTGTTTGACCACAATTATTATGTGAAGTGGTTGAAAGTGGTAAGCACACAAAGCCTAGAAGGAACTGTCTCTTAAATGCAACTGCCGGAACACACCAGTAGGTGCTTGGAGACAGATATTCAACTTGAGGTCAGTAGTCAGCCAGGTGGGTACTACAAAGAACCCTACCACCATGTTATGGTTTCCTTACGAAGCTAATTGTAGGATTCGAACCCACAACCTTCACTGCGGTATCTAACGTCAATACCACTGAGCTATCATCGCCTTACATTTTAATCTCTTTTTGTCACATAAAATCAGGGCTGTCACATCGGGCCAAAAAGTTTGTGACAAATTTAGATCCTCGTAATTATTACATAAAATATAATGTTATAGGAAAGTAAATCTATTCCATCTGCCGGTTCCCACACACTAGTTATACGTCTGTCGCGTCAAACGTGTAATTTACGATGGTATCGCTTATACAATACGTCTTGTTGAAGCGTCTGCTTGTCCAAGCGTATCAGATAGCGCACGCTAGCTGGCAATGTAATACTACTAACCTTAAATTAAAGAATTAATTAATTTAAAGAGAGGTAGAGCATAGCGATATATCACTCAAAGAGCAGCTCGACCGGGGAAGTACCTCCACCTTACAGAATACCGCAGCCAAATAACTTATAGTTGTGTTCCTGCACGTGAGTAAGGTCGCCAGAGCTCATCGGGGAGGAGGGAAAGGTCGGCAACGTGCGAGATACGTCTGGTGTTGCAAGCGTTCATAGGCTACGGTAACCGCTTACCATCAGGCGGGCCGTATGCTTGTTTGCCGACTATGTTGTATAAAAAAAAAGATTTTTGAAGTGAATGAGAAATTAACTTTCCGAGCGGAGTACTATTACATACTAATTCCGAACCGGGTACAGATGATAATAGAGATGATAAACTGAATAAATGAGTTAATAAATTGGATTTTAATTAATTTGATTGGTAGTATTTATGAAGTAATTACGACTAATCGAGAGTACAATCTTATAAAAAAGAACCAAAGCAATCGGTATGTTTATACCCTTTTTATGTTAAAACAGAAAATGAACATGTTATCTCAACAACAAACAAAAAACATAAAGTTAACGAAATAAAATATTCCGACTTCACAACAAAATGGCACTGACATCTCAGTGAGTCCCCTAATGAGCTCGTAGAAGCGCTACGACGTAGAGACTCTACGGGTGACGTAGACCTTTGTACGCTTTACGGGCTACGGCAAATTTCGTAGAATATTAATTTTAATTATTGTAAGCATACATTAAGCTCGCTCAGTGAAATTCTGCTTCGTAATGGGTATTCTATGTATTTTATGTCAACTTAATTGCTTTGTATTTAAGCTAATGTAGGTAGAAATGAGCTAGAATGTTGCTACTTTGTTGTTTATGAACAAGTTTTGAATAAATTAAGATTTTCATTTGATATTTATATCTCTTTTGATTTAAACTTTATATTCTGACGCTTGAAATTATCAATATAGGAATGCCGAAATGCAAAACTCATTGAAATAAATTGTTATTGTTTACTATCTAACTTCTGCTCCGTGGTTTTAATCTCGAAAGATCCCATGATTTCACAAGTAAAAAAAAAAAAAAAAAAATAGTTTTGGGCTAAAAAATCATGGCAGGAATATTTGCATAAAAAAAAATACTAGTAATGTAAACTAAACATTCAAAAACCTCTATAATTTAAGTTTTTGTACAAATATTTGTAATGGATTTCATGCGGGTGAAATCGCGGAAAATAGAAACACAATAAGCCAACAGGGTTAATACTCAGAATCCTTAATAATTAGGCCTATCAGATCCACCTCTAAATCCAAACTGAACAATTCCTTTATTATTTAAGTCCTACCTCTTGTTAAAGCATTCATAATTGATCGCCAAGGATCACTGTGGCCTCTGTATTCCTTAACAACCCTTTCATACCCCTGTGAAGCAATTTGAGCTTTGTTGTGTGGCAATACAGTCGAAGTGGGTGTGTAGTACATAGTAGACGAATAGGCGACATTGCAAAGGGATAATGGTAAAGAAAAAAAATCTGAATGCGATTTTACTATGTTGAATTTTGAGGGTTCCGTAGATGAATAATTAATACAAACTTTAATATAGTTTGTAAATAGTTGTGCTTGGAGGACGTTTGTCATTTATTCAAGAACTTTCCATTTTTGTTTCTATTTGGGTTGGAACTTGGCATTTAAAATTGATAACAAGCTTCCGCCCTGCGGTTTCATCCGCGTTTCCGAGGTATCTTATGTTTTCTCCAGGTAAAAACTATCCTATATGTTAATCCAGAATATATATGTGTGCCTTTTAACTAAATCCGTTCATCCGTTACGGAGTTGAGTGCTAACAAACACCCAAGAAGGAAAATTACTTTTTGTTATGTTTTGTTATTACCAGTATTGCCTACACCGACAAATATGTATGGGAACGATGGCAAATTCGATACAAGGATGTAAATATAGAGTATTTTCCAGCCTTTTGCTTTAACTAACTTAGGTAAGATTTTATCAAAAATCAAAGCGTTTTAAAAGTAAAATACAAAAATATTTTAACTATTTATATTGACTTTTAATTTATCCATTTTTATGAGTTACGGAACCCTGAATATTTCAGACGGTCGGTGCGTGCAGGGTTATGAATGGCGTGGAGTGGTCATTGAACTTGTGAGTTTCGAGTCCTCTCGGCACTCCATCTTCCTCCGTGTTGACAAAATTGGGTCCTTTACTAACTACATTGAATCTCTTTTTGCTTCAGCTTTTTCATCCAATTTACAAAAAATAATGGGTAAAGTTAAAATGTAAAGGACTTTCGTATACATACTACCTACGTTTTGTACAAAACATTTATTTTTTACCATTTGTGTTTTGCTGTTATTTTGTTCGTTTGAGATTTGACTAAAAGAAGTGTTCTTTTTTATAAAGGACAGTGCATGGTTTAATAGACATGCATTTGCTAATTCCACAAGTAAATTTACACCGTATTACAAATAGCATAAAGATCAAACTACAACGAGGCCCTAAAAACAAAAGACAATAGAAGAGCCTTGTCTTTATTAGAAAAATGTTTATATAGTCACAATATTTAACAATAATAGGAAGTTAATCGATGCATACTTGACCATTTTTTATTATGACAGGCTCTTGTTTGACCACAATTTCACCATGATGTGGCCGAATGTGGTAAGCTCACAAAACCTACAAGAATATTTTAGTAAAAATTATATTATAAAATAAAGTTAAATGCAATTTATTGGAGCTGTTAAAGCTCTCTAAAAATATTAAGTTCCGCACACAATAGATAGGCACCTAATTTGGTATGTACCAAGCTGCCACCATGTAAATCTCGCGGTCCATCGGTCGGGAATCCACAATGGCGTCTCCCTCTAATTAGTGGTCGGAATATTCTATAAGGCCGGAGTGATTTGTATCCACCCTTTGTCTTCCCTTAGCCCCGAGAATCATTGTGGAGTTATGCACTGGGGTAGTGTCTCAGAGTTCAATATTTCTTGATTTTGCAGAAATATCTATTTAAGTATATAATTTATTAGTTATATGGTAAAATTTGAGATTATTCAATAGATCAGTGGCAGTGACGTCCAATGCAGTGACGAAGGTTGTGGGTTCGAATAGGCTTTGTGTGCTTATCACCTTCGGCCACATCGTCACACCATGATGAAATTGTGGTAAAAAACAGGCATATTTAAAAAAATATTGTCGTGTGTGAAGAATATATAAGGATATTTATTTATTTTATTAACACTGCATGACTACACTTATATTTTATATAAGTTGTAAATATGGAATATAAATTTCTTAATCCGCTCACTCTACACTATAAAACCATAACTCCGGAGTGCTTTCCTCGGAATATATTTTCTTAAAAGAAGTCATACATTCTAATTGCTTCTATCCGCGAGTTCGTCACAAAACGAGCGAGACGACCGCTATCTCCGTCTCATCTGAGACGCAGTATAAATTTTCCAAGTCGTAAAACAAGCTGCGACTGCGAGTAAAATAAAGAAGAGTTGAGACTCGCCCTTATTCTGGAATAAAGTTGGGTTCACAGTAGTCATTTATCAAAGCTCTGTTTTACTTTTAAAAGTCGTCACAGAGATTTATGGACGTGGAGCGAGATTTATATCGAAACAGGACGGGTTTAATATTATTTTTTTTTGCGATTTATCTTGTTTTATTATTTTTAATTGCCAAGTACACGTGTAACGGTAGAAAGTAAATTAATTTATGTTTCAACAATGGATACAATATGTTATAAATGATTTTAATATGCGATATATTTACGTAATGGATAGCCATCGCGTGTGAATTTTCCGCTAGAGGCGCTAGTGTAGCGTGAGGTCTTCGGAATGTCAAACCTCACTGTTTCTGGGTGGGCTACGCGGGTTTATTTCTAATTAGAATAATGTTGTGAATTTTTCGCAATACCTGAGATTAGTTATGGCAAATATGAGTTACGGGTCAATTAATGGCAGTGCTTTGAGACAGTTTTTTCGTTCAGAAACTTTTACCTACTTTTTTTTTCGAACAAAACGTACGAACTATGTGAAACTGAGGCACGTTCGATATTTTTACGGTACGGTTTAAGGTATTAAATATGATTTAAATGTAAACATGGTTTTCAACTTTTATAGGACCTTACTCGACAGTGGCGCCAACTGGTGAGCACAAAAACGATAGCCCCCATTTTATGTTTAAGTTTTTTTTTTTATTATATGATTTGTCAAGGTTTTGCATAGCATTGTTTCATAAAGTAATATTTTTTTATTCATATTTAAAACATCGTTTTTGTTCCAGGTTTCTAATAGCATCCAATGTAAAAGTAGAAGTACCCAATCGAGCGATGTGATGTAATATCTCAAACTGTGACAAGATGTGCTCGTGGGTGGTGTCCGCTCTCATCATCCTATTTGCTATGGGTAAGTTTTTTTTTTTAAAGATGTTTCATGTCAAGTGAAGACCATTATTTTTGTATCTGGAAGAAATCTTTGAAGATAAGACTCCCTGTTTTTTATTCTCTTCTATTTACTAGTGGCTCTGAGAGCTGTAGACCTCGCGCGTTTTTAACGTTTTCAACCCCCATATCTACGCCATTTTGAAAAAAAAAAACAAATCCAAAAACTGAATCAACAAAAAAAAAACCTTATAATTAATTATATATGTATCGAACCTGCTTATAAAATTTCGCGAGAATCGGTTGAGAAATGCGACCTATCCTCTACAGGTCAGACAAAACAAAACAAGACAGACATACGAAAGCATACATATTTTTTTTAATAGGCGGTCCACCTGATGGTAAGTGGCTACCATCGCCTATAGACATGACCAATACCAGTGGGGATTGCCCGTGTATTGCTGACCTTTATAAAGACTGGAATGTAAGCTCTATTGCTTTTGATAAATAGTAAACAAACATTGTAAAATTTCCTTTACAGATAACATATTTTTGGCACAAGTAATCCTGTACAGGAAAATATAAAGCATTTCCTCTTACAGTCCATTATTTTACCATCTCGTGCGAAAATTTTACCTAGCGCGTGTATTTTATAAAAATCTCACGTTAAAATCATATACGGTTTCTACGCGTCAAGATTCCTTTCATGAATAGGGTTACCATAAGGCAAAAAAACTAACAATGTCCTTAAACAATCTAGGGACTTTCAAAGTCAGAGTGGATAGGTGTCTTCTGGGTAAGCAAAATACCGTAAAGCAAAAACAGAATACCGCAGCCAAATAACTTATAGTTGTGTTCCTGCGCGTAAGTAAGGTCGCCAGAGCTCATCGGGGAGGGGGGAAGGGTCGGCAACGCGCGAGTGATACCCCTGGTGTTGCAAGCGTTCATAGGCTGCGGTAACCGCTTACCATCAGGCGGGCCGTATGCTTGTTTGCCGACAATGTTGTACAAAAAAAATAAAAAAAAGATCCATTTAAGGTTTCGTCTTTATATGCGAGTCAGTGGCCAAATGCTAGTTATTTTTAAATTAAAAAGAAACAATAACTCGAGTCCCTAAAAATATAAGTACAGACGTTTTATGAAAAATTACTGATTTACTTTTAAAATTAGCTTTAGACTGGCGGTTTTGTCTGTAGTCCCAAAGGCTGCCAGAATATAAATATTTTCTTCATATCCATATTTTATTTACATGACAATTTGATGGCCAAAGAAGTACGTGCTAATATAATTTCCGGACATTATTCATACATATGGCTACACTTATCGTAACAGACATCTTGGATTTTGCGCTTTACCCTTTATTTTTGTGTACAAGTTAATCTCCGACGTGCGTTGCAATGCAATGTTTTATTTTTATTTTTGTCTATGGCTGGCTTAGGCATAACAACTGACCAAAGTATCATTGCAATCGAATGAATCATCCACATATGTTACAAACAAATTAATAGATAGATAGACAAACATATAATACAGATGAATATTTTTGCGGTTTTTATTTGTCTATATTCCAAATAAGTTATACCGGTTTTATGTAAAAGTGAGTTACTAATGGACTATTACTACTCAAATTAACGCATTTTTTACGCAGATCATATTACTCGGTGCTATACAGGAGGCTGATTCCCGCGCTTTCGATAATAATATCGAGTCTCAATTTGGAAGAAATACAAATACTAGCTTCCGCTCCGCAGTTTCACCGCATTCCCGTGGGATCTTATGTTTTCGGGGCATAAAAAGTAGCTTATGTACTACTCCAGATTATAATCCATCTCTGTGCCAAGTTTCATCCAGATCCGTTCAGCCGTTCTGGCGTGATTGAGTAACAAACATCCATCCATCCAAACTTTCACATTTATAATATTAAGTAGGAAGTATGATTTCAATACTTACTCGTTTATCGCACACTAACGATAGATACATATAGTGTGATACCTCAAGAATATCAAAATATCAAGAATACAGAGTATCACGATCGTCTTTCGTCACATTGTCAATTATTCGAGTACAAAGCACAATTTATCCGCCCACACTTCGTTAGTGTTACAGTCTATCAGTCAAAGGTAGGTATATAGCACGTCCACACAATGGCAGGAAGGTGTTCGGTGACGTAATTTTTCATCGCTATCCATTAACATGTAAATTGGAGGCGTCCGGACGCGTCAGTTTGATTAACTCATGCACAAAGCTATAATGTTGTAATGAACTCTGTATATTTTTACAGGATTTATAATAGGTTTGAAAATAGATTTATTTAATTAGCTATCCCCCGCGGATTCACCCGAGTTCCCGAGAAAAAAGTACCTCATATCCTTCTCCATACCATAGGCTACCTGCGTACCTTTCATTGCGATATGTTCAGCGGTTTAGGCGTGAAAAGGTAAGAAACAAACAAACTTACATTCGCATTTATAATATTAAGTTAAGATTTGCATTATTGGTGATCTGATATGATTGTAGTTTTGCCCCGCGGTTTTACCCGTTCTCCTGAAATATCTTATTCAGTATATTATAATTTATCTATGAGCCAAATTGATTTAGACATGCACACAATTTCGGGTTTATATTATTAGATAGGAGTGTCATAAACTGAAATCGAGTTTGGGTTTGCGTACTAAGATTTATAATTTTTTGTGTTTTTCGCCTGTTAACTAGCATTTTTGCCAAAACAAATATTTAGAATCGTATACGTTTCT